>PVIA01000307.1:0-502156 GCA_004024845.1 Tonatia bakeri | reverse complement strand
AAGAAAGGAAGGAAGGAAGGAAGGAAGGAAGGAAGGAAGGAAGGAAGAAAGAAAGAAAGAAAGAAAGAAAGAAAGAAAGAAAGAAAGAAAGAAAGAAAGAAGAGAAAGAAGAAAAAGAAGAGAAAGAAGAAAAAGAAAGAGAGAAAGACTGTTGTGGAGAGATTGTCAAGATACATTATTATGTAGAAAAGCAAGGGAGTATGGGTATTAAGTCAATTCTTACACCAGGAAGAGGAGAATGGCTAACTCTTACCAGTAGAGAAGGTAGCTCTTCAAATCCACCCTGTTGACTATTTTTGCTTGATAACTGGTTCCCCTACCCGATCTACATCTTCTTTATCTTAGCTAGAGATGGTTTTTAAGGTGGTGGCTTGGGCCATTTCAGAGAGTTACTCAGTTTTCCTGGATGTCTAGCATGTATACAGGAGGTGTACATGTTATTAAACTTTGGTTGGTTTTTCTCCTGTTAGTCTGTCTTTTTATTGCAGGGAAGTCTCAGCCAAGAATCTAAAAGGATGGAGGAAAAATGATATTTTTTCTTCCCTATAAGGGTAACCAGGTAGCCCCAGCTAATGAGGAATGCCTCAATCAACATATAGTAATGATAAAATTTAAAAATAATAACATAATCATTATGCAATAGTCCAATCATTGATTCAAGCAAGGGACTGGTATTGATCCCCCATAGAAGGATGATTGGGGGGATTGGACATCTGTATGGGGTTACAGTAGCACTAACACTAATGGGGGGATCAAGATGTTGTCCCCACCCCACCCCCATGGTCTCTCTCAGCATCCCACTGGTGGACAGCCAGATGTCACGAGTCCTCTGCCAAAATGCAATATGAAGTAAAGCACATTATCTAGGGTGTATTGTACCCAAAAAGGTTCAGATCTAAGCAAGCCTTTATATCTAATCTCCAACTTCCAGAAGGTAAATGTTGCCACAGGCAACCAGCAGATAAATCACTGTGAACCGGTTTTATCAGCAAAGCAGAGCCATTAAAGTATAACTGGCCAGACTAAAAGGGATTTAAATCAGTGCAATGCATGATCTCAGATTGGATTTTGTTTTGTCATTATATATGGTTTGGAGAACATTAGGGGAAGTAAATGTGGACTGGTTACTAGGCAATACAAAAGATTTAAAGCAATGTTTTTAACTGAGAAAATGTTATATTAATTATATAGAGAAATGCTTTTGTTTTTTTAAAGGTTCATTTGATATGCTCATGGTGAAATGTCTGGATGTTCAGGAAGTTACTTTAAAACAATTATACATAAAAATAAATGTTCAGAATGGTTCTGAGTATAGGGGAGGAAAGACAGGGTTGCCACTTTCATTGCTTTTATTCAACATAGTATTGGAAGTGGTAGCCACAGCATTCAAACAAGAAGAAGAAATAAAAGGCATCCAAATTGGAAAGAAAGAAGTAAAACAGTCATTATTTATAGATGACATGATACTACATATAGAGACTCTGAAGATTACACCAAAATACTAGTAGAATAATACATGGATCCAGTAAAGTAGCAGGATACAAAACAAAAATTCAGAAATCAGTTGCATTTTTATACAGCAATAAGGAAGTATCAGAAAGAGAAATTAAGGAAACAATCTCACTTACAATTGCATTAGAAAGATAAAATACCTAGAAATAAAGTTAACCAATAAGGTAAAAGACCTGTACTCAAACAAATTATAAGATGGTTGGGGGTGTGTGCAAAGAGGCAACCTATCAATGTCTCTCTCACACATCGATGTTTCTCTCCCTCTCTTTCTCTCTTACTTCCCCTCTAAAAATAAATAAGGAAATAAATAAATAAATAGATAGATAGATAGATAGATAGATAAAATCTTTTTAAAAAGTCAGACAGCTCAACACCCAAAAAATAAAAAATCCAATTTAAAACTAGGCAAAAGACCTCAATAGACACTTCTCCACAGAGATCATCTGAATATGAAAAGATGCTCAAGGCCACTAATCAGAACTAACCTCACACCTGTCAGAACAGCTGCCATCAATAAATCAACAAGCAAGTGTTGGCAAGGATGTGGAGAAAAGGGAACCCTAGTGCACCATAGGTGGGATTGTAAATTGGTGCAGCCACTTTGGAAAACTGTGTGAAGGTTCCTCAATGAATTAAAAATAGAACAACCTTGTGGTCCAGCAGTTCCACTTCTAGATATGCAGGGTAGGCAAAAGTAGGTTTATAGTTGTGAGGATGTAAAGCAGAGTTTATTCTTGTATTATTTTTATTAATTATTGTATCATTTATTTGTATTACAACTATAAACCTCCCTTTGTCCATTTCCATATATCAAAAAAATTCCAAAACACTAGTTAGAAAAGGTAAGTACCCCTATGTTTATTTCAGAGTTATTTGTAATAACAAAAATATAATAGCAACCCAAGTGCCCATAAATAGACAAGTGGATAAGGAAGAAGTGGTACATCTGTACAATAGAATATCAGTCAGCCATAATAAAGAATGAAACCTTATCATTCCTGACAGTATGGGTAGACTTCAGGGGCACTATGCCAAGTGAAATAAGTCAGACAGAGAAAGACAAACACCATATGATTTCACTTATATGTGGAATCTGGAGAACAAAATTAACAAAATTGAAAGACTATTAGATACAGAAAACACACAGAGGGTTGCCAGATGAGAGGGGGGTGAGGGGGCTGGGTGAGAAAGGTGAAGGGACTGAGAAGTACAGGTGGGTAGTTATGGAAGGGTCACAGGGGTATAAAGTACAGCACAGGGAATACAGTCAATGACATTATAATAATTATGTATGGTATTATTACAGGTGGATATAATAATTATCAGGGATCAAGTCATAAATTACATAATTATCTAACCACTATGCTATATACTTGAAACTAATTTAAAATAATATTGAGTGTCAACTGCAATTGAAAAATAACATTTTAACAAATGAAGGGTTTTCTTTTACAGTGGCTCCTTCTCATTCACAGTTTCACTTTGCACGGTTTTAGTTACCTGTGGCCAACCATGGTCCAAAAAGATTAAATAAAATGTTCCATAAATAAACAATTCACAAGTTTGAGAGGTGTGGTGAAATCCCATACCTTTTCATGCCCTCCTACCCGGCATGGGACTCATGCCTTCGTCCCACTTCCCTCACCATTAGTCACTCAGCCACCAGGGTATCAGATCAGCTGTTGCAGAATCTCGGCCTTGTGCTCCTGTAACCTTTGTTTTGCTTAATAATAGTCCCAAAGCCATTCATGAAACTTTCATTAAACTATATTGTTATAACTACTCTATTGTAGTTGTTATTGATCTCTTTAGTGCCTAACTTATAGATTAAACCTTATCATATGTATGTACACAGAAAAAATGTAGTATATATGTGTATATGTGTGTATATATATGGTTCACTGCTATCTGTGGCTTTAGGCATCCACTGGGGTCTTGGAATGTATCCTAAGGATAAGGGGTCTACTGTAAATGTAAGTGTCCCTTACAAAAGAGTGACTTTTACTTATTCTCCAAAGCTCCTGAGTCTGCTATTTCTTAAAAACTAGCTCAAGATATTCTTTACATCAAAGAGGCATACTGTGGAGCAGTATGTTCTGAACCCCTTCATGGGGAATTAGAAGACACATTTTCACTAAGTTAATTATTTTCTGTAATAGAATATTTCATTATATTATAATACAAAATTATCACATCTCTGGGTTTTTACTCTGTCAGCCTAGAGCCTAAGTCTGTGTTGGCTGTGCCACTTCAGCCTCAGTAACAACTCACAGTGCCACTGGTGTCAAACATGGGGACATTAGCATGTTAGGGGGCTTCAGCAAGAGAATTTTGTTCTCTCAAAGTTCTGGAGGCTAGAAGTCCAAGATGAATCATCAGGGTTGGGCCCTTCTGAGGACCGTGAGAGAGTCTGTTCCGGGTCTGTCCCCTTGCTGCTGGTGGTTTACCAGCAACCTTTGGTGTTCCTTAGCCCGTGGAGGCATCACTCCGATCTCTGACATTATCTTCACAAATTTCCTCTTTCTATAAGGACCCCGGTCTGGTTGCATGTGAGCCTACCCTAGTGACTTCATTTTAATCTGATTACTTGTGTGAAGATCTATCTACATACACGGTCACATTCTGAGGTACTGGGAGTTAGGACTGCAACATATGCATTTGGGGATTGGGAGAGAGGACACACGTAGGGTAAGTGGAGGCAATCTAGCTTCTCACCCATGAGTCTGGGTAACTAAGGGAAACAGCGTTCCTATAAACTTGAATGGGCCTGATAAGTAGTGTTCTCATAGCCTTGAAACTGGGTCCAATAAACTGTTTCTATAACATAAAGTGGGCTCACATGCGCAGAATTATGTTATGTTATATAATTTTCTGGCTTGAAGCTGGCTTTGTTTGCCTCCAGTATTCAAGCCAGTAGGGGCTTCTCACTACGGACACAGCTTGCAGCAGGCATGGTTCACCCACCCGGGAATAAAGGCAGGTCAAGCATCCCCATGGCTCCGAGCATTTTCTTCCATCTCTCCGAATCGAGAGTGTACCTGCCAGGCCTTGACAGGCTACAACACAACACAATTCAACTCTTGACAGTGGGGAGGAGCAAAGTCTGTCAACGTAGTGTCAAGCCATGGTCCTGAGAAGCCCACGGGTTCACACACCTACCCAGAGCGGGGCCCAATGCACAGGGCACCACTTCCCCTGCCTTTGATTCTAGCCGTGCTGCTTCTGTCTTTTCACATGAGATTTCCTGAGAAAAGGAAACGTTGTCAGCAAGGGGAAAAGGAGAGTTTGTTCAGTGGCTACAGGGTTTCAATTTTGCAAGATGAGAAAGTTCTAGAGATCCATAGGACACATGTACATAGAGTTAACACAACTGTACTGTGCACATAAAAATAGCTAAAAACTTAAATTTTATGCTATGTGCTTTGTATCACATTTTAAAAAAGTTGTCAGAAAACAATGCTTTGTAGGAAGTACCAGCCTGTGCCAGCCCCAGGTGGTGACAGCAGCATTCACACAAGGGCAAACCACACCCCACTCTCATTACATAGCCACATTTTCTTGTTGCCATAAAATGCCAAGAATCTATGAGAACTAATTGTCCCGTTTTACAAAATTATTTTTCCTTTGCCTCCTGAGAGTGATTTAGATTTTCTTAAGAAGTGTCCTGTATCTCCCCTTTTTGTAGTTTATTATATATGCCTTTTGAAATGCCATAAAAACTCCACAAGGAAGAGAAAATAATGCCGCTATCTACTGACTATATTCCTTCAGAATTAGATACCAAAACGTAGTGCAGTATACAAATACTAACTCCCGAACTTTGTTATTAAAAACTATTACACAAGGTGGCGCTAGATTAACACACAATAGGTCCTTGACAAAAGGATAGCAGTGTACGTCAGCTTTAGTATGCAATTCAACCTAAAATAAATTTTAGCAATTGTTTGTTTCAGGGCTGAAAATGGCAATATTTACTAACCAAAGACTCTTTTCACATTACACATGCAATTTAATCTCTTTTTATAGCTAAAATTCCAGCTTTTTTGGAATGAACCTCGCAACACGCACACACACAAATGCCTGATAAATACGTATACATTCCTCTTATTTGATCTGCAGTAGCAATGAAGTCTCGTATTATTAAGCGTTTTCTTATCCATGAAATGTGTTATGTTAGGTCATTAGAAGCAGTTATCAAATAAATAAACTCTATTGGTGATGAAGCATGTACTTGAAAAGTTTATTCATCTACACAGTCGTTTGGCTTAAATCTCTCAGGGAATCCTGTGTCGCCACAAATGCGCGTTCTCTCCAGCAGGCGGGTTCCTCCTGACACTGCACTTCCCCCGTCTCCACAGAGCTATTTAAAGGAGCTATCGGGCCAAATCAGCAAAGTTTTCAGGAGTGAGAAGAAACATCTGGAAACATTTATGTGCTCATTTCAAATATATTCAGTAAATGTCCGAAGTATAAAATTTTGAATTTGCGTAGCAGAAAATATCATAAAGTTCTAATTAAAGTCCAAAGGAAAAATGCTCTAGACTGTGTATTTAGCTCAGAACTTTGCAAAGACAACCAGAAATTTGAGCAACTCTCCCCCTAGTCCCCTCATACTAGACTAAGTTGAAAACAGTGTAAGGTCTGAGGATTGATGGATGTGGTTTTAAATCCCAGACACTGACCCTCGATTTTCTCACCTCTGAAATGGGATCGATATTCTCAACATACTTGATACATTGTAATGACATTTTAAAGAAGATAATGTTTCTATATCATGCAGGGCAAATAATATTATGAAGTGTCCAATGTTCTTCCTCTTTCTTTTGTCCCCTTTTTTCCTTCCCTTTTCCTTTCTCCCTTCCTAAATTCTGATTTCAAATAATGTCAGGCTTCAAAGAAAACAGCTTTATATGTCGCTCTTACAGTCATGTTTACCATTCGGTTGTTTTTATCTGTCAGCTTCTCCTCACCTCGTCCCTGGTCATCATTCCTGCTACACCTGTGTTTACAGGCTCACCCGGAGATTCCCTGGGAACTGTACTCTAAGCACTTTGCATGCTGTTTTGTGCAAACTAAGTAAATCAACCATATTGAAAATTGTATTTCAAAGGCCATATTCTTTCCCTGTCATTGTAAATTGCCGCTCTATTAAGAATGCAATGATCTAATATCCAACTACCTTACATGGGGTTTTTAGGTGGGCAACAGAATCCATTCCACTGATGTAAGAGACTTTTTAAGGGGTAGAGGCAGCTCATGGAATTGTTGGCATGGTTGCAGAAATGGGCTGAGCTCTAGGAACTGCTGCTCTCTCCACAGTAGAAAGCTGTCAGATCAGAAAGTCTCTGTCACAGCTGATGACACAAATGTGCCTCCTCTGCCATGACCTCCACTGGCAGAGCAAGTGCCCCCAATTCTGTCTTTCCCTTGACGTAACTCCACTATGAGAGACAGCCTCCCTGGATGGTAGTACTTGTGTTACACCTGGAACTCTACCCTTGAGAGAAACCAGGAGATGTAACGCAATGTCATTGCCAGTTTTTCAGCACAAGAAGGCACAATAGAATGGTGTTGGGGAGGATTTTAAGTGAGCCAGTCCAGACACTCTACATTTTTTTTCTATTTGGTCTATTTTCATATAATTATTAGGGTAATTATTATTCTATAAACTTTATTAAACACAAGTCAATGACCTTTACTGTTACTGGTGAGGAAGATGAACTATGTGGAGATTCAATCATGGGAAACTATATTTAGGACTGTCTATTTTGAAATTATGCATCTGAAATATTTTTACAAGTAATTAAATTCAGTAACATCTACTGCCTTTCTCTTCAGACAGGACTCAGTGTCCTACCTGTATGCATGAAATACAGAATGCTAAACGCCAAGGAAGAGATGGACCAGGGGGTTACTGTTTTCAGTTATCCTTGTCCAGAGGCAGTTGTTGAACCTCTGAAAAAGAACTGGGAAACCGTAGCCTCTAGTGCCTTGGATTTTCAAATGCACCTAAAATTCTTTTTTTTTATCCCAGGATAATTCAAAATAACTATAAGCAGAAACATCATCAAATAAAGGATTGGTACAGCTTTCTCACTGGGATGGTTATTGGACAATTTTTCCATTTGCACTTCACCTCTACTGGACCCATTATGTCAGTCCATGACCTTTTACAAAATTATGGAAGACATTCCAAGATGAGAAAGACTGTCAGCACAGCCAACAGGGAAATCAGAGCAAATGAGGTTCCTTTCGGTATGTGAAGTACTTCCCCACACCTTTGCTTTTCAGATCTGACTCATGCTCGGTAATTTCCATTAGAATATCACAGATTGGAAGTAATATGGGTTTGCAGAGCACAGTGAACGGGAAAATTATGGAAATGATTCAAATTTCTATCCCCCAAACCCTTTCCTAACCATCCTTATTTTTTCCTTTTAGACAAAACAAATGTTACAGAGCCTTTATAACACTTCAAAGCACCGTGCTGGGCTCTGCTTGAAAGCTGCAAGGAGTCCAAATTTCTGACCATACAAAAAACAGTTTGATACCATCAGAGATAATGATTATTAATCCAGTCATTTAAACCACTCAGGACAATGAGTAACATGTTCCCCTGAACAGAAATACTTGCTTTAAAACCATCCCTAACTGTGTCTTGGCAGAATCTGGATCTGACAGCTGTTTGGAATGGGCCTCATGATAGGAAGTGAGATCTTCCGCAGAGGGAGGCAGGCAATCCCGTGCCACCCGCCAAGGGGATGGCTGAGGGAATCCATAGTCCAACTTCTCCCTCCTGCAATTCTTCATGGCTCGCTGCCGCCTTCTACTGGCTGAACTGAAACAGAGACAGAAGCAAGAATGCTGTCCAGCAACAACGTGATCCTAGGGCTCAAAACCTGAGTGGACGGTGGATCTGGTGTAGCAAAAAGAAGATTTGATGAGCACAACCTTTATTTGTGCCTGCCTGCCGGCCAATTTTTGATAGATCTAATTTAATCCTCACCAAAACCTACTACATGAAGATTATTTTCTGCAGTGTATAAATGAGAAAAATGAAAGCTCAAATCTTTTACTGTAATTCAGCACAGCCAATAATGTAAGTCACCATAATAATAGTTCGGAGGAGGAAAAAATCTAAATACATGCAGAAAAGAAAGCACTGGAGAAATTTATTTTCCATTAATGGTAAAATACTTCAGCAATTTTTGCATAGAAGGGACTTTATTAAAGTAGTAAAGAGTATACATATTGATCTACAATAATTAGTATACCTGATTGTAGAAATATAGAAACATTGTTTTAAAACCCAGAACAAATCAAAATGTCTACTGTATTGCTTTTATTTAATATTTCAATTCAAGTCAAAGCTACTACTGAAAGTCTTAGCTCTTAGCTATTGAAGGAAGAAATGTATAAGAATTTAAGAAAGAAAAAACTACAAAATAAATAAAAATATGTAGGCATTGAAAAGAACAAAAATCGATCAAACAAAAACCTGAGAAAGGGATAATGAAGAGGCAGCAGAAATGAACGGTTAAAGAACACAGGCTCTGAAGCACCACAGACCTGGCCTTGAACTCAGCTTTCCCGCTCTCACACTGTGTGACCTTGGCTACGTACAACATCACAGACCCTCACGTGATAAATGAGTATTAGCAGTAAGAGTATAGATATTATGGTTGTCTGCATAGGAAACCCAAGAAAATCTATAGGTAACATGGGATCTAAGCAGAGAACTCAGCAAGACAGAAGAACAGTGTACAAAAAACAATTGCATTTTCATATGCTAGTAACAGAGAATTAGAAAATGTATATTTTAAAATATACAGAGTTTAGAAATAAACCTAATAAAATATGTGCATGACTTGTGGCAAAAATTATAAACTTTATGGAAAGATTAAAAAGAGCTAAATATGTAAAGAAACATATGTGTTTATTCAATTAAAATGTAATGCTTCTCCCAGATTAATGTATACATTAAAGAGAATTCCAATAAAAATGCCAATTTAAGGCCTACAATCTACATGAAGAAAAAAGGGCCAAGAATGCTAAAAACAGTACTGCATTAGATCAAGACACAGCCATAGCAAGACTTACCACAAAATGATAATAGTTAGGACAAGGTGACAAGAAAAAAACAAATAGAAGAGAAGAGATACCCCAGGAGCAGATCCATTTATATTTGGTTATTGATTATGTGACAGAGGTGTCAATACTGATCAGTAGGGTTCATGAGTACTAGGACATCTGGAACAGAAAAATAAGAAATTGGATCCTTATCTCATGCCATAAACAAAAATCATCTCTATGTGTATTAAAGACCTACATTTAAAAATAAAACTTTCAGTATTTAATAAGAAAATATTTTTGTGGCTTTAGGTTAAGATGGATTTTTAAAAATAAAATGCAAAATATGCGCCATAAAGAAAAAGATGATATATTTATCAGCATCAATATTAGTGATCTTTGCTTGACAAAAGACAACAAAGAAAGTGAAAAGATAAGCTGTAAACTGCGAAAAGACTTTTGCACACATGTAATTTACAAATCAATGAGAAAAAAGGCAAACTAATGACAAAAGATGTGAAGAAATAAAGAGAAAGCCATTCTATGTGTTCATGGAATCAGTTTAAACATTTATGCGCAAATACGAAATGATTGCTTTTATTCCATGGCTCGAAGACGAGACCTGTTTAATTTGTGTCAGCACGTCTCCCTGACCTAACCAGGTTGATCTTGTTAATTTATCTGTTGTTCCTTTCTTCTCCTCTGCTCTCCCCTTGTGTCCCTGGCAAACAACACAAAACTCTAGGCCTTTTGTAGTTGTTACCAGAGCCATTGGTCTTTAGATAATTCAGATAATGGAATTTAGAGCAGTGGTCAGGAAGGTTTTGGTCAGAGACTGGTTTCATGGAAGACAATTTCCACCCACCGGGGTGGGGGTGGGTGGGGAGAGAGTAGGCTGAGCTCAGGCAGTAATGCAAGTGAGCAGTGTCCCCTGAGGGAGGAGGGAGATTGGGGATCCCTGATTTAGAGCATATGTAATTTTCAACTATGCAAACTCTAATCTCTACTTTGTACAAATTTGTAAGTGTCAACTACCCACTTACACTGCGACATTTGGTAATGTTTGGAGACATTTTTGATGGTCATGGTCCAGGGAGGAAATCTTGTGGACAGGTGTCAGAAATGCTGCTAAACATCCCACAAAGCACAGGACAGTGCTCACGATGGTTACCTGCCCCAAGATGGCTAAGGATGAGAAACCTAGGTCTAGGCCATCTAATCATGTGTCTTGAAATTAGGACCATATTTTAATTGACCCTGGTGAATCTGACAAAACAGACTCCTTTTGTCTGCAGTCATCACGGATTTGAATGATCAGGCCCCTTTCTAGCGCAGCACCAGACTCTGGACGCTCACCTATGGTACTTTTGAGTAGCGGGCACTTCAGAGGTTTACCCACTAACTCTGAGACCCTGATGAGCTCTTTCTTTCTTTCTCTCTCTCTCTCTTTCTTTCTCTCTCTCTCTCTTTCTTTCTCTCTCTCTCTCTTTCTTTCTCTCTCTCTCTCTTTCTTTCTCTCTCTCTCTTTCTCCCTTTCTCTTTCTTTCTTTCTTTCTTTCTTTCTTTCTTTCTTTCTTTCTTTCTTTCTTTCTTTCTTTCTTTCTTTCTTTCTTTCTTTCTTTCTTTCTTTCTCCCTTTCTTTCTCCCTTTCTTTCTCCCTTTCTTTCTTTCTTAAAAAAACCCTCTATTTTTTCTTCTTGACCCATTTACAGGACTCTTCTATTATCTTCCATGTTTTCATTTCAAGGGTTTTTTCCTTCTGTTTTCAACATTAAGAATAATACCTCTCATGGAAAGGTGAGAATAAAATATTTCAATGAGCTTTTAATACCACAGGGTCTCTAAGGGAATAATAACACAGCCTTTCACAGTTATACGCTGAGTTCTTCCTGTTGCTTTAGTGTCCAGTGCGCACTGTGATTTCATCCCAGACTGAGAGTTTTCTCTCCCAGCCACAGCAATGCTCACTGCTCATGGGCTAACTAGCAGGCTGCATCACTGCCACCTGGAGCCATTAGCATGTGCTGGGAGTCAGGAATGCAGGACAGGGCTCCAGAGAGGAAACGTCAACATTACAGTGACCTCAGGGACAGTGTTCTGGCTGCCAGAGTCTGGCAGGAGATGTTTTGGTTACACAGAGTGAGGGGAAGTAACAAGAGAGCAGTTAATAACCCAAGATACATAGCAGAGGACTAGAAATGTCTTCACTTACTAAAATATTTGCTGTGCCAAGAATAATCTATGTGATAGTTACCTTGAGGACAAATGGAAAATGAACCTTTCACTGACAAAGATGAGTACCAATGAAGTCCAGAATGTTCTCTATTTCGCCTCCACCGTTTAGGAACCAAACAAGTTACTTAAGCTCTTCACACCCCAGATTCCTCTTCAAAATGAAGCTGATGACAGCACACACCTTACTATGTTATTATAAAGATTACGTGAGAAAATGAGTGTAAACAGGTGGATCATCATGCCTAACACACACTAAGTGCTCAACGTTCCTCTTCTTATTATGGCTATTAACCCCAAACAGTCTGTACGCCCTTTCTATCCTTAGAAACATCTGAAAGATGATCATTAACACTAAATGCAAAATATAATTAAATAAGGTAGTACTTTTATTTTCTGAAAACTTTCCCGAAGCACATTTTATTGCCTGGGGCAAAGGAGAATGTCTCTTTACCAAATATATTTTGAAACCTAACAGGAAAACAACCCTCTGATTGGAATTAATGTGCTATCACTTTTTTTCCCTAATTTAGCTATCTTGTCACCTGAGAAGTTCTAAACCTTTCGATGTTATGACAAGCTGAGACTCTCAGAGTAAAATCTAAAACTTCAAATATAAGGGGGCATTGATAATTGGTTGTATTTGTGTTGGGAAAAATGAAGGTAACATTACCTGATCAAATCATCTCTAATTTTAAATTTACAGATTCATGTATCATACACATGAATCTAGTGCGTGTTCTGTTGTTAGACTTCTGAGGGAAGGGAAGGGGTGTGTGTGTGTGTGTGTGTGTGTGTGTGTGTGTGTGTTTCTGGCACCTGATTTTACACCTATCAGATAGATGGTTATTTGCTACTTGTTAAGGGAACAAAATAGTTTCTAAATGTTAAATACTCATGACAGGTCTCACGTGACTATGAACTATTAAATAAAAACCTCATGAACACATCATATTGTGAGTTAAAAATTCTTAGTATGTTGTTCACTGTCTCTGATTTTATATCAAAAAAGACAAAATTGCATAAAATAAAACTGAATATTCCATTTATAAAGTATATTTTTTACTTTATTTTGTAATTTTCAATTAGAGTTGACATAAAATATTATATTAATTTCAGGTATACACCCAGTGATTAGACATTATATAACTTACTAAGTGAACATCCTCATATATCTCATACCATCTGACACCATAATTGTTATTAGAATATTATTGACTATATTCCCTATGCTGTACTTTACATTCCCAAGACCATTCTGCAACTACCAATTTGTAGTTCTTAATCCCTTCATCTTTTTCACCTATACTCCCAACACCCTTCCCATCTGGCAGCTGTCAAAATGTTCTCTGTATCTATGAGTCTGTTTCTGTTCTGCTTGTTTATTTTGTTTGTTAGATTGAATTGTTGATATATATATTTTATGCCATTCTATTGTTCATATTTTTTTATCTTTCTTCTTCTTCTTCTTCTTCTTCTTCTTCTTCTTCTTCTTCTTCTTCTTCTTCTTCTTCAAGAAGACTCTAAGATTTCAGTTACTACTGGTTTGGTGGTGATGAACTCCTTTAGCTTTTTCTTGTCTGGGAAGCTCTGTATAAGTTCTTCAATTCTATATGACGTCTTTGCTGGGTAGAGTGATCTTGGTTGTAGGTCCTTGATTTTCATCACTTTGAATACTTCTTGCCAATCCCTTATTGCCTGCAAAGTTTCTTTTGAGAAATCAGCTGACAGTCTTATGGGAGCTCCCTTGTGGGTAACTAACTGCTTTTCTCTTGATGCTTTTAAGATCTTCTACTGGTTTTTAACCTTTTGCATTTTAATTATGATGTGTCTTAGTGTGGGCCTCTTTGGGTTCATCTTGTTTGGGACTCTGCACTTCCTGGACTTGCATGTCTATTGCTTTCACCAAGTTAGGAAAATTTTCTGTCATTTTTTCCTTTTTTTTTAAATAAGAAGCTTTTTTAAAGATTTTATTTATTTATTTTAGAGAGGGAAGGGAGGGAGAAAGAGAGAGAGACATCAGTGTGTGGTTGCTGGGGGCTGTGGCCTGCAACCCAGGC
This sequence comes from Tonatia bakeri, assembly GCA_004024845.1. NCBI lineage: Eukaryota > Metazoa > Chordata > Mammalia > Chiroptera > Phyllostomidae > Tonatia > Tonatia bakeri. The sequence continues at coordinate 488,282 of PVIA01000307.1, read as the reverse complement.
ATGTGCCCTGACTGGGAATTGAACCCGCGATGCTTTGGTTCACAGCCCGCACTCATCCACTGAGCTACGCCAGCCAGAGCTGTCATTTTTTCATATAGATTTTCAATTTCTTGCTCTCTTCCTCTTTTGTCACCCCCATGATGTGACTGTTGGTACATTTGAACTTGTCCCAGAGGCTTCTTACAGTATCCTTATTTTGGAGGGGATTCTTTTTTTTTTTTTTTTTTTTGCTTTTCTGATTGGGTGTTTTTGCTTCCTTATATTCCAAATCACTGATTTGATTTCAGCTTCATCTTCTCTACTGTTGATTCCCTGTAAGTTATTCTTAATTTCAGTTAGTTTATTCTTTATTTTTGACTGCTCTTTTTAATGATTGCCATGTCCTTTTTTTCTACTGAAGTTCTCACTAAGTTCCTTGAGCATCATTACAACCATTATTTTGGACTCTGTATGTGTTAGTTTGCTTGCCTCCATTTCATTTAGTTCTTTTTGTTGTTTTGTTTTTTTCACTTGGGGTCTGTTTCTTTGCCTCCTCATTTTTGTTTGTTTCCCTGTGTTTGTTTCTATGTATTAGGTAGAGCTGCTATGTCTCCCAGGCTTGGTGGAGTGGTCTAATGTACTAGGTATCTTGTAGGGTTCAGTGACTCTGCACTTCCCATTCACCTGAGCTGGGCAATTCAGGTGTACCCCCTCCCACATGCTGTGTACAGCCTCTTATTGTAGGTTAGCTTTGAGTGCTTTTGCTATGTCAATGGGAGGAGTTCACCCCCAGGCTGATAAGCTGAGAGAACTGGCAGGGACCACCTAGGAGGATCAGCTGTGCATGGGTCCACCCCATGGAGCAGGATTTACTTCAGTGGAGCTCTGGTGCCCACTGAGTCTTCCCCCTTAAGGTGTCATTTGTGGAGGTGATTGGGTGGCACTTCAACATGGTTTTAAGATGTCGACCAGGTGTGCTGGCTCTGGGTCCTCTTAGGAGGTTCAGGCCAAGGTCAGTTGCCACCTGTGTTCTGCCCAGGGCCTACCAACAATAGCTACAAAGTGATCTACAGATGGCTGCTACTTGTGCTAGGCTTAGAGGTGCCCATGAGAGGCCAAGCTGCAAAACAAGGCTGGCTGCTACCAGTGTCACAGCCTGAGGCCACTTAGCAAGAGGTACATGTCATGTCAAGGCCAAATGCTGCCTGTTTGAGAGATTTTAAGAAAGTCTAATAATGTATTTCTAATGGTCTACATGGGACTAATAAAGACTGTGTTGTCATGGTGACAGTATGTGGGGTTGTTATATACAAAGACAGTGTCAGCGTATACAAGTAGATTAGTTGGAGAAATTGTCAGTTGTTGTTTTCTTATTCAAAGAAATCGTCTAACAGCCATCATCTAAAGATGATGGTGATATTGTAGTGAAGTGGCTAGGGTATTTTAATTTGAGGCTGTGTACTATGAACTCCCTATGTAACAAAGCAAACTGAGTCATTCATTCAATAAACATTTAATAAGTACCTCTGTGTGCCAGGTACTATCTGGGTTTGGGACTAAATAGCTAGGATTTTCTACTAATGTAAACACATTTACTAGTATCAGTAAAGGGGTATCCTAGTTCACCTGGGCTGCAGGCTGGGTGGCTTATTGGCAGAAATGTATCGATCACAGTTGTAGAGGCTGGAAGCCAGAACTCAGGGTTACCCCATGGTTGGGTGAGGGCCCTCTTCTGATTGCAGACTTCTCATTCTGTCTTCACATGGCAGAAGGAATGGGCAAAAGATCTCTCTGGAGCCATTTTACAAGGGCACTAATCCCATTCATGAGGGCTCCATACTTATGACCTAATTATTTCCCAAAGGCCTCACCTCCTAATACCATCACTTTAGGTTTTAGGATATCCACTTATAGATTTGGGAGTGCACAAACATTTCTATCATGGTAGAGGGTCACATTGAGTAGTCACTTGGCTTTTTTGATCCTCAGTTTCCTCATTTGCTATGTCATTGTCCTAGAAGAAAGTATACTATAAGAATTAAACAAGATACATATTGCAGCTACTTAATGTAGCAGTTGTTGTTTCATGATTATGACGCTGATTATTATAGTGTACAAGCTCACAGGTGACATGTGTCAAATAAATGGCATAGACTGTAAAGACAAGTGGAGCCTAGGGACCAAGTGAGCCTGATAGGACCCTGAACTGATCAGACAATGATTTTCTTTGACTTTTTTATGCCCTCGAGCCTTTATTATCTATTTCATTGGGAAGTATTGTTCTTCACTTCTTGCCCCTTGTCAATATATTGTAGTGTTGTATAGAACATTTTGATGGAGTTCTTTTTCTCTTGAAATCAACTTAACTCAATGACAATTGAACTATAGTCTGAAGTCAAACAAAACCCAACTATCTCTTAGGCAGACCAGCATAGCCTTTTATGAATAAAGCGATTAGTCCAAATTTAACTGTAACATTCACATGTAGTCTTAAATTGGCTAGAGACTATTCATTTCATGCTACACATGATGCATTCTTTAAGATACCTTTGATTGCAATTAATGAGATAAACAACTGAATGGCTTGGAGAATAAGGATATCTATTAGCCCACATACAGTAGGGTAGATTTCTGTGTTGCTTAAAGTGGATAAGACAGAAAACTTAGCTTCTCTTTCCATAGTTTTTTTTAAGACTCTAACTTCACTTTCAGATGACCCTGGTAAGCCTCTCCTTACTCATCATTGACAGAAATTGTCCTAGGCCTGGGCACTAATGCAACTTTATTAACAGGGAATGGGATTCTTATAGTCATTTTAGGTTAATTGGTTGGGGTGCAAAGGATGTTAATGAGTAAGCAACAGTATCTAATATACATAGGGGATTTGGGATGCTATTCTAATCTTTCAATTATTCTTCACTCATTTATATTTTATTTCATTTTATGAATTGTCTAGGTCCTCAACTCTTTTCAACACTGAAATAAAGATCTTAACCAACTACATCTGTGACAAAATAAGAGCCTTAAAAAAGGTTCATATAGTGACCTCAACATTTTTTCACCCCAGACACACTGAAATAATAGTAATTTAACAATATAAGATATCATGCGACCTCTTTTCTGTCTATACTTTTTCGGTGATCTCATCCAATCTTATGACTGATCTAATAACTGTTTACTCATGACCTGTAAATTTTTATCTTTAGCCTGTAACTTTCCTGACACCAGAGTCTTATCAGAGAGCTTAATAACATTTTCACTTAAGTAATTGATATCTCAAACTTTGAACATTTGAAATTGAACTCCTGCTCTTCCTCTTCCTTCCAAGTTATTCCCATTCAAAATCTTTCTTATCTCACCCTGGCTGGTGTGGCTCAGTGGATTGAGTGCTGGCCTGCAAACTAATGGATCACTAGTTCAATTCTCAGTCAGGACACCTGCCTTGGTCGCCAGTAGTGGGTGCGCAAGAGGCAACCACACAGTGATGTTTCTCTCCCTCTCTTTCTCCTTCCCTTCCTCTCTCTCTAAAAATAAATAAAAAATGTTTTAAAAATCTTTCTTATCTCATCAAATGTCATCTCTGTTCTTCTTGGACAAATTTAGAGGATCTGCTCATATCTCAAGCCTAGTCTGTGTACTTCCACCTCCAACCCTCCCTGGAGTACTGCTGTGGGACAGTGGGCACCTGTGTCAATATGAGTAAAGAGGTGCTTCAACTCACAGAATATTATTGATCTTTGAGTGTTTAATTCCTTGGAAAGTCTTAGAGAGTAAGAACTCTTGGCACAACAGGATTTATGCATTATAGGCATTTTACAAAAACAACAAAATCCACAGAGCCCTACATTCCCAATTCAATTTCAGTTATTCTCCCTGAGTTCTGAAAATGGAGGGAGGCTAGTTGGCTTTCCAAGTATCATAAAAACGTCTTTGGGAATCTGCCTGTGTTTCAAGAAGGGAGAGATTCCACATCATGGTGTGGGAAGTTTATAGCACTGATGGAAGAATAAGTATCACTGAATAACAAGATTTCATAAATTTGAATTTAGAAATATAATCTTCTAGAAGCCATGAAGCACTTAATTGCTTTGAAAATGTTGACAGCAATCAGAGCAGGGTAGATCTGCTAAGACCATTAAATATGCTCATTTTATTTTCTTTCTGTCACTTACGCTCTACTTACTCTAAACATCTTTGAATTATTCATTGCACTACAATGAAAACACTCAAAAGGACTATCTTTGCACATCACTCATAAAAAAGCAGAACCTCCAGCTTTATCTGCTGGCCCTTCAGAAGCCCCCACCACATCTAAGAGCCTTTCCCTCCACCATGCGCCTTGCCACTAATTTGGGCAACTGTTATATCCATGTTGAAAATTTACCACGTGGGCAACTCAGTTGCTGGAACTTATCTATAAAATGAGGGTTCTCACAAAGCCAAATAAATTAATATAGTGAATACATTAGACAGCAAACAGAAAAGGAAAATTAACAAATAAAATCAGAGCTTTTTTCTTCCAAAAAAAACAATAAAGGAAAAAAACCCTAAGATTTATAAAGGGAAAGAAATTTTTTTAAATGTACAACTTGATAAAAGTTGGCAATGAAAAAGGCAGCAAGCCACAGATAAGCATACAGTTGGAAGATCATAATAAATTAAGATCTAAATGAAATTGCTGGGTTTATACAAATATAAATTTTAACAATTGACTCAAGAATAGAAAACCTGAATAGACCAATTATTGCTGAAAAATTTATCAAAGTTCTATTTCTAAAATACGTGCCCTGCCCAAAGAACAGATGACTCCTGTGTTATTTATTAAATTATTGCTGAACCTACAAAGGTGGAAACCATTCTGGTTCATTTTAGAAAACTAGCATGTTCTTATACCAAGTCTGGTATAGATAACACAAAAATAAAACACAGATCAATTCCACTTAGGATTATGGTGATTTCTTAAACAATAAAATTTGGGGTAGACTTTCCATACCAAAATAACCCCAGGTTTCTTTCTCTTCTTCTGTAAATCCTCTGATCTCGTGCTGGGGTGTGAAGGGGGGTTAAAGGAACAGGCAAGTCGAATTTGGAACTTCAGGAAAGGAGGCCAAAGCAGGCCCTCAAATGTAGTTGTAAATCAGTTCTGAGGGGTTTACGAATGACTTGGAAATTATCATGGCCACATTTCAAAAGTAAGGGTGTTTTAAGATTTATTAGCTCACAGAACAAAAACTGATGATTAGCAGTTCATCTAGATTCTAGAGACTGCTCTCCAGAGACCCAGGTCTTTGGGGAAAAACACTCTACTTCACTTCTACAGCTTGCACAGGAGGGACTCACACGTCTGATTCCCAGGCTCGGGTCGGCACACCACAGCAGTAAGCCGGTGACTGCCCCTTCGCTTTGTCTAAGACAGCTTGTTTCTTCCGGCTCACGCTCAGAAAATTTGACCCGCGGGGGAGTGGAGGGCAATATAAACACAGAAGTACTTCCTGATAGCTGGTTCAAAAGTGAAAGAGGAAGGCCATCAAGTTCAAGTGGGAAAGCATTAGAAACCAGACCCCTCCCTTGCCCTGACACACACACACACACACACACACACACACAAAATCATGCCGTGGCCAAGAGTCCTGAAGGATTTTCGAAGCCCACACTAGACTGCTGCAACAGCCTCTCCCATCCTACATGCTCTCTTGCGACGTAACCTCGTTACTCCCTCATCAGCAGGGGGAGGGGGTCTATTTTCCCTCCCCTTAAATCCGTGTTGACCCTGTGGCTTATTACTTTATAAATTTGTATTTAAAAATATTAATTTATAGGAGAGTTGCAAACATAATCCAGTAAGTTCCAGTGTACCCTTTCTATAATGTTAACATGTTACATAACTGGGGTACAGTTCTCTGATCTATTTTGATCAGTATAGTTTAACAGTAGTATATAATTTTTTAGACTAGGTTTGGAACGCTCTTCCTTTGAGTCCAACCTCCATAAAGTAAAAGCCCAGGCAACTGCATAAGAGGCCCATTAGAGAAGAGTCGAGACCCCAGCTGACCATCCCACTGGGCTCCCCCAGCAGCTAGCACCAATGGCCAGCAATGCTGGGGCACTGTGTGGCCCTTTCAGCCACCCCAGCACCCCAGTTGACACCACAGAATGCAGGACAATCACATGGTCAACCCCTAGAATTGTGAAAAATAATAAATTGTTATTGCTTTAAGTCACTAAGTTTTGAGGTAGTCTGCTATGCAGCAATACATAACTGAAACACCAACTCTAACTGGTTTGACACTTGGACTGTGTACTAAATAAAATTAATCCAGACAAGAAAGAAGAAGAAAGACTATGAAAAAAAAGGTTTAGGTAAGCAGCTTTCTATCACTCTAATTCAAGCATACCAGTCTCTTATTATCAGACTAAATATACAGCAAAGGTGTTTTTACATGATAAACCGCAGCTTTGCAATGGGGACTTCGAAGATCAATCTGACTGGTAGGAAAAGGCTGATAAGGAGGCTTTGAAATTTTGATTTGAATTAAATAAAATGTACATGCTTGCCTGTTCAAAAATATTTTAAACAAAGAATGTGTGGGCACCCTGACTACTTTGGTTAGTATAGTAGAAGCCCTGACAGAGGGGGGTCTTTTGTTTTTTTGTATTCTTTTTTATAATTCAAGTGCCTGACTTAAGCTTTCATGGCCCAGACGCCCACATCAAGGATGGCTATCTCAAATAAACACATTGCTGGCAGGACTAAATAGACAGCCTGGCCAACTCCCCTGCCTGCAGCTCCTTGGTTTTAGAGATTTAGTAGATTTCAATAACTGACCCCCTGGGCCGCTTGTTTTTTCTCTTCTCTTGTTTCAATTCCCCACTCTTACATTTTTATACACCAATAAAGAGTGAGCCTTTGAAAACTTAGGCCCCCACCCTCTACTCCAATAAAAGCAGAACCCCAGGCCCATTATTTCTTTCTTCCATTCCACTCCCCACCCCCATCCTCTAACCCTGCTATGTGGCCCCAGGTTGTGCTCTGCAATTTCCAGGGTCTGTAGGTAATAAACCTGTATCTTTTCCAAGTTTCTTGATGGCTATTGCTAAAGGACATCTTATAATCCTAATAAGAACCCCTGGGTGAGTCCAGCCACAACACTGGTTACCAATAGACCAAGACCAGCACCAAACAGTCACACATTTCTTCTAGACTTAGCTGTGAAATCAAATGGCAAATAAACATGACCTGTTGTGCACTTTTTCTCAGTTACCTAGATAGGAGCCAGCAATTTTTTTCTGTCCATAACCAGGGAGTTTAAAGCATTTGCAGGCCAGCAGACGAACAAACTAACAGACACTCATTGACACAGACAGCAGTATGGTGGTTACCAGACGGGACGTGGCATGGGATGAGGTTGAAGAGGGTCAAGGGGGTCAGCGATATGGTGAAGGAAGGAGACTAAACTTTGGGTGGCCAGCACACGATGTAATATACAGATGATGTACCATAGACTGTACATTTGAAATGTATAATCTTATTAACCAAGGTCACCCCAACATATTTAATTAAAAGGGGAATAATAAAAATAACTGGTTAATGTAAAAGAAGAGAAGAAAGAAGAAACAATAAAACAAAGAATAGATGGAATAAATCGAAAATAAATGGCAGGATGGTAGGCTAACATCCAACTTCCTAGTATTTACTTTAATTATAAATGGACCAAAATATTCAATTAAAAGACAGAGTATTGATTGTTGAATATAATTTTAAAAAGCAAAAGCAACTATATTCTGTTCATTAGAGACACACTTTTTCTTTTCAAATATTTCAAACTTAGAGAAAAAGTTGTAAAAATACATAAAGAACCCTTTTTATGCAGAATCACCACTGTTTACATTTTGGCACATTTGCTGTCTCTCTGATTCTTCTGAACCATTTAAGGGCAGGCTTCATATACCATCCCCTTTTACCCTTAATACTTTAGTGGATGTTTCCAAGAACAAGGCTATTCTCTTATGTAATTTCAATATAATTGAATATTGTCAACACTGATACAATATTTGCATTAACATACAACACATATTTTTATCAATTGCCCCAATAGTGTTCTTTACAGAAATTTCCCCAGTACAGAATCTAGTCCAGGATAACATATTGTACCTAATTGTCATGTTTCCACAGATTCTCAAAATTTGAAACAGTTCCTCAGCATTCAAAATCTTTAATGGCATTTTCAAAGAATGCAGGCCTATTTTTTTATGTCATTTCCCTCAATTTGTATTTTTCTGATGTGTCCTTATATTTAGATTCAGGTTCTGCACTTTGGGTGAAGTATTACATAAATTGTGTTATCTTCTCAGAGTATTATATCTGGAGACACATAATATCTATTTTCTCTTATTCATAATGTTAATTTTGAGAATTTGAATAATGTGTTTCTCTTTTCTCCACTGCAAAGTTACTATTTCCTCTTATGGTTAGTAGACAAGTGGGAAAATTCTTTAGATAATGTACTATTGTTTTTCCCATCAAACTGTCCTCCCAATATGGGAAACACTGCCGTTCATGGTTTAATTACTATTACTGGTGATTCTTGCCTGGATCTATTTTATTGTTTTAAATATATTTTATTAAATTACGTTATATAGTTGTCCCATTCCCCCCCTTTCATTCCCATTTCACCTGCACCCCCGTCCCACCTGCATTCCACCACCATAGTTCATGTCCATGGGTTGTACATATAAGTTCTTTGCCTTCTCCTTTTCCTATGCTATTCTTAACCTCCCCTGTCTCTTTTGTACCTACCATGTATGCTTCTTATTCCCTGTACCTTTTCCCCCATCTTCCCTTCCCCCTCCCCATTCATATCCCTCCATGTGATCTCCATTTCTGTAATTATGTTCCTGTTCTAGTTGTTTGTTTTTGTTTTTATTTTTTAGGTTTGGTTGTTGATAGTTGTGAGTTTGTTGTCATTTTACTGTTCATATTTTTGATCATCTTCTTTTCTTAGATAAGTCCTTTTAACATTTCATATAATAAGGACCTGGTGATGATGAACTCCCCTAACTTGACCTTATCTGGGAAACACTCTATCTGCCCTTGCATTCTAAATGATAGCTTTGCTAGATAGAGCAATCTGGAATGTAGGTCCTTGCCTTTCATGACTTTGAATACTTCTTTCCAGCCCCTTCTTGCCTGCAAGGTTTCTTTTTAGGAAACAGCTGACAGTCTTATGGGAACTCCTTTGTAGGTAACTGTCTTTTTTCTCTTGTTGCTTTTAAGATTCTCTCCTTATCTTTAATCTTGGGTAATGTAATTATGATGTATCTTGGTATGTGTTTCCTTGGGTCACACCTCTGTAGGAGTCTTTGAGCTTCCTGGAATTCCTGGAAGTGTATTTCCTTCACAAGATTGCAGAAATTCTCCTTCATTATGTTTTCAAATAAGTTTTCAACTTCTTGCTCTTCCTCTTCTCTTTCTAGCACCCCTATGATTCAGATGTTGGAATATTTAAATTTGTCCTGGAGGTTGCTAAGCCTTTCCTCATTTTTTTGAATTCTTGTTTCTTCATTCTGTACTGGTTGAATGTTTATTTCTTCCTTCTGCTCCAAATCATTGATTTGAGTCCCAGTTTCCTACCCATCACCATTGGTTCCCTGTACATTTTATTTTATTTCATTTCCAATAGCCTTTACTTCTTTCTCTATTTTGCCACCATACTCACCATTTCTGTAAGCATCCTGATTACCAGTGTTTAGAACTCTGCATCTGAGAGGTTGGCTACCTCTTCATTACTTAGCTCTGCTTTTGGAGCTTTGATCTGTTCTTTCATTTGGGCCATATTTTTTGTCTCGGTGCTTCTGTTATATAGTAAGGGGCAGAGCCTTACTATGTAATTCACTAGGTATTCACCAGGGTGAGCAACCCATGTTGCTGCATTGTAGCACTGTATGTGTGGGAGGGGTCCAAAAGGGAACAATGCTGCTTGCTCAACTGTTGAACAACTTTCAGTCACTTCCCCCACTACTCACAAGCAAACTGGGTCCTTATGGTGCTGATTCCCTGGTGTGTGGGCTTGTGTATGTTCCAGGACCCTGTGGGTGTCTCCAACAAAATTTCCAGTGAGGCTGGGAGCTTCTCCCACTGCCTCAACCCCCACAGATTTTTACAGCCAGTGGGTTTGAGGCTTTATTCTGGGTTGCACAGTCTGTCTTGCTCCCCAGTCATTCCTCCTGGTTTATCTGAACACAAATGTAGAACCAACTGCTCCACCAGCCGCTGCCTCACCACAAGTCCTGTCCACCCCAGCTGCCCTTCTCTACCCTTCCTACTGATACGGATGAATGTTTCTTCTTCAATTCTTTGGTTGTCGGACTTCCATACAGTTCAATTTTGGGCAGTTCTGGTTGTTGTTTGTTTTTAAATTTGTTATTGTCCTTTTGGTCATGTGAGGAGGCAAACCTATGTCTCCATCTTGGCCAGAAGTCCAGACCCAATGTTGTTGACTACAATCCTCCCAAAGTACCAGCAGCTATTGTTTTGTAGATATCAACAAACTGATTTCAACATATAGAAGGAGAAAGGGATCTAAAATCATCAAGATAATCTTGACAAAGAAAGACAAAGTTGAAAGAGGCCTACTAAAGGATTTCAAAACATCAAAAAGTACACTAATTAAAACAGCAAATTTCCTACTTAGCACAAAGATAAGCCCAGAGATCGATGGATGAGTACAGAGACCCCAGATTGATGTTCAATAAAGATGTCAATACAATGTAATATGAAAAAGAAAGGTCTCCTTGATAAATACTGCTGAAGCAACTAGATGTTTTTAGAGGAAAAAATAATTGAAATGAACTCTTTTCTTACACTACAGACCAAACTTAATTCAAAAGGGATCACTGACCATAATTTGCAAATTAAAACTCCAAAGTTTTTAGCCCTGGCTGGCGTAGCTCAGTGGATTGAGTGCGGGCTGCGAACCAAAGCATCGCAGGTTCAATTCCCAGTCAGGGCACATGTCTGGATGGCAGGCCACAGCCCCCCTGCAACCACACATTGATGTTTCTCTCTCTCTCTTTCTCCCTCCTTTCCCTGTCTAAAAATAAATAAATAAAATCTTAAAAAAATAAAAATAAAAAACTCCAAAGTTTTTGAAGAAAATAAAACAATATTATTTTGACTTTGGGATAAGCAAAAAAAAATTCTTAGATAAAGCACAAGAACAACCAGCTATTAAATAATCCTATTATAAATTAGATTTCAGGAAAATTTACCTTTCTGTAAGGATTTCTAGCATTACTTTAATTATTTTTAGGTCTTAACAAATGATGCTACAGGTGACATCTTTTTTTTTTGTCTTTGTTCTGTGTTCATAGCCATAGCTAGGAGTCAGTGAGAACGCTTCAATATTCCATCTGTATTGTTTGGACTCTATTCTTCCCATTCTGCTTAGAAATTGGCCATTTTTTCCCCTGAGGTAATATTCTTTCTTACAACAGCCTGCTCATGATATCAACATTCTGCCTTGAAATATCATTCTGCATTACTACATTACCTGGGTTTTTTTAAAATGTGGCAAAATTAGCTGAATCAGATCATGCATATTCCAAGGAAAAGAAAGCCAGATCAACAATAAAATTTTTGTACATAAACACTTATTTTATTAAATTTTTAAAACACTTTTAGCCACACTAGATCAGCAATACTCCTTTCTAAAATTTAATTTTTCAACAGGAAAAAGAACCTCTTCCCCCCTCAAAGACTACTGACTAAAATCTTAATGGACCAGTTTGGAAAAAAAGTTAAGGTTCAGCATTGGCTGGTGTGGCTCAGTGGATGGAGTGCCGACCTGTGGACCAAAAGGTCACTTGTTTGATTCCCAGTCAGGGCACATGCCTGGGTTGTGGGCCACATCCCCAGTAGGGAAAGCACGAGAGGCAAACACACATTGATGTTTCTCTTTCTCCCTCTTTTCTCCTTTCTCTAAAAATAAATAAAATCTTTTTAAAAAGTAGAGGTTCACAATCAGGCATTTGTGCAATTTCACAGCATGAAATTCTAGGAAATAAAGACAGCAGAGACCTTGATGTTTCTCCAATGGCCACACCTTTTTGTCTCAGTGCTGAAAAGAATGCCATGTATTCGTGAGAATGAATCATCATTGTGGAACTTCTGCTATTCTCTGCCCATTTTTATCTCTTCTAGTTGTTTTTAACTTCTAGTGTCTGAACACTAGGTAATCAACAAAAAATACCTAGCGGCCCTCCCACCAGGAGCCTTTTTTTGTTTTTAAACGATTGCGAAACACTGGCATTCCAGTCACCTAGCTGCAGTAACATAGCACATCCACCCACCCATGCTGCTCCGCCTGAATGGCTTCCCACCACGACACGGCTCGGCCTGCCAAGGCACAGGAATATGAAACTCACATTTCATCCCTCCCCTCTGTTCAGAACTCCCTTCAGAATCTTAAAAACAAGAGACCTGCCACAGCAGATGCCATTCCAACATACATATTTTTGAAGCAAGTAGACTATATTTAGAGAGCATTTGAGATTTGAAATCATCACTCAACATCATGGGTATAGCTTTTCTTCTTGGGCCCCCCTTAACTATAGTAGGTCATCTCTGAGAGCTGCACAAAGCATGTAAGAGAAAGCCAAAAACATGGTGTTTGGAGGGTAAAGAGGAGATTAATGTGAAGGTAGAGCCAACCAATGAAATAAACAAGTGGGGGAATCCTGAAACTTTATAGAAATCAGCATTAAATCAAGCAACTCTCAAAACCCACGTTATAATACACAAGTTAGTGAAAACAAAACCAGCTGAATTTCAGGATGGAGATTTTGTAATCTCACCTTGCCTTTTGCACATATCAAATATTGTGCTCTCTTTAATGCAATTTACTGGAACCAAACAAGGCTTTTTTCCTGAGGATATTTTATTTTTACTCGACACAGTAGCCACTGAGAGAACCTGGTGATGGCTTGTATATCAGTGAGCTCACTCTGATTTCTTGAAGTCCCGATTTCCCATCATCTTATATATAGAAAACCCAGTTAGAGAGAAATATAGTACGTGCTTCCTTATCTGGAATCAAAATACTCAGAGAAACAGAGTAAGTTGACTAAGATAAGCAATGATAACATTATTTAGGATGATGACCACGGGACACTATTAAAGGACCTAAAATTCCTCTGATCCCTGAAAAAAATATGTTACAAGCATTTAATTTTAGTGTGAAGAGATGGTTGAATATGTTCAAATTATTTGAAAATTGGCCATTTGTTTATTTAGCCAACAAATACCTATTCTTGGTTCAATGAGGAGCAATGGACAAAATTACCCCCAAAGTAGAATCAAGATCAAGATCCTTGTGGGAATTAATCAGATAGAACAAGACACAAAAGGAACTTGGCCCATGAGCCTGACTGAGGTAGGCTGTAGACCTGGTTGCACCTTTTCTCAGCACAATCGTCTTGAAACATGTCGAGTGGTTTCCTGCCTCAACTCCTCATCTTGCTCCATTCGTCTTGAACGACTTCCTAACCATCCACACCTAGTGAAACCCAAACCTTCCTTCTAACACACCCTTCACTATAGGAGATTCTCATTTTATATTTGTTACATTGAGTGCATGAGAACATGAAGTATTTTTCATAACACGTTTTTCAGTTAAGAAGATTCAAGAAATCATCCATGTAAAACCAGGATTTTTCACACTCTTACATTTCAAGAGATAGCATCTGGCTCAGTGAATCAAGTACAGAGATTTTCTTTAAAATGGCTTCATCAGCTAGAGTGAACTTTCAAGCTCATTTTATCAAGTAGAATGACAATTCAAAGTCATGACCAGATTATCAAACAAGGTCATGCACTATATCTAGAATTTAATCAGATGTCTTCATATTTCTACATATTATGTATTTGTAAAATACAGCAAGTATGTGAGATAAATACATAAGAACTTATGGCAGTTTTAAAACAAAGTCACAAATTTGTTGACACTCCTGCCATAGAAAAGAGGGGTCTAGATCCCCTCCCCTTGAATATGGATGGGGCTGGAAACTCTTCAACCAATCAAGTGGCAGTGACCTTTCCATGACTTCCGAGCTTAGATCACAAAAGGCCACACAGTTTCCACCTTGCCTTTAGGAACACTTGGCTCCTAGCGCCCTAAGAATCTATGTAAGTCTGACTGCTCTGAAGTCACATTGTCAGAGAGGCAACATGGAGGCACTCCAGATGACAGCCCCTGCTCTACGCCCAGCCTCCCAGCCATCCCCCTAAAATATGAAACATGGCAGGGAAACTACCTGTAGAGCATTTATCCTGTTTCATAGTTTTGTGGGTCAGGAATGCTGCAGGGTTCCCTTGGATGGCCCTTTTGTTCCATGTGGTGTTCGTAGAGGTCACTTGGTGGAACAGAAGAATGAACCAGCTGATTCCTACCCAAATTCATAACCCACAAAATTGTGAGATATAATTTTTAAGAAATTTAAGACAGTGAGTTTTGGGTGTAGTTTGTTATGTAGCAATGTGTAGCTGGAACAAGACTCCTCTGCCAACACTCTCTGAAAGAAAGGAGAAAAAAAACCTGAGAACGGTTTATGTAGCTGCTGAATGGGGGGGGTCTCATCTTCTCTAGGTGTAAGAATTGAGTGATGCATAACCTACACACAGGAATGTGGGCACTGAAAGCCACCGGACCACCCTATTGGGAGGGTCATAATATAGGTGAAAACATGTCCCATCCACGTCATTAACAAGAACCCAGTCAGCGTTCTTGCCAAAATCCTCCACTCTAAAAAATTTCAACTGGCAAAGAAGATATCCTTCAAAACTGCTTACGAAGTCATAATTATTTCCATGATAGTTAAGCATCTTTTAATTCTATAACAACTTAGAATTAAATATGGAAACATGAATAATCAAAATCATAGTACTAATATTTGTTAAATGAATATTTCCATTTTTATATTTTATATACTTATATACATAAGAACTTGGCTAATTAAAGTGACAGATCAGCTTCTTAATTCCAATTCAAAATGTATAATTTACCAATTAATTTATACTTATGATTTCAAAATAAAATCTATACAGTGAGTACATTTAAGAGAATTCAAGTTTCTCCAATATTGTGTTTTATTTTTTTTAGTCACGTAGTTAATGTCCCAGATGAATTTATACTATTTGAAGACATATCTCTAAGTATTCAAAAGGGGACAAGCATTATTTAAAGCCAATATATTTTCTAATTTAAACTCCTTACACAATAGTTTCCTCTTGCCATGAATTTGTTAAGAGCTATTCTTACTCTTTCTTTCCTGGAGATTTAACTGAGCTGTCTAAGAAGTATGACCAAGGGCAAGAAGAAAAGGAAGAAAGGTGAAGAAAAGTTTGTTAATTATTAACAATAGAGATGAACTCAGCAGTTTCTACACAAAAGAAAAGTCTACCTTGAAAACCACCCATCACTTGTCAGTGCTGAGCTGTTCATGGTGCTTTCTCTGCCACTCTGCTGCATCCAGATAAGTGACTGAGCACATTAAATGAGGGACACTGCAAACACTCAGGAAGATTACCTGAAATGAAAAAGGGACCTGTTAACCTATTACCAGATCTTTCCCTTTTAAGTAAAAATAACAATATAAATCCTTGGTCCTAGAATACAGAGATCTTTCCCCTTTCACCTCCAGAGATAAAGAAGGAAAGAAATGAAATACATATGAAAGAATAAGAATAAGGAAATAAAGTTGGTCTTAGAATCATCAGATCAGGTCTTGCTATTGAACGTAACATACCCTTCCCATATAGATCTAGAAATGTGCACATAGGGCAGTAGCTTTGTCTCTGGTATTTATCTAGCCTGTGCCTCTTTCTTCCTCTTATCTTTTATATGTTCTTCAACCTATTTTCCTCTGCACTTCAGCTCTCAATGGTTAGCTCAGGAACATTGTTCTAATGATACACTTGGATACACTTCTATTCTCTTTGGCTTAGAAAGCCAGAGACATCCACACTCAGTTTCACTTCTATAGGTCCAGACTCACATTGCTTAGGCAACCAAGCTCAAAGCTTCCCCTTACCCAGCAGGGCAATAGTTACCCTATGTCACCAGCCTTCTTTTTCCATGTGTAGCTTAAATATTAATTTCCTTAGAAATCCTTTGACCTAATAACAACATTATCAGTGTGGTGGACTATGATTGTCTGACCAGGTCTCTTTCCTGCTCTTAGGGAATCACCTGGACCCCACTGGGTGCCCATAGCAGGATTAGGCAGACATCTTCTTACCCCAATTCATTACTTTGGCCCTGCTGACTGGCCCAAAGCAGCACCTAATCTCCACTTGTGCTAATTAAGTCATTCTCCAGCTTACTTTCTAACTGGAACCGAGAAAACAAAAGTAATCCTTCTTGTTATGGGTTGAACTGTGGAGCCTCTGGGACAACTGTAAGTGTACCAACATTTGCATCATGGGGGTGCTGGAAGGAGAAGAGAGAGAGCAAGAAATTAAAAACCTGTTTTTGAAAATCACAGAAAACCTCCCTAACTCGGTAAAGGAAATAGACACACAAGTCCAAAAAGCACAGGAAGTCCCAAACAAGATGAACTCAATCAGGCCCACACCAAGACACATCATAATTAAAATGCAAAAGGTTAAAGATAAAGAGAGAATCTTAAAAGCAGCAAAAGAAAGGCAATTAATTATCTACAGGGAGCTCCTATGAGAGTTTCAGGTGACTTCTCAACAGAAACTTTGCAGGCCAGGAGGGATTTGCAAGAAATATTCAAAGTGATAAAAAGCAAAGACCTACAACCAAGATTACTCTGCCTAGCAAAGCTATCATTTAGTAGAGTTTAGGGACATATAAAGAGCTTCCCAGACAAGAAAAATCTAAAGGAGTTCATTACCACCAAACCAGTGCTACCTGAAATGTTGAAGAGTCTTCCGTAAAAAGGAGGAGGAAGAGGAGAAGAAGAAAGTAAAAACCATGAACAATAAAATGGCAATAAACACATATCTATCAACAATTGAATCTAAAAAAAAAACAGAATAAACAAGCAGAACAGAAAGAAAAGAGTATGTTATCTAATTTTCTCAAATTTGTGAATTTTCCAGTTTTCTTCTGTTATTAATTTCTACTTTTATTCCATTACGGTCAGAAAAGATACTTTAAATGATGTCAAACTTTAAGAATTTATTGAGACTCATTTTATACTCTACCATGTTTGCTATCCCGGAGAATGTTTACGTGCACGTCAACTCTGTATTCTGCTGGCTTGCGGTGGAGTACTGTATACGTTACTCTTAGGTTTAGTTTGTTGATAGTATTATTCAAGTTTTCAATTCCCAATTGATCTTTTGTTTTGTTGTCTAGCCATTATATAATGTAGAGTAGAAAATCACACAACTATTATTGTAGAATGGTCTATTTCTCCCCTTCATTCTCTCAGTGTTTTCTTCATATATTTGGGGGTTCTGTTGTCAGGTGTATGTATGTTTATAATAGCTGTATCTCCTTAACAATGAAGCCTCTCTGTATCTATTCAGAAACTGAAAGAGACCACACCTTTTTCCAGATGCCTGGGTAATCTAACGACAGATTGGGTAGTCTCATGTTTTACAGTTTACGTTAACATAATATTTGGAATATATACAGTAGTTGCTATAATGCAGGGAGGGTCTAGAAGCTTTTTACAGTTAATTAATTTACATAAAGGAATATAGAATTTTTTAAAACAGGATTACTAAGAATTACTAAGGATTACAAAGAATTACTAAGACAGTGGAATACATTTCTAATCAAATTTTAAATGAAAATCACTTTTAGAAACCCCTGAGAACTTCTTTGTTTTTGAAAGCGTTACCATATGCAATGTATACATATATACACACACAAAAGATTCTTTGTAAAAGGCACCTCTTGCAGTAAATGAATTTTATTTATGTAAATGCTTGTCACAATGCTCTTAGTATTTTTGTAATCCAAAAGGTGATTGCTCCATAAAGCATTTTAAAGCAGATCGCCTACCTCTCTATCATGAAAAGTAATTTTATCCAGTTCCAGGCAGCACCTGAAAAACAGCTGCACTCGTTCCTCTGCTGCTTCTCTCTAGCGTCCTCTCGTGCAATTGATCCCATGTCCAGATGTGAAAGCGGCTGTTTCTTTAAGACTTTAAGGAATGTGGAAGATTAATTCCCTGTGCTTTTGATGCCCATCAGACAATCTGAATAGGCAAATAAAGAAGCCTGAATGAGTTCGAGAATTTTTAAATAATAAGACAAAGTTAAACAGTATAAAACAGCTTTTAAAAAGGCAAATAAGAAATAAATGTCCTGTTTCATGTTTAAGTATGGACTATATTCTGGTGCTGCAAATAGGTGGGAATAATCCCCAGGTGCACAGAGGGGATAGATGATCCATAAATATGCACTGGCTCGACTTGCTTTTACTTACTGCACCTGCTTCATCCATAATTCCTCCATTTGGAAATGCACGGCTCTCTCCTGGGAACAGCGAGGGAAAGAGGCCAGATATAGTGAGTAGCCTAATTCTTCCCTTGTCTTTTACCATCTCTCTCAACACACACACACACACACACACACACACACACACACACACACACACACAATTTCTAATTAGCTCTCGGCTCAGTGATTAATTGCTCGAGAAATGGAGCAGAGGATGGAGGCTGGGACTTTCATTACCAGACTTGGGGCTGGGCAGGGAAGTGGGAGTGGGTCAGTCTGGCAAAGGAACAAGTGGTTGATCTGAGGAGGACGCAGGTGGCCTGAATCCTCCAGGGCTCTGCTGAGCCGTGGCTGACCTGCCAGAAAGCAGATAGCTGTAGAGAGCACCAGCTGAGACAGTCTGAAGGGGGGAGGGAAGAGGCAGGGACTGGCCAAGCCTGTGTAGGCGACATGGACATTTATATAGCGCTTTATAGTTCATGAATGATTATCATCTTCACTCCACTGTTTTGTTTAAGCAAATGAATTATCTAGGAGGCAGATATTATTATTCCCAGGTAACATACTTATCCCCACTTATTTTCATAGCTGACGAAATGGAGGCTTGACTTGGATCAGTGTTCATAAGGCTAGAGCTGTAACTCAAACCTGTGTCACAGGGTGCCTCTTCAGCTTGTGTTACTTAGAATATTAGCAGCAATGGACCTGCCCCGTGAGTTGTGGGTGAAAACACAGTGCTGCAATGCAAGCTTTCCAAGAAGGCTGGAACTGAGTTTATGGTGGAAGTGGATCCTAAGAGGTCTGGCTGGGCTTGTAAACTGTTTTCAAGAATTTTTAACTCATCCTGAAGAAAATGGGAAGACTTCATTCAAGTTTCTGTTTTAAAATGGGGATCAGCATACCATGGCTCATAGGCCAAGTCAAGTCCACTGCCTACTTTGTAACTAGTTGAATTACATCTACACCTATTTACTTACATATTGTCCATGGCCGAGTTTATGCTGTAACAGTAGGTCTGAGTAGTTGCAAAAGAAAGTCCAGGGCTCACAAAGGCTAAAGTAATTGTGATCTGCCTCTTTTCAGAAGACGTTGGCCAACCTCTCTTTTAGAAAGATCGCTCTGGCTGTTGATTAGAAGGAACCAAGATGAGAGGCACTAGGCCCAGCTGGGAGGCTACCTCAAAAGTCTTAGTGAGAGATGCCAAGAGTCTAAAGTTGGTTTGGGGTGATGGCAATGAGGGGAAGTGCACAGGTTTAAAATGCTGAGGTGAAGACTTGAAAAATTTGGAGATTGAATATGTGAGTTGAGGAGGTAAAAAGATAAGATTGATGCCAATGACAGTATTAGATTTTTTTTAAGTGGTAATTGAAGATACAGAATTAGATGTTGTATCTTAGGGTGAGAATGAAGAGTGAGAGAAGAGGCCCTTTTAAAACGTAGGTGATAACCCTGTCTGCTGTGGCTCAGTGGGTTAAGCATTATATTGCAAACCAAAGTGCTGCTGGTTCAACTCCCAGTCAGGGCACATGCCTGTGTTGTGGGCTAGATCCCCTGTGAGGGCGTGAGAGGTAACTGATCTATGTTTCTCTCACACATTAATGTTTTTCTCCCTCTGTTTCTCCCCTCTTCCCTTCTCTCTAAAAATAAATAAATAAAGTCTTTAATAATAATAAAAGCATAGATAGATAAAGGCTGGGCAGGGAGAAGTACTCAGAGAAGACATGGCAGAAGCTCTGGGTAGGTGAGAGGACCAACAAAGGGCAGTTGTCAAAGACACCACTGGACAGAAGTGAGGACTCAAAACTTGGATTTGTGAAGAAGGAGTATCTTCTGCTTCAAGACAATGAGATGCATCAGACTCTGGAGGGTGGGGGCTGACCGGTGTGGAAGTGTGCAGAGGGGCAGACGCAGCATTTTCGAAATACTTGATTCCGGAGAGGGAGAGACAGCAAGGTAGCTGAGGAAGACCTGCAATTGAGTGAGTTTCATTTTTTATTCTTTGTTTATTTTTTCAACAAAGTAATTTCATGGTCAAGCTTAAATAGTGAGGAGGAAGAATCTAAAGGGAGAAGCCGAAGATGCAGCAGGTGCAAGTGAGGCTAACCCATGGAGGATGGCAGCCGAGGAGTCAGGAGGGGAAAATCCAGAGCAAGTGGAAAACAGGCTCATCTATTGAGAGCCATAGAATCAGGTAATGGAAAAGAGAAAGGTAACTAGGGAAATCCAGAACTACCAGGCAAAACTACATGTCCAGCTGAATACCTGTGCATTGTGACTTTCTCCACCACTGTGAAGGGTTTGAATAGAAAACTAAACACAAAATTCCAGGAGCAGAAGTTACAACTAAGAAGTCCAGCTGCGAGAAGTGCTATCTAAGGACATCTATTCTTCTGTGAGTATTCGAACTTTTGGCCTTAAATCAGATTAGCATTCCTAAAGACTACACATGTGGACCACAGAGACTTAGCTGCTCACAGAAGTATCTACACTGAGTTTCAATTCATTTTCCTGGTCTTTCCAAGCTACCCAGACAGGGGTTCATAGGGTGATGTTCTGGGTTGCAACTCACAGGGACAATTTCATGATGTCTGGAGCCCTCAGCTTCCTGCAGATTAAGAAGGAGGAAGTTCTTGAATTCCTCATAGCAAGAACTCACTTAAGTGTCACCAGCCTTGACTTCCAAATGGAACAGCACATCTGCAAAAGGAAAAGTGACAGCATCTACATCATAAATCTGAAGGGAACCTGGGAAAAGCTCCTGCTAGCAACTCATGCCATTGTTGCCCATTAATTATCAGGCTGGTGTCAGTGTCACATCCTCCAGGAATTCTGGCCCGTGGGTTGTGCTGAAGTTTGCTGCTGCCACTGGAGGCACTCCTGTTGCTGACTGCTTCTGTCCTGGAACCTTCACTAACCAGATTAAGGCAGCCCCCCGGGAGCCAAGACTTCTGGATATTATTGATCCCAGGGCTGACTGCCATTGCTCTCTGTAACAGACTCTCCTCTGAGCTACGTGGACTCACTCAGTGCTTCTGATGTGGCAGGTGCTGGCCGGGGAAGTTCCACATGTGCGTGCCACCATCTTCCTTGAGCACCCATGGGAGGTCATGCCTGATCTCTACTTCTACCGAGATATGGAAGAGACTGAAATGAAAAGCAGGCCACTGCTAAAAAGGCTGTGATGAAGGGGGAATTTCAGGTCAATGCACAGCTCCAGCTCCCGAATTCCCTGCCCCTCAGCCTGAGGCCACAGGCTCTTCTGCCCACGTGCAGGCGCCCTCCATGCCTACACACACAGTGGTTTCCTCTTGGAGCCTGCAGCACTCACCTGCCGCTGAAGACGGGTCTGCAGCCCCCGCTGCTCAGACCACCGAGTGTGTAGCAATAGCCTCTGAGGGGTCCTAGCTGTTTATCTACGAGCTTTTAAGCAGAAAATGCAAATAGGTGGTTGGAAAATAAAGTTTCTAAATTTTTTTTCTGATTTCTAGTCTACATATTTAAGTAAGTCTGATGATGTCTAGAGCAGTGGCCCCCAAACTTTTTGGCACCAGGGGCAGGTTTCGTGGAAGACAATTTTTTCACAGACTGACGCAGCAGGGGGCAGGATAGGGGGGAGCTCAGGCGGTAATGTGAGTAAAACTTGGGTGCTCACCCGGCTCCACTCACCTTCTGCTGTGAGGCCCAATTCCTAACAGGCCACAGACTGGTACTGATCTATGACCACACTAGAGGATTTATAGGGGAGGCTCTAGGAGTATCTTTACATGCAAGTGAGAGGAGCCAGATTGGAAACACATCTTAAGAGACAGGAGAATCAGTGTAGTAACATCTTCAATATTAACACAAGGAAAGTTCACGGACCAACTATTCTCACCAAATTCTCTGTGAGGTGATGAGCACAAAGTATCAGTATTTTTGATACCAAGAGTTACCATTTGAGTGCTTGCTTGTTAGGAGTCAAACATTGTTCCAGGACCTTGAGCTACATCGTCTCATTTAATACAGCCACCTCTGAAGAGGTATTGCTATCATTCTTCTTTAAAAGAGAGAAACTGGGTTTTGAAATGTTAAGTGACTTTCCTGAGATCACACACATGGTTTTTAGTGGCACCAAGGTTCACATTGGTGAAGTCACTACTATCCTAGACACCTTTCTGATGGTGAGAGTATCATCAACCCACAAAGGCAGGTGTACATGAAACTTCTGAAAATCTCTAGAACTCAGATTAATCTCTATTTTAATTCCCATTCTGAAACTTCTATGAGTAGTTAACCTGGGTCATTTCAAGGTTTTACAACTCCCATTCCACTCTGAGTTAACAGCAATGTTTGGGGACTTACGTGGCACCAAGGCATTGGGTACGCCCTGGACATTAGTAATCAGCCCACACTGGGTACTACTAAGATAGTCATTGTCCCACTCAGTGTGGTCCCGGGCCCATGGCCCAACACTTGTCAAGTTCGTTAGATGGGCTTCCTTTGCCCTCACAGTTTTAAGTGCAGAAAGAGGTCACCTTGGGGCAGGGCACACACTTGAGTTTTGCACTGACCCTACTCATCTCTCAGTCTGCCACCCCAAACTTCACCTTCACGTTCCCACTGGGAAGCTGGGAACACTGGGTTTGCGACCTCGGCTAGAGAACCCACAAATCCTCGGTCTCCACGGTCTTGCTAGCCTTGGCCCCTTCTGCTTTGGGGACCTGGGATCCTCAGAGGTCTTGCGACCTCCTTGGTGGCACCCCCAGGAAGCAGGGCATGAGCTGTGCCATCTCCTTCTCCGCAGTTTTGGGCCTGGGCAATACTTCTCATCTTGTGAAATCATTTACCCACTGTGCTTATTAAGGCCACTTGTCCCAGGCCCACACATTTTCTCCTCCCTCCATGGCTTGGGACTCGGACAATAAAAACCAGGACTTTCAAAATTTATTCTGCCCCTTCATTTTGGAGGCAAAGAGGGCCAAACTTATGAGGTGTTTCAGCAAAGAAGATGCAGGGAAGGGAAAACAGGATAACACAAAATGACACCAAAATAGTGTCTTGCACCTTTGAGGTCTTTAGAAGAGGAATGCCAATTAACTATGAACAAAGAATAGAATAAAGGTCCTCGGAGGAGTTGGGCGTATGCTTCCCTAGCTTATCTCCCGGCACCAGGCCAACAACCTCACAGAAGGGCAGAACATGCAAAATGCAGCACGGTGCATGTACATTTAATACCCAAAAGTGTTAGCAGCTGAGAAATCTGTGCTTCCCCAGCATCCTCACGTGAGAGCGGTTCCACAGATGTGTTTCCAGCACGTGTTTGGCAGCCCCCTGTCGGCTGCCCGCTTGCCCGGCGAGGTGCCTTCTGGAGGCTTGCGGTCACCGAGTGTTGACACCGTTTTATTCATTGTCCCATTTCTAGTGCGTGCTGTGTCGACCCCCTCAGGGCCCTCCGAAGTAGAGTCTTTTTTTGTTCAATTACAGGTCAATTTTCTATGTCCTCCCTGCTTTTGTTGTTCTCCCCATGGGGCAGCTGGGGAAAAAAGAATATGAAAAATGATGAAGGACCAAATATTGGAAGAATGTAATAGGGCATTTGTGCGAGTTTTCTCTATTTTTATGTGTGTGGCCCTGCAGGGTGGAGCCTCATGAGTATGTCTATTATCAAGTCCTTTATATGAGATGTTTCTCCTGAAAAAGTGTACTAATTGCTATTTTTCCTGCAATCTGGCACTCTCTAAAAGCCCAGATTAGTTTTCACATTAAGACAATGCTTCTTGTACTAAGTTGTACATGAAAATACATTCCAGGCCTGTGGCCTGGGTTCAGAAGTATGGAGTGTGGAGATCACAGAGGTCCCCCCAGGGGGATGGGGGTTGAGGTTGGGGAACTTAGGAGGTATGGCAGGTAAAAGGTGGAACAGTGAGACAGTGAGGGTCTAGGAGGGCAGGAAGAGTTCAGGATCCTGGAAGTACCGTATTAGGGGCCAGGGAAGACGCAGGGGGATTGCACATGGAGAACAGAGTTTGTGGGCAGCAAACAGTGTAGGATATGGGAGTCAGGACCCACGCCCTGTGCAATGGGGGCCTGGATGTCCGTCATGGGGTTGAGGGGCTTGGGCGATGGTGAAAGCTACTGGCATCCGGATCTCACAACCACTCCAGGCACATCATTTCTCTGTGTGCTGAGAGGGAGGAATGAAATGTCAGGGAAGTTCAGTGAGCTGCCTGGTCATGCATTTAAGAAAGTGACTTAGCCCTGGCCAGCCAGGTGGCTCAGTTGTTG
Source organism: Tonatia bakeri (assembly GCA_004024845.1). Taxonomy (NCBI): domain Eukaryota; kingdom Metazoa; phylum Chordata; class Mammalia; order Chiroptera; family Phyllostomidae; genus Tonatia; species Tonatia bakeri. The sequence goes on along the minus strand of PVIA01000307.1, from coordinate 463,564 downwards.
AAGCGTGTCCTGTACACCAAATACGCTGTGGTTTCCACCCCCAGTTGGGCACGTTCAGGAGGCAGCCGATAGATGTTTCACTTTCACCTCAACGATCTCTCTCTCTCTCTCATCTATAAACATATCCTTAGGTGAGAACTAAAAACAGAAAAAGAGACTTAGACCAGACATGACCAATGTCCATTCAAGTGTACTCAAAAGGCTAAAATGTTCTCCAGCTTCACCAAGACTGACAGGGAACAGGATTGAACGTCCTCTCACACAGCACCCTGTACAGGCCAGTTCCAGAGCTTGCGGTACTTCTCAAAACATGGTCTGTGAACCCCTTCAGTAAGAATCACTCTAGCAGCTTGTAAAAAATAATATTAACCTCAGGGACTCTGTTGCAGATAATCTGGTTCAGAAGATCTGGAGTGGATTTCAAGTATTTTGATTTTTCTTAGAACTCCTAATCCAGGATGGCCAATGATGGTACTGCATTATCCTGGCCACCGCAATTAAACTATGGTTGTGCATACGACCTAGGCAGGGCCAACAGGTGCCTTCTCTGGGGTTCAGACATGTACCCTTGAAGAACACGATATCCTTTCCACGGATAGTGCTGAGCTTGAGGTTGGGAGCTGGGTTGGCTGGGGTTCATCTCATCCACCACATAGAGGGAACTTCCCTAAAGGAGCCTACTAGTAAGAAATGAGCTTCTGAGCCCTTGGGTGCACTTATATCTGAAATCTTCCTTGGATCTCTTCATTTGTTTAACCCATACTCCTTTTTAAATTTTTTCTTAGTCTAGTTTCAGTTGGGTATCTGCCAACTTGCAACAAGGTGGCCTAGCTAGAGTTTCTGTGAAGCAGACTGGAGGTTTACACGAGTGCAGTCTGTGTGGCTGGTGTAACGGGACTTCCAACTTCCCCAGGGTCATCCTTGGGCTTCAGAGCAGAGGATATTCAGGGGTGTCCAAACTTTTGGCATCTCTGGGCCATACTGGAAGAAGAAAAGTTGTCTTGAGTCACACATGAAACACACAAACACTAACAAAAACTGATGAGAAAAAAAAAGGTTTTAAGTAAATTTACGATTTTGTGTTGGGCGACATTCAGAGCTGTGCTAGGCCTCATATAGTCCACAAGCCGCAGGTCAGACACCCACTTTTAAATTGTACTTTTTGGTTCTCAAACTCGCTTTAGCTGACACTTCCATGACTTTAATTGCCATGATAATTCAAAAGTCAATCTCTCAACATACATCTCTTGTGGTTTTGATTCTTTGGTTGTGATTTTAACATCTGCTGGACTTTTCTACTTGGGTGTCCCCAGGCACTTCCAATGGAATAGGTACAGAATTGCATTAATGATCTTTTCCCTTCAGATGTAATTAATCTCTTGTTCTCCTTAATGCTGTGAAAGCCTCTGCCCTTCCCCTCCACGTCTCCAAACTAGGGGCCTGGGCATTCTCCTTATCACCTTCCTTTCCATTGCCAACCCTACTCTCTGTGGACACATCAAGCTGGTTCTGCCATCTAAACCCGAAACATACACAGCTATAAACACCAAATATAACTTATAAAGGTTTTCATAATTTGGCCATTGCTTACTTACATGGTTCCATTTTTGTCCCTTCTCCTTTTGGATGGGATGTGCTGGCCACATTAAACTTTCTCAGTGACTCGACATGCCATCCTTGAGGCTTCTTTGCCTCTGGACCTCCCTATAAGTGGATCAACTGGGCTGGAACTGTCCTCCCTCACACCGCTCCCCACCCAGTAAACTCCTGTTCATTCTCTAAGACTCAGCTGAGCTGTCAGTTTTAGAAAGATGTGCTTGTTATCCCGAGTATGGCGGAGGTTCCAGTATTATCAGTTCTCACAGTGCCCCCAATAAATCCCTATTGTAGCAATATTTATCATGTTTAGTTTACTATTCAATTTATTGAGACAAAAAATGTATGTAAGTGGAGAAAATAATATGTTTAGGATAGAAAATTAAATAATTTATTTTCAAAATAATTTTTAAGCCTAACTCAATGCAGTCATCCACAATGAGGTTTCATGATTGATAAAACTATTCTAAAATTTATTTAGAAGAATAACTGGAAAAAAATAGCTTAAAATTTCAAAAGTAAAAAAAGAAATAAGAGATTAGCCTTATCCAATATTTAAAAGTGTTAAGCTATAAATGTTAGAATACTGCTGACAATTCCTCAATGGCTTTCCAGGACATTTAGAATAAAACTCCATAACAAGGATTTACCTGAGTTGCATTTATTTGATGCAACATAATTTTCATCTAGAATCCTACCTATAAGGCAGTTTGTAGAGTGCAGAGCTGGCTTTCCAGGCCACGCAGAAAATGAAGGTAATTGGAGGGCAGTAGGAATGATGATGAGCCCCAGTCAGCCATCTCCACCACAACACGTACCAGGATTCGGAATTATCTTTCCTGACTTCCTTGTGACTTTCTCCTGGGAGGGGCACCTCCTTCCCACACCTCTGCCATCCCCAAACATCAGGTTAACAAACACCAGAATTGTGTCTATTTTGTTTATCATTATAGCCATAGTGCCAAACGCCCAATAAATGTCTGTTAGATTACAATTTAAATGAAAGAGTCTCACTGTGCTTTAAACTATTAGACCCCTCTCTTAAGGTAGTGACCCATTTTGAAGAACATATTTGAAGCGAAACAATAACAACTTAGACTAAATTACAAGAAGATGGCACTGATGAGGAGGCGCTGTCAGTATCATGGCACATAAAATATGAAGTGGCAAGTATTTGGGCTGAAAATAAAAACTCAAGAAAGATAGGAGATCTGACATCAAAACTGGAATTCTGTCACGTGGAAGAAGGCATGGACTGATTTTCGTGCTTCGGAGAGTGGTAGAAGGAGAGCCAACACAAAGACGTGGCAGGGAATCAGAATTCCCAGCATTCTCGGGAAGAACTGCCGCCTCACACAGTCACCAGCAGGTGGTGTCTGCCCACGGGAAATGGCCCTCCTCCGAGATCGGTCCAGAGCACTGGGCTGGGCAGTGGTGAACTTTGGGCCTCTAGAGGTTTAGGCTAAACTAGAAGTACACATATTCTCCCAAATTCATGCTGAAATGCCCGTATATGCAAATATTAACATTTCATTGGTTTAAGACTAAAATGAGGTATTCATGCCCTTTAGACCATGGCAAAGCCTTCGAAGAACTTCCAAGCCATAGCGTGGCTGAAGGGTAGATTTGGAAATACAGCAGGCTCTTTGTCGTTACAGCTTCCATTCACCCTGAGTAGGGTTACCGTTTGACATTCCCCGTGGCTCTCCACATAGTGTTAGCAGTGCATCTTCAATTACACGCCTTTGCTATTTACCCCCATACTGTCTTAGTAGGAGGCGGATACTCTCCTCACCTTCAATGCAAGTGGAGACACAGACATATGAAGTCATTTTCACAGGGTCAGCAAGGATTAGGTAAAGACTCTGGAAGCTGACTGAGTACACGTTTAATTCCCCTGAATCCCCAGAGCCCCCCTTCACCCCCCCCACCCCACCACTCTGCAGGAGGCCTGGCCCAGGGTCTCAGCCACACATGGCGGTGGCTCAAGTTCTACATTTCTGTCCACGGTTTTGAACAGGTAAAGCAGTAATTGTATTTTTTTTAATGTTTTTCAACTCAGAACCAGGAGCACAAGTTTTTGACAGGGTGTTCATTTTACAGTATGATGCCTGAATTCTAATTACTCTGTCCTTGTTCATAAGATTTTGGAAACAGCACTGTGCTAGGAAGTTTCTAATCAATCTGCGTAAACGTGGTGTGCTAGCGGAGAAGATACTTCTGTGGATTCCTCCCATGGATTGCTTCAGCCATGTGGGGCCCAACGGGGAACGTTTAATAGGACGCTCCTGCGAAGGGACACTCACTTTGTACCTATGTGTGCACCTCCATCTGCGCGTTCGTGAATTATTCAACCAACATGATACAGCACTGCTTGGGGGTGGGCTTTTTCAAAATAGTAAAATTCAAATGAGCTCAATTCCCTAAAATAACTAAAAAAAGGAAACTGCATCAGCACCTCCAACACAGGCAAAGCTGGCCAAAGGCAGGATTTATCATCAACAGCTCTGCAGAGTTAAAAAAAAAAAATGAAGGAAGTTGGTTTTCAAAGGAAAAAAAGGCATTTTGCTTTAAGAAAGGGAAGGCAGGGGCCTGTCCTCAGGTGTTGGCTGGAACAAATAGTGAATTACCCTGGCAGCCCTGAGCTTCCTAATGGGGGTGGTTGGGTGGGGGGCAGGGTCGGGGACTGCGGCCATCCTAGGACACAGTCTAGGATGCACTAGAGGTCATGCTGGAGTTCGGTCCAATCTCTTAGCACAGGGTTTGGATGGGGTGGGGAGGGGCCTGCATCCCTGCTGGACCGACCCCTTTGGTTACTGATCTGACACTCTGAGAACAAGGCAGTTATGTCGTCCCCTATTTTCCCCTTCCCTCTACTGGTAACCCTGTGGGCCTCGCGCAGCTCCAAACCACCAGCCCCCTTGCTGGATCTTCGCTGCCCGCTCTGTCTCTGTCCTGCCCTCTTCCTGTCTTTGCCCCTCTCTGATGTCAGCCACCACAGCCTCTGCTCCTCCGCGGAGGCCTGGGTGTTCTCTGGGTTTTCCCAAGGAAGGGACTTCAGGCCCGAACTCTCTGTGTTACATCCCTCTCTTTGTTACTCCCTTTCCCCGTTTCTCCATCTTTCCCTCCGTGTCTGCATCTCCTCCCCAATTCTTCCTTCTTGTTTTTTCAACTTCATTTTATTGTGGTAAGAACAGATTTACCAGATTTACCCTCTTAACAAATTTCTGCAGTATGGGTAATCATGGATACAATGTTGTAGAGCTGATCTCTAGAACTTAGTACGTATCTTCCGTAATTAACTGAAACTTTAAGCTCATGGGCTAGCCATTTCCATTCCCCCTGCCCTTCCCCCAGCCCCCTGGGCTTCCATCACAGCCCTTGTGCCTTGCCTGAGGCCAGGCCTTTCCTCTTTATTCCAGGGAAGGAGTGAAGGCCGAAGCTCTCTACATGACCCACTCTGTCGTCGAGGTTCCCTCTCTGTCCCTCTGTCTGCGTCTACTCTCCCATCCTCCTTTCCATGTGCACACACTCCCTGAACACGTTGTCTCTATTAATCTCTCTCTGAGTCCCTCTTTCTTAATGTTATATCCCTTCCTTCTCTCTTCTCACTTTCTACCATCTCTTTCATCATTTTACTCCGTTCTTTCTACCCTCCCACTCACTCCTCTTCCAAGGCCCCTTTTCTCTTCACCACTCTCTTCTTCCACCTTTAATCCTGTGCCCGATTTATCATGCACTCACTCTGCGCCTAGTCTTTAGTCCCTCCATTCTTCTGCAGTGGACTCTCTGAGTCCCTCCCTTGTTTCTTTTGTTAGTCCCATTGCCTTATTCCCTGCGCAGACCCCAGGACTCTGAGCCTTCCCCCAACCCCTATATGTTGTATGTCCTTCCCCCACTTGTTGGCATTCACCCTGGTCCTCCTCCTACCTGTCTTCGGCTGTTATCCAACCCTGCCCTGACCTTCCTCTCTGCACCCGGCTTCCTCTTCCACTGCTTCTGTCCCTGTTGTGAGACAGTTGTCTCATCTGTCCCAACCCAAAAGGTCTTCCTCCCACTTTGTGCTTGGTCTCCCAGCTCTGCCAGCTCAGGTCCCCTACGAACTCCACCCCTTCTGCCACACCCCTTGGTTTCCTGTCCCTGGTTTGCATGTGCACACAAACTACCAGTTTCCACTGTCCACACTGACCCAGCACCTTTCCTACCTGCTGACTGAGCTCCAGCCCGAAACCTGTCTCCTCCAGTGCACTGACTCCTCAGCCACTGTTCTTCCCTGTCCCCTTTACCACTTCAAGTCTGTCTATCATATCAGCTACACCTCCCTCACCCCTCCCCACTGCACAGAAGTTTTGGATCAGTGCCAAAATTCCTAAGAATTAAAATTTCGGTTGTCAGCACATTGCCAGAAGCTATCAGCACCATGGAATGGACTATTGGGACTATCTAAGAGGATGAATATAAAATTCTATCAGGCAATTTAATATTAAATAATTATGTTATGATGATGATGATGATTAGTAGTCATTTTAAAAGTTTGAGTTAACTAGGCAGATCAGTCATTCTTCTACTCAGCTACCTGGAGACCCCTGTCCTTGTGTCTCCACGCTGCTCGAGAAATGGCCCCTTCAGTAGACTCATTGACCCAGATTTGGGTCCAGGGCAATGAAATCCAGGACATACTTTTTGGTAACATATTCTCAAGGAGGAACTTTTACCCAAGATTTGTGATTTCGATAGATTTCAAATATTTTGTTTGTTCATTTCAGCTGCGGAAGTACTCGCATCAGTAGCAACAACTACAGCATAATTGTTGCTCAGATAGCATTATAGCCTGAAGATATCATGGCGCATAGGAAATACGTACCTGACGTTCTCTCACGATGTCTGTTGTTCTGACGTGTGATAGATGAGGACAGAGTACGGCGCGGGTTTCTCATTCTCTACCTCTTCCATCATATTCTGAACACGCCCTAATGTATTTTTTCTTCAAAGACTGATGGTCCAAATTGAATTGAAATAACTGAAATACATTCTTTTATTAATATTTTATTTATTTATTTTTTAGGGAGAGGGGAAGGGAAGGAGAAAGAGAAGAAGAGAAACATCAATGTGTGGTTGCCTCTCACATGCCCCCTACTGGGGCCTGGCCGGCAACCCAGGCATGAGCCCTGACTGGGAATTGAACCAGCGACCCTTTGGTTCCAAGATCTGCGCTCAACCCACTTAGCTACACCAGCCAGGGCAGAAAATACATTCTTAAAGGTTATATTCTTTATTATGAATTCTATTATTTGTTACCAAAGCTAGGAAAATTTTCTACCAAGAAAAAGGCATTTGGTTTTAGGACTTAACAAAGGCCTTTGAATGCTTTTGTTTCTGTGTGAATGCATGACACATAAGTTTCTTAAAATAATTCCTATGCTTACTACACCAGATGGACAGAGCTATAGCTCTGTCTCTCATCTATTTTAGTTATTTCTAAAATGCCGAGACTCACTGAACCTTGCTCATTGATCCACACTCCCCTTCCCACTCCCACTAATGTTTTGGGTCCCAGTATGTCACACTCTTTTGGTGCCTTTCAGCCCCCAGAGGCTATGCAGGAGGCATGGACTTTCCCCAGCCCCACAGGATGTTCAGGTGTGGGTGATGAATTCACACAGGAAGGTGGTGAATTCGTGAAGGGCCCTGGGCTTCAGCCTCCCCTTCATCACATGTGATTAGCTCGATTGCCCAGAGCCTCTGCAAGGATTAAGGTGACCCTCCTGAGGACCTGGGGTGATGCAGGTGCAAGTCACCTCATCCCCACACTGGTTCAGTCACAGACTCTCCCACTGCTCTACCAGCTGCAACCAACAAGATATCTGATATTCCATTTTTAAAAAAGGAAGAAACGCTTGTAAAAATGCATTTGAACCTGGAATGCATTTTACAACATTCATATCTTTATCCTGAAATAATTCTTGTTGGAGGAGAAGAAGTGATAGATCTGTTCCTCAAAGATGTTGAACTCTTCCAACTATGCTAATGTCTCCAAAGAGAGGCACACACGAGTGAGCGGGAGCGAGGGAAAGAAAAGCCAGTTCCGGATCTCTCCCTTCTCATGGGGAACGTCACCCAAGAGCAACCGCCGCTGTGCCTGCCAATCGTGCCTCTCTCCTCAAAAATTACTTTCAAGTATTTTGGAGTTGAGTGTAGATAGTCCATAGGATGAAGCCTTTCGGGAATAATTCCAATTGAAAAAATCAGAAATATATATATATATATATATACAGGGCCTGGCACAAATAAGTCCCTTTTTTAATTACACAATCATACATATGTAGTTCTGTAACACAACGATATCGCAATCAAGCACATCATATGACATTTTAGGTGAAGTGTTCAAATTAAAATGATAAATTATTACATTCATATTATTACCCTACCAACCACACTCAAGCAGGCCTTACTTCTGCTGGACCCTGTGTATATATCTTTAGAGTCACACAGAATACAATCCAAACAGCATCTACTAGTAGTCTTTTCAGACTCAATGACACAGTTTCATGAAGTGTGGCATTTAACTGCTCAGAGTGTGAAAACATCTAACAAGATTAAGAAAATCAGAGTTCAATCACAAGTATACATACGTTATTGAAGGGCATTGTATTCAAATATTAACCTTGTGGGGCATGTTGTTTGTTTTCTTTGCTACTTTTGCTTACTTTCTATTGTGTTTGCCTGTGGAAGAATTGGAAAGAATGAGGAGTATCTGTCTTTCCCCCTAAGTCTCGGCCTTGGTGCCAAACGAGGATTTAAGTGCAGAAAATCTATGGCCTCCTTTACTCCCAGCACAAAATTAAAAGATTTTTAAAATGCCTGTGTTATGGGGATAGTGGGCATGGGTAGAGGTCTCCATGCTGTGGGTCGGGTGTGGGGCACAGAGCTCTGAACTAGCTGAGCTTACTCTGCCCGGGAAAGCAGGTTGGGGCCTGATGGAGGGACAGGTGGCATTGCGCACTGGGAGAACTGGAGAAAACAGTTCTCTCAGCATTACGGGGAGACTGCAGGACTGCTGGAGAGGGAATATCTGTCTGGTGCACCTAGACAGACCAGACCTGGGAGTGAACCTTGATCCTTGGCAGAAACACCTCTGCCCTTTTGCTGATAAGACCAGCAGAGCCCTTTGGCTTCTATGTGCAGCCACTACAATCAGCAGTGACCACGAAGACCAAGGACCAGGGGGCACGTCATTTAAGACCAGACCAGATAACCCTGGCAGAAGGGGGGGAAGAAAATCCTAGTAATGAGTGAGATTGCATTTCCCACCATTAGAGCAAGAGGGAAATTTGGAAAGTATTACATTTTATTTAAAGAGTGAAAGAAAATAATATACTTTGCATCCTGGTACTGGAGTAAAATATTTATCTGGTGGGGTATGTGTGTGTGTGTATGTATGTATTTTTCTTCCAAATTATAAGGAGATTATAAATCAAAAGTCCAATTCTAATAGCTCAACAGTTTGGAACTATGAACACATTTCCCCATAGAGACACTATTGTGCATGGAAAGTACATCATCTGAATGGCCTTCAAAGATTTAATTTAATCTAAAATTAAAATTAGAGGGGAAAAGGGAGAAAAATTGGAACAACTATAATAGCATAATCAATAAAAAATAATTAAGAATCAAATTAAATTAAAATTATGTCATCTAAAATATTGTACACTCATAATGGACAATATTATTACAATATGGTAATTTTTTTAAAGGGGAAAAATTAACCCGAATTTATTTTCCTTCATTGTGAATGCTGGCACTTGAGGAAAATCAGATAGGAGCTGGGTTTGTTATGTCTAATTTGCTCAAGAAAGTGGTGGACACTTTCAGGTGAGATGGTTTGCAGCACTAGGCACCAGAGGGTGACCTTGACCCGATGTCACTTGGTCACTACTTAAGGAAGGTCATGAAAACAATGTCTGTTGGGAGTATGAAGGAGCGCTGGTCTCGGAAGCAAGAGGTGTCCTGCATACGGACTTGACATACACTCCTCTTGGGAACTTTGTATGATTTCTTTTTACTCACATGAGTTGGGGTGCCGCATACTGTTTGACCACTGGAGTCCGTGCACAGTGCTGAACTTTCATCTTGTTAAGCTTTCAGGACAAGTTTTATGCAAAGACAGAGTGGGCAGCCAGCCATCCTGCTGTGTGCTGTGAGACACCGTAGGCAAGTCCTCTAAGGAAAAATAATCCACCCTCACCAACTCTACAGAGTACAAGAGATACAAGTATTATTAACGCGTTTCAAACAAGGCCCATGGCAAAGTGCATCTATTTTCTGGGAATGCAATTCCTTTTCTAAGAATTTGAATTGTTATCTTACTTTCACATAGAATGGAAATCAGAAAACATGCATGTTAGATTAGCAAATATCAACTGTATGTATTATAGAGAATTTTTTTCCATAGTTAAAAATAGTGTCAAACTACCAATGACATTTCATGCAGACATTTTCCCCATCTAACAATATTAAAATGGTGAGGAGATCCCATAACATCACCACATACTGAGAAGCACCTTCCTCAGCTAGAGACACAGGCAGTCTTCAAACCCCCCACAACAGGGCCCAGCCTGCTGCGGCATCCTGGGGATTATAGTGGCTCCTTCTGCTCTCTGTCCCTGGAGGTGGGACATACCACTTATGCAGGAGCAAAAATGGAGCCCTTTAGGGAAACTGGGCGGCATACCAATAGAGAAGGAGGAAGATGAAGAAGATGGGAAAATTCATGAGGTTATTACTTCAGACTTAGCCCAGGGTCCAATTATTCTCACAACAGGATTCCTGTCTTCTTAAATCATCTCAAATCTTCATGTTTAAATAAACAATTATGAACCTTCTTGACATGAACTAACATGTTTACTAGTCAATTTGAGATTATACAAATAAGCCCTTGTCCTGAGCTATTACTCGCTCCTTCACTCAAAATTGTGGAGCAATTCTCCTAAAGTCTTCTCTGGAGCTTCAAACAAATAATCAGCTTTTTGTCGCATTATTCTATGTCTCACCAAAGTGCCGAGACTGAAGCCCAGATGGCGACAAGAAGAGGAGGGCAGGATGAGACAATTCTGTGCGCTAAAGGAAAGGAGATGGTGTGGTTTAGGACTTGTGTTTGTCTGCTAGGGTTACCATAACCCAGGAAGCCTGAAACAGCAGACATCTGTTGTCTCACAGTTCTGGAGGCTCAAAGTCTGAAACCAAGCCATCAGCAGGGCCATACTTCCAAAAACTGTAGGGTAGGACCCTTCCTTGTCTCTTCCCAGTTCAGGGTTGTTGCCAGAAGTCCTGGTTTGGTCTGGAATGGTTGTTTAGTACACATAGTCAAAAGTCAGTTTAAGCTTATCCTTAATTGTTCAAATGCCAAATTATATCTGTGCCGTGTCATCTACATGGAAATCATGGATGAAGTAAGTTTAACTATAAATCAGAAACATTGAGCTCAGATTTTAGCTTTATTATCTGTAGTGGTTCCTTAAAAAATGTCCAGGCCCTACTCCCCAGAACCTGTGAATATTACCTTTTTGGAAAAAAAGTCTTTGCAGCTGTCATTAAATTTGAGGTTTTAAGATGACGGGATTGTCCTGATTTATCCAGGTGGGCCCTCAATCCAAAAATAAGTGTCCTCACAGGAGAGAGACAGACACATATGAGAAGGTGATGTGAAGACAGAGGCATAGAGTGGAGTCAAGGAGTGTCAGCAGCCACCAGAAGCTGGAAAAGGCAAAGAAAGGGTCCTTCCCCAGAGCGCCAGAGGGAGCATGGCTCTGCCAACACCTCGGTTTTGAACTTCCAGACTCCAAAACTGTGAGGGAATATACTTCTGTTATATGAGTCTCCTAGTTCATGGTAATTTGTTGTGGCAGCCATAAAAAAGTAATACATAATCATTTCCTTGTGTAGTTTTGAACAGACAGAAGCTCAACTTTTGTAGTGTGAGTTCTAATGGCCCAAGGTTTGGTTTCAAAACTTTCCCAGAATCCAGCTTTTTAAAGTCACACTATCAGGCTTTTGTGTATGACATGGGTTACCTGATACACACAAACAAAAATTAAAGATAATGCTCACCAATTCTAGAAATATCTGTGCAGCACCTACTAAATATTTGAGGTGCTAGGGAATAGTCTCCAGTTGGGGATCCAGAAAATGAGCAAATAGACAGACAAAAATCTATACACCAGGCAGGGATGGATGCATTGAAGTACAGCAGGAAATAGAGTGATGAGGACAGGGTGCTGTAAGCTACTTTAAGTAGGGGGGTCAGGGAAAGCCTCTGAGCAATGGTATCCGAAAGGAGACTTGACAAAAGTGGGGAAGCGAGCCACGCACAGCCCTGGAAGAAGACACTGCCAGGTAAGGGGGACAGTGAGTGACAAGGCAGAGGCAGATCCGAGTTGCCTCATCTGAGCAACACCAAGGCCAGTGTGGCTGGAGCTTGGAGAGAGCCAGGGACAGAGCTTGGAGGTGACAGTGATGTGGACTGTTAGGCACAACAAGGGTTTTGCATCTATTCTCAGTGTGGTAGGGTTGGGATCAGCCTCTGTCTCTGCAGCAGGAGAGTCATTTGTGGGTAAGTATTCCTTCTCACACAGCAGCACCTCCTCCCAACTGTGGAGACAGAGGTTAGTTGCCAGTTCCCAAGGCTGTGTGCCTGCTGCACCTGGAACAGCCATGGTATCCCCGGATGCCATGCCTTAGAACCCTTCCAGTAGCCTGATTTCTTTCCAGCAGGAGTCTGACGAAGCCTGATTATTAAGTGAAACTTCCCTTTTACCTACTGATTGGAGGGTTATTTAGCAGCTGGGAGCCAGAACAAAAGTGGTGAGTCAGGCTTTGAATCCATTTTCTCAGAACTTAAAATGCCCTAAATGAATGGATTATAGAATTCAAGACAGAGTTAGAGAAAACAGATTACTTCCGGCACATGAAGCTCTGATGTTTATCACAAGTTTAGCACTGCTAGTCCTAGAGGCAGAAGTGTGGAAAAGACTACGACAAGCTGCACTAGGCCCTACGGCTGGCCTCCTGGGAGGTGGTCCGAACCCCTTCCGACACGACCACTTCACCCAATCCGAAAGGCCTCAGAGGGAAGCTTTCCCATCTTTCATCATAACCCATTAATCAAAATAGCACATTTATTCAGCATTCAATAAATATTTAGTAATTGCTTCACACATTCAAACACAACTCAAACAATTACGTAGCCTTTGTTGCCATTCCAGTTGTACAAAGCTTTCTGGAGGGGAAAGAATTATTTATGTTTCTAGGAGTTGAAAGATACACATGTTTTATTTGTTTAGGTGAGGGTTAACTCACTGGTCAACTAGAACAATCTCTTAATTTTCTATGACTGTTCCTGTCTAGCACAGAAAATGAGCTTAAATACTATTAATCCATATAAATTTGGAAACATTTACCATGATTACTAGGGGTCTACTTGATTTCAATATGGCCAGAGTGTGGCCATTTTGGGGAGAGCAGAAGTTTTCAGCTAAATCAGCATATTATTTTATAGCAGAATTTAAAGAAAGAATCCTTAGGAAATGCAGCTATTTCTGTATAAGAACTTGAATCCAAATTCTGGCTTTTTTAATATTAATGGCTCATAATAATAGCTACCATGTAGATATATCACCTAACTTGGTTCTCAGAACAAGTCTGTGAAGTAGCAGCCATTGTGTTACCTCCATCGTGCACATGTTCGCACGTGGGTGCATGCATCCTTCTCACCAAGTGTGTGAGCAGTGTGTGCACACAAACAGGTGTTCCCCATCACCTTTCTTATGCATTGTGCAATTATTCTGTTCTGCTGACTCACCTTTACTGAAGAAGCATTCGACTTTTCCCAGAAACAATTTTTTTTTGTACTCAACTGTCATCAGTTTATCACATTTAACTCAATCTTGTTAGAAAAGGACAACTGCAATAGCTGTAGTTTCAGGTTTGGTAGCAAGCACAGCTGACTCTTACAGTGGAACTCCCTAACAAACAGGAGACGTGTGAGAGCCGACACGTGCTGAGCGTCCCAGGGGCATCCACGAGGAAGCTGAACAGGGGCAGTCATTCCTTAGTTCAGAAGGAGTCTTTTAAGAGTCTAACCCTTTTCTCCCAAAAATTTTATCTATTTTTCTCTTTGTGTTTGTTCCACCTGTAGGAGTTCGGCTTCCTGAAACACCACGTCCCTCCAAGAATTTTAGTGTTTCTGTGGAGGTGTTTCACAAGTTTTAATGAACAAGTCTCATCAGTTCCCTCATACATAACAGAACACGAAACATGTATCTATAGCTCAAGAACTTCTTATCAAGTAAATACATCATGTAACCCGGTAAAAGGAAGAGAATGTAACTAGAATCCTAGAGGACTCCCTGGACCCCACATCGCCACCCCCTCCTTAGTCACCAGGTGCCAACACGATCCCCTTCAACTTGTGTATTATTAATCTATATATTAAGTTATTAATTTCAGTTATTAGCATTTTCAGTTTCACAATTTCCCTTTGATTTTTAAATAGAGGTTTCTAGTCTTCTACTGACATTTTTGAACTCATCAAATACTTTAAATTTTGTGTCTGAGTACCTTGAATCTAGGTCTTCACTTCTATGGGTCACTCTGTATTTTCTATCTTTGTCTCATAGCATGTAGTCATTTCATCTTATTTCCTGTTACTGAGTGTCAGATTTTGGGTATTGAAAATTTCTCCTGGTCACCAATTAGAGCCAGGAGAAATCTCCATAATCTGATCGCAGGTTGAACTGTTCCAGCCAAGCTCCGTTGTCAGGGCTTCTCCGTCTCTAGTTCCTCCTGCTCCCAGCGTATGCACTCCTTTGATCCAAAAGGAAAACTGGGTCTGTCCTCCACAGAAGATTCTGAATCCCTTTGTTAACGCTTCAGCTTCCTAAGACCAGGAGAAGCTCTGTTTCACAGCTTCTCGATGCTCCGGAATTGGCAAACACTGTAAGAGGTAAAGCCAGCTGAATGCTGGGCTCACATTATTGCATTTTTTTCTTTGGGGTCTTGGCCCCCTCAGCCATGTTCATCTTAGTAGGTCCCTGATGCTTTCAAGTGGATATTTTATGTTTTATCCCGTGTTTTTCATTGCTCTTGGAGTGGTAGTCAGCAAACAAAAGTATATATTTTAAATGTCTGGCTGTTTATGGTATCTCATTATTTTCCTAAAACTACAAGTTTTCTGGTGTTTGAAACAGTTTTCCGCAATAAATGTACTTATATTGAATCCTGACCCACCACATCATGGTTCTGTCCTCACTGTGGTTGGAAAAATAAAAAGCAAAAATTGTGTTATTGCTCATGGAAACACTTATTTGGGAATTTCTGTTTATTTATTATAATAGAGTTCATTTCCAAATTGCTCGCTTCAGCACAACGGCTGCAAACGGTGAGGCTGAAGTATTAAAGGAACAGCAGTGTTAAGGATCTAGTCAATCTCCCAAAAGGCAGGCGGAGATGTCCTTCCGTGCACTTCTTGTGCCACCGTCACTCTTGAGCCAAGTCACTCCCTGTTCCATCCTTGGTTTGCAGATCTATTAACATACTGTCTGGGGTGGGCCTTCAGGCTCTTTACTAGCTACGCCAGAACTTTTAAGCCAAGCTTTAGACATTGCCTTGTATTTATCAAGTTCATAGCAAAAAATAGAACTTCATTCAAAACCAAAGTGCCAAGAAAGCACCTCACTGATATCTTTTCCTGGGCTCTGCCTTTTTCTTCTTCTGTGCATTTTATCTCCGTCAACCAACTTTCTTTTAATTATTTGTTCCCACCGAAGTGACAGAATTGGGTCATTCCAAATGCTATGCTGCAGATAAAACGGCGCTTGCACAAGCCACAGAAGGAAAAGCCTTTGAATTCCAGGTGCTCTCAATGGAACAAAATTAGCATTCAAGTCTGCACTTGGCTAGATAGTGTGCCTCTTTCAGTGAGCAGAAAAATTAGGATGTTTATTTATAGCTCTTTGAAAAGAGCAGTGTCCATTTTTGACCAACAAAAAAGGGTTCTCTTTCTAACTTGACGTATTTTTTTTCTTTTAAACCAGTTAGTTCTTTTTCCTAAATTAATATTGATTACCAAGTGAGGTACATGGGTAAACTCAAATGTCAAATGATATGGCAAAATTGTTTAATATAGTAATAAAGGATAAGAAAATCTAGTTATTGAGTTTGCATAGTTTCATTGAGTCACATTGAGTAATGTTCAAGTCACTGTTCTGGAAGTTTTCGAAGGATGCAAAGGTAAAAACCATTCTTAATCTCAAAGGACTTATAATAACGTGAAGCTCTAATATAACTGAAATAATGTGTAGAAACAAAGGTTTATAACACACAGTAGAAACAGATTATTTTTGTTTAATAACAGAAATGAAAATGTAGAAAGTAGAATTTGAGCCAGATCTCAAAGGGTGGGTAGGATTTCAGCAAACTCATCTTCAGAGTCACTTTCCCATGAAGCAGTTCTTCATTCTTTCCCAAGGTACAATTCACCTCCTCTGCCACACACATGCACACACACACACACACACACTCACACACACATCCTGCATCCCCTACATATCATCTTCTCTGAACATGTATCTATCCTAGGACCGATAGCCTATTTCTTTACAGATATGTCTGACCTAACTATACGGTAAGCTCCTTAGGGAGTCTCCAGAATCTGACATGGGCTAGGACTATTCCATCCCAGAATAAACAGTTATAAACATAAACATTTGTTTAATTAATTAATAAACTAGTTAATTGATGGAGAGATTAAAAAGAAGGCAGAGTAAAAATTCTAGTTTCATAGTTCCTATTACAAGGTTGAAACCCCTAGGAAGCAGGTTCTAATTACACATTTCCCTGAAACAATTTTTGTGAAAATATGTTATTACAGAAAATTTCAGACATTTCCATGGGACACTGCTGAACCCCCTTGTCCTCTTCACCCAATTGCAACGATTATTTGGATGGAGCTCCCCTGCTCTCAGCCATACCTCCACACAATCCCACCCTGTCCTCCATATTATGTTAGGATGTTGAGGCAAATTGGAGAACATTTTACAAAATACTGATGCCTATAAAATTGGTTTGTGGGTAGGATTTAGGCTCCTTGGATGATCCTAACATGAACCCAGGGTTGAGGACCTCTGGTCTAGACCAGCATGTGTCCATGAGGTTAGAGTACTGAATAAACACAGTTCAGGGTGAACTCAAGGACTGGAGAATTTCTTTGTCTGGCCAGAGCCCATTTAATGTCTGCGATAACACAGGAGTGACAGAGGAGGAGACAGCAGTGTGACCTGTTGCGCAGAGCTGAATTTTATTCTGAAGTTTATCATCATCATCATCATCATCATCATCATCATCATCACCACTTTGGATGGAACCGTAGTCTTTATTATTAATTTCACAGATGGGAAAGCTGGATTTTAAGCAATTAAATGACTTAGCTAAGCTTGCATATTAAATTAAAAGTCAAAACGTAAACCAGCCAACAGTCCCCAGTTGATTTTGAAACAGTCCCCAGTTGAAAATCTTGGTGATTTTTCATGATTTTCACAATGGTTTCTAGTAAAGGAATTATTTCACTAAAGTAAGGAGAGTGTACAAGTGCCATTACCTAAAATCACAGGGGCTCACTAAAGACCCTGTAATTAGAAGGAAAATAGCAACTACTGTAAAGACAGCCCCCCATTCTGAAAAACAAAACAAACAAGACAAAAAAAAGACACATTTCTTTTCAGTTCTTACTTCACCTCCTTTACTAACCAAGTTCTATTTAATGGCGACATTTTGTTTTCTTTCCCTATCCAGAGTTCTTGGACAAAAGTTTTAAATATTCTTTATACTATTTTATTTATTTCACACTTCAGTGTGGGCCATCATATATTGACTCAGTTTTTGTTTGACAACATGCAGTGACAACAAATTGGTAGATTAGAATCAATTATGGATTGATAATCATAAAAGTTCAATCTCTTAAAAATTTTAACCCTAGTAGATTTCAATCTTATAATGGGAATAGAATGAATAAATTTCTAAATCACTAAATATTGCCGAATCAAGATAATTTTTGATTAGTCAAAAAAAACTTGCCTTCATGCGTGTTTCTACATGTAATGCCACTTCAAAAATACTCCAAAAAGTTCATTCCTCAAAAGCAGTTCTGTTTTTAGAATCTAAATCAACAAATATTGATTGAGCATGTATTATGTGCAAATTTAAATTAAGTTTTCTAGTTTCTTTTCAATAGTTTCCAAAGTTGTTAACATTTCTTACGAGTTTTGCATGACTGATTAAGTGCATGAGCAACAGCCTGGCTTTGGCTCCTTGTCAGGTTCAAGGACAAAAGAATTCAGTTTTCATACTGTCAGTTCCTGCAGGCTTCAGACAGCAAGAAGAAAAAAGGCAGAGCAGCGTGATGGGCCAGACAAAAAGACAGATTGCGGAAACCTTGCAGCTGCAGCTTAGACTCGCGTACAGCTTCCCTTCCTTTTGTTTTAATGAGTAGAGTGTTCTCAGAAATGTAAAATGTCCTTAAAAATGGCATGTTTTTTTTCAGCACACACGTTATTTCATAATTCATGCTCCAAGTGTTTTGAAACCTTTAGATGAAAATAGTGTGATGACAGATGTTTCATCAATGTGTGAAGCATTTTGGCACATATGCTTCCATTTGGAAATGCCCCCAGTGAAACTAGTACCCACTTTGCATGAGGGTGGCTTTTAGATCCAAGAAGACAATTTGGAGGGTGGTGGCAGAGGGTGCAGTGATAGAAGTACTGCCTTAATCTCCTTTTTCAAAGTGAGAAAGATGAAAATATCAATTAAAAGTCATTCTCCTTTAGAACCCACATTAATGATGAGAAATGATGACGTAAGAATCAACAATCCTTACGTCACCAACTACAGCGGAGTGGAGTTCTTTATAAAGAAGTCTGTCTTAGGTCACAGCTTAGAAGTTTAATCAGTCAAGTGTTTCTTCTTTGCTTTAGAAATGAGGTGGCCGTGGTGCAGAGGTGGAGTCACTGGGAAGTTCATGAAGCTTAAGCTGCAGCACCCCTCACTGCCACTGGCCCTTTCCGTGTTCCAGGGTGAGGCCTAACAATGTATTTGGCGCATACGTTTCATAACATTTGAAAAATTAAACTATTTTCACTGTAATTGCTTAAGACTGCTATCTCTTTCCACTGTGACATCCCCTACCTCCTTGCCACGTGGCATTGGAATGGTCACTGGAATTTTGAGGATCCAGCTAATGGGAAATTGAGATGGAATTACATTTGGTTTAGAACAAGTGGGCTATGTTTATGTGATCCACAAGCCCTTCGGGTCATGGCTGCATTGTGGCTAGCTGTCCTGGGGGATGAATAGCTCTCAGGAATGTTCCTTCTGCCCAAGGTGTTGACACACTGATAATGGAAACATGAAGATTCGGGGCCAGAGACCATAATACCATGATGTGTGTGACCTGCGACACTCAGCCCAGAAAGTTGTAGGAAGGGGAGGAACGATAGTTTGAAATGTTTAAAACTGGAAACCAGTCCATGGAAACTTTTCTAAGCTATCAACAATAAAAAAATGAATTTAAATATCTACCATGCTAAAGGAAAAACTGAAATATTTTTCTCTTTTCTCCACTAAAAAGATATTGCAAAATCATTGTCTGATGAAGAGGTGACAAAAGTACAGACAACCAAGAAGACGTGGAAAAATTTACTTAGAAGTTTATCAGACAGCTAATGAGGGTACATTATTTTTTTTGATCTTGTTATGTCTGTGTTATCAGCTTTTTAAAAACTGTACTTTGTGATAGTTTCTTTTCTAAAAAATGTTAGTGAAATTCTAAAATTCTTTTAAATATTCCCTTTTACACTCAGTTTTTTAATTGGTAATTTTCCATTCACTTTCTTAAAGAGAGATTCCTCAATTATATAGGCTTCGGGCCCCACAGACCTGGGTCCACGTCTGTGTGAGCCATCTCGAGAAGACTGTGTACGTTCCAGTACAGGCTTCAGGTCCCAGTGGGAGACTCGCCCTTTGTGTACTCTCACGAGAGCTGCACTTGTCTGCCAATGATCCGTGGTGGACAATGAGATCTGAACTTTTTTTTTGCCCTTCTTCTGTTCATGGGTCTTAGGGCACCCACCTTGGGTGAGATTCCCCAGTGAACATTCTCCCAGGAACAGGTCCCAGGTGCTTATGGTCTGGCTCTGACACAAACAAGACTGGTCCTCTTCACTTAACCCCTTAACCCACTGGTGAGATGGTGACAGAGCTTCTATAAGAATTTCCTGACGGTCCTGATGGTCCCAGGAGCTTAGGGTGCATACAGAGAGGTGAATACGAAGAGAAGAGAAAAGCTGCCCTTGGGGTCATAAACTCGCATGCAACTCATTCCTGGGGTTGCTGACTGGCATCTTTTAAGATCTACTCTCTAGGCAACTTCCCAGAATGCAATACCATTTTTAACTATAGTCACCATGATGTACACTTCATCTCCATGACATTTATTTTAACTCCCTTCACCCATTTCACCTGTCCCCTAGCCCCCACCTCTAGCAATCACCAATATGTTCTCTGTGTCTAAAAGTTTGGTTTTTAGGAGATGCCTGATAATTTTATTTATAGAAATGCATCCCTTCATTTAACTGGTACTTATTGAGAGCCTTCCATAATAATAAAAAAATCACTTGTGTACTGCATGCCCATGAGCTATGCTTCAGTGGTTTACATGCTTGAAGGAATTTAATTCTCACAGTCATGTTATGCTGTTGCTATTATTATTTTCTTCGTTTTATAAATGGGTTCTGAGAGTTAGAAATTTGCCCAAAGTTTACCAAGAAAATATCTCAGATTTTGAGGTACTCTAGCCCTAGATCCTACATTCTTAACCACAGAACCATGTGCCCATCACTACGCTAGCGGCAGATGGAGGTGGAGGCAAAAGAGCCAACACCCCTGTCCTCTGTCATGAACACAAGCTGAAATAATGAGTGACCATAATTCTGCAGCCACTAACAATGTCATGAACAGCCTAATGCTATTTCCATTCTAAAATCTGCATCCTCTGTTTACCTAGAATGCTCTTTTTATCCTCTATGGTTAGACCTTTTTGACTATTTATATTTCTGTTGAAATTTAACTCTCTGAGCAGGCCACCCCAGGTCATCCAATAATTTTAATTTCCAGTTAAATTATTCCAGGAGCACTCAACACTCTATGACATTTTTCTGTGGTTTTAAAAATTATTGTTTGTTTACTTCACATACTTTATTCCCAAATGTGTGTATGTGTCTAGAGGAGATAGGAAGATGGCAAGAACAAGGATAAAAATAAAAGAATGCAAGAAGAGAACAGGGAACAGTTGAAGGGTGGGAGGAGGAGGGGTGTGAAAGAGGGTAATCAACTAAGAAGGAAGGAAAACAGGCAGTAGATCACGGATAATCCTAGCAGAACATTTTTTAATGCCTTTGGCCTTCTCCTCTGGATTAGCTTCCTGTGCCTTCTGCAACAAATTACCCCACATTGCTGACCTAAAACAATGATCATATTCTTTCAAAGTTCTGGAGGCCAGAAGGTCAAAATCAAGGTGCCAGTAGAGCTACATTCCCTCCAGACATACCAGCAAAAATTCCATTCCTTGCATCTTCCAGCTTCTAGTAGCTTCTCCAGCTTCACACACCCTTCTCTCTCCTCTGTATGTATCTCTTTGCCTCTCTCTTATGAGGACACTCATAAAGGCAACAAGGGCCCCACTGGATAATCCAAGATATTCTGCTTATTTTTAAGCAGAATATCTTGGATCACATTTCAAATTTAATTCACATTTCAAATTTAATTATATATGCCAAGACACTTTCTTGAAATAAGATATTTACAAGGTCCAGAGCTTGGGACTTTAGATCCGTGGCCTTTATGCAGCCTGTGCTCCAACATACTGTTTTTTCCTTATAGGAATAAAATGTTTTGAAAATCAACATCCATTAGTGGAGGTGTCAGTAAGACTTGAAAGGCTAACAAGGCATGTGAATCTAAAATATGTGAGGCCGGGTCATGTCAGCATCGTTGAGGAATACAGTGTATCGGTGAGGTCTGTCCCATTTCTACTGACTCCTTCAGAGACCCAGATTTCTTTCTGGTCTCTGGCTTCCATTTGGTGACCCTAGAAACACTGTGCCCAAAGGGAAGTAGCAGGTCATCTCAAGAAGAAACTCTCTAAGTGCTATAGCACTATATTGTCATGCACCTGTCAAGGGAATGGGGATTTCAGTCATGCACTGTTGTTTTCAGTGATAATTGTGGCATTTCATGATCATAATCAAATATAAAATAAGCACATATACATATGTTATTGATTTGTATTTTTGTAATAGCACACTTGTTTATAAAACTTGTGTTCAATGTTCATGAATGAGGGATGCCATTCACAAAACTTTTCAGCAGCCAAAATGGTATGTTGTGTATTTACAATGGCTTAAGAAATCCTATTGACAGATGAATAATACAATATTGCAGTTGTGTTTAAGTCTATCATAGAAAAATGTTAGGCATTGCCTGTGTTTATACAAAGTTATTACAGCTGAAAGTTTTCTGAGCACTTCAAAAGTGCCCTGTACCTGCCTGTGTGCAGTCACTACTGAACCCTTGTGTAATTCATGGTGAGAATTGTTTAAACTCAGCCCATTTCCTCCGGCACAGGATTTCACCAAATCATCTCCACCAAGAGAAAGATGCTAAGGATAATTTTGATATTCACCTAAGAGAACATACTTTAAATATATATAATTTAGATGAAAATAGACTATCGAACAGTTTTCCGTGCTTCAAAGTGCAGCACAAATCATTTGAAAGCAATGATTAAACACTCCTGCAATGTCTCCCAAAGTGTGTTTCTGAAAAGACTACTTTATGGGAAACACTGAATTAAACAACTTTCTCAGTGAGGGCTTCATTTGTGGCATTAATATGAAAATGTGCATTTTGAGTGTCTACAAAGCTGATAGAAGGGAATGTGGCATTTCCCAAAATTACATCAGAATGAACACTGCACTGATCCAACGTTCCACAGAGCGTGCCAGGCAGTGCTGGCCCAGGAAACAGGGCTTCCCCCAGCCAGCTAGGCAGGAGCCCCCACCGGGGTGGGGGAGCCCGCTTCCTGAGCTGGCTGCCCTGTGCTCCTGCAGCAAGGAGGGAGGGAGGCAGCGGACTGCTCCCACTTCGCAGATGATGCACTGAGACTTTGGACAAGTTTATCCGGTTCGTAAACGGAGAGATTTCCATACACACCAGTCTGGCTTTAAACTCTTAGTTAGACTGTGTCCTACTGCTTTTTGATATGGTAAAAATGGTGCCATCCCTCTTTACTAAAAGACTTCTGGCAGTTTTTAGAGGGGTTGAAAGTGAGTTTTTCAACAGGGAGACTAAAGAATGGAGGTTTTGTCGTACTAATGGCCTTTGATTGCTTTAATAAGGAACAGCTTTTCTTACATACTTAAAGAAGTTTTCCCACCTTTTAGTAACAATTAGAAATAGATTTTTTAAAAAATCAATTTAATTGTCTTTCCTCCCCCACCCCGTTTTTTCTTTTTTTTAATTTTATTTTAATCATTGTTCAAGCACATGTTTCTGTCCTTTACTCCCATTCCAGCCCACCCACCCATCCATCCCCCCAGTTTTTTTTCTTTTATTGAAGGGAGGGAGAGAGGGGGAAGGAAGAGAAACATTGATCAGTTGCCTCTTGCACACACCACAACTGGAGACCAAACCTGCAACCCAGCCATGTGCCCTGACTGGGAATTGAACTCGCAACCTTTTGGTCTACAGGACAATTCCCAACCATCTGAGCCACACCTACCAGGGCCTTCCCCTTCTCTAAGCTGTGTTTGTGTTGTCCCTAACTTTTAATCATTCTCAGTGACGAAACCAAATGCCGCAGTACAAGTGGCAGAGTAGGGGAAAAGAATATTTCAGTTAAAAAACATTTTTTTAATAGCAAGAATAATAAGGAAACAAAGTTACAGTACTATACCCAAGACCATAACTTTTTAAGGAGCTGAGGAAATACAGTTCCTGAGGAAAACCAGAAAATCAATCTCCTTAATTATTAATTAGCAAAGTGGGAATTCATTTCATAGACTATGAACTGCAGTGTTTAAGAAATGCAATTGTCCGTAATTTTCTATAACTGGTCTTAACTCTCTTCTTGGCCTTCACGTCTGCTAGATAGCAAAAAACTTAAGACGGTCACTTCTGCGTCAGTCAGTCTCAGTACCTTCACAGCAGTTCAGTGTCTTCCCCTTTCGCTTCCTTTACAAGTGATGGACATGACCCTGTCTAAAAACATTCAAAGTCAACATTTTAAAAAGCTCCATGCTGGCCAGTCTGACACACCTCAGGTTACATTCAGCCTCCCAGGAGGCACTTTGCCACCCTGGTCACTATTTTTGAGATTTTGAAGCCGAGTACTGCCCCTTCTCCCACAGGCACACGAAGCCCAGAAACCCAGCAGAGGTGTGCCTGCCTCCAGGTCCTGAGCTCTTTCCTGCTGCTCTTATCAACCAGCTCTCTCTGTCCCTCTACCTCCCATTCAGATGTATCTGTCTTACGCTTCATTCTCTCCCCATAGGTCCATGCATGGTCATAGGCATAACTGATTGTGTTCTTTGTCTCAAGTAAAATCTCTGAATCCATAAGAAACAAGCTTATTTTGAGTCCTTCCATGTACCAAGTTCTGCAGGAATTAGCATATGGCCTTTGCTTTGCAATAAAACAGCAAATGTGAAAAGTCTTGTCAAATTGTAAAGCAAAAAAAAAAGGTACTTTTTGTCTTCACTGAGTTTTGGCTGTCTTTAGAGGAATGGATGGATAGTTTGTTCCAACAGGTGTCAGCCTTAAGTTGTACGCAGCCACTTTCTTCCAGCTCTGCCTTTCCTTCTTCAGTCGGGGAACGGTACACTCACCCGCTCACCATCCCACCCTTCACCCCTGCTGATGCCTCCCACTGTGGGTTTCTTCTGCTGGACTCTTTCATCCAAAGGAAACATTCTTTCCTCCCTTTTTTCGGGTAGGGTGGGGAGAGTGGATAGAATTTTCACTCACTGCACTTCCCTTCCCCAAGTAAACCCTCATCGCCACCATCCATCAATCTTTTCACTTGTCCTAGATCATTTACCTTGTCCATTCCCTTTAATAACTTTTTGAAATCTGTACCACTTTCTTTAAATCCCTTGTTCAAGTGTGCTCCAATTTACTCTCAGCATACGACAACTGAGGATGCTGGGCACGAACTGTTTCCATCTCTTGTCCTCTTTACCTACAAGCTTGTCTATACACACACCCCTCCTACCTCCTTTCCTCTGGCCTCAGAGAACAACGAACGTTTTCTCAAAATCATCCCTCCATAAAGGGTTGAATTGTGTCCCACAAAAAAAGTGTTGATGTCCTAACTTCTGGTACCTGTGATTGTGACCTTATTTGAAACTAGGGTCTTTGCAGATGGACTCAGTTAAGATGAGATCATTACAGTGGGTCCTCAACCCAATATATCCCTCTAAAAAGAAGGGAATCTGGATAAACACACACACACATACACACACACACACAGACGCATGCCATGTGAAGACACAAACACAAAACCAATAGACAGTAAGGACTGACAGCCACTCCTAGAACCTGGGAAGAAGCAAGGAAGGGTTTCACTCAGAGCCTGAGGGAACGCGGCCCTCCTGACAGCTTGATTTCAGATTTCTAGCTGCCAGAACAGTGAAAGAATAAATGTCTGTTGTTTCATGACACCCATGGTGTGCTACTTTTTTATAGTAGCCTTAGGATATTGATACATCCTCCATCTCTGCTTTCATGCCCATCACTTCCTGCTCGCTTTGTGGCCCTTGTTTAGTCAGTCATCTCCTCTTCTGTCTACTGGCTCCTTCCCCTCCGCCTATACATATGTCAAGTGCTGCCCATCATAAAAAATCCCCTTCTGACCCAGTGTGCTGCCTGAGTTACCATCAGTCTTCACTTGCTCCTTCTTATCTGAACTTCTCAAGAGCAGTACAAACTACTTCTTCCACTAGCCGTCTGCTGGAACTACTTTAGTTACGGTCATAAATAATCTCCTAATTAGCCAACCCAATGGCTGTTTTTCAGTTATTTTGTGTTGAATGAGCACACTATTTGGGCAATATTGATTGCTCCCTTTCTTTAGAAATTCCATACCTTTTTGGCCTTCACTACATTTGACTTTCCTTGGTTCTATTCTCTCATATTTAGTTTCTTGCCTGTTTCCTCTTTGGGCTTGTCTTCCTCTGCCTACCCTTCAAATTGTGCATTTTCTAGATTTCCACTCTTGTTCACTGCTTTCATTCTACCTAGCAATTTTAGGAGGGTGGTCTCTCTACTCTCATGATTCCAAAGCACCTGTGTGCTGACCACTTCTAAACCATTTACCTGCAGTGAAGAAAAACTCATCTCCTGAACTTCTCCTGGATGTACATCTAACCACTTATCATCGTCACACTCTTACTACAAAAACTCATCCAGTCCCAAACTACATGATCAGCCTTGCCCCAGGCCTTCCTATGTTCTCCATCTCTTAGACCACTCTCGTTCATAAAGTCATCCCAGCTGAAATTGGGAGACTCGACTTACCTTTGGTCCTTCCAGCACCCTTACATCACTCACTCGCAGGCCCTGTCAATTCTGCAGCTCTGTTCTGTCCTCTCTGTCCCCACTGCACTCCCCTTAGCTCAGACCCTCATCTTTTCTCCTAACTTGTCATTCTGCTCCACGTGCTTTTGCCTTCTAGTGCATCCCTCATACAGCAACCAGATTAATACATCTAAAAGAAATACGACATCATCCCTCTTAACATAAAATAGAAGTTTTCTTTTCTTCCGCCTCCCCAGCCACATTTTCCTTTTTTTTTTTTTTTTTTTTGCCTTAGGAACATAGTCGTACACCCTGAAAGAACCAATGCTCCTGTGACTTTTCACGTGGTTCCATCTCCTTAGGACAATGTCACCTGACGGGTAACCTGATTCACTTTAATCCTCCTTTACGTTTAAGCACAGAATCACGGCTGGAAAGAATTCCCTGTACCTCCAAACTGCCGTAGGTACTCCATCTGTTTCTATATTCCCCTGTATAGACACACCTCTCTCATAGCTTCTCCATGCTATGTTGTGATGACCAGTTTGCTCCCTGGGCTCCCCGCTAGTGGGGGGACTCCATGGGACAGGAGCTGCCTCCCTTTCATCGTTTCATGCCATTCATTACCTGGCAAGCTGCTGGAGAACGAATAGATAAGCAACTGACGTGTTTGGGAATGCCTTATCTGTAGCTGGCTGGTGAGTGAATGCTCCTGGGGAGAGAAAGGCTTTCTGATACCTTTCAAATAATATTACACAACCTAGTTTTTGATGCTTCCTACTAAGAGCAGATAATGCAAAACCCAGTTACATTCTAGGTTATCTCAATGGCAGCGTGTGCAAATGAACACATCATAATAAACCTCTGCTCCGTGATGAACATCCTGTTTTCTCGGTGAGGCTAGAAAACCAGAACTCCTCTCCCCCTTCTGAATTGGAACACACTGCTCCCTTTGGAAATGCTACTCTGTTTTTAATAGAATGGCTTCATTAGCAGAGCCACCAGTTTCACAAGGTCACCCACAGCCCCATGGACAGACTTACAGTATAAATTCACAGGAGGGCAGGCTTTGTCATACCCGAAGACTTGGGTGACTGGGTAGTATACAGACACCTGAATTTGCATTAAACACAGACACAGCTTTAATATTCAGAAGACGCCAAAAATAAAATCATGTGAAGTATTTATGTATTAGGTATCCTGAATGAGTATCCTAAAATATTCTGCACTGGAACATTCTTGAGAGGAAAATATAGTGCTAAGATGAATCGCCATGCCTTGCTGGATATCTTATCTTTTCATGCTCTTCTCAGAAATGAATGTTGTTAGCCTATGTAAAGATCTGAAAGGGTGGTCCAGAACTGTGCGTTTGGCCAGCATGATATGCTGATTTATCTAACTTATAAAACTTGTGAAATATAACATAAAATCGTAAAAATGCTTAATACATAAGTATACAGTTTAATAAATAATTATAAGTTAAATACCTATAAAACCATCCTCCAGTTTAAGAAATAGAACATCAGCACCTATTAGGAAGTGAACTGTGTTCCCCGCAAATTCTGATGTTGAAGCCCTAACCACCAGTCCCTCAGAATGTGATTGTTTTTGGTGAAAAGACAGGGCCTTTAAAGGCGTAATTAAGGTTAAATGATGTCAATCCAGTGTGACTGGCATCCTCACAAGAGAAGATTTGGATGCACAGAGGGAGGTACCAGACACACAAGCACAGAAGGATGACCAGAAGGGGACATAGAGAGAAGACAGCCATCTGCAGCCAAGGAGAGAGGTCTCAGAAGAAAGCAAACTTTGCTGGCCCCTTGATCTTGGATCTCCAGCCTCCAGAACTGTGAGAAAATGAATTCCTGTTGTTTAAACCACCCAGTCTATGGCCTTCTGTTACAGTGGCCCCAGAAAACTAATGCAGCACCCCCAGAGGGACCCTTGTGTCTCTTCTTTATGACAACGCTGTCCCTCTCCCACCTCAGATGTGTCGCTCACTTGACTTGCAATTATTGGTAAACATGCCATCACCTTTCACTGCTGTTGTGCTTGCATCCAAAAATTACAGCTCAGTTTTTTTTAATTAATTTGAATTTAAATGCCTTTAGGCAAAGTGTCCACTCTATAACTTACAATATCTAATGTTTTCTATTGTCTTCCCCTGTCTCATCCTTGGGCACGTGTGTTTGACACTGCTTGGCCTCATGCCCAGCTTCCTGGAATGAACCTCTTTTAATGGCCAATTATCAACTCAAAACTGACTGAGTGTGATTCTAACCATCACACTCCCTCACTCCCACCTGTTACAAGGACTAAATGTCAAGTTTTTAGGTTTAAACTACAGTTGAAACCATTTTGAAAATTTCATGGCACCTATTGAAACAAATAGTGTCACCCAGAACTGTCACAACCTAAGATAGAAAATTGCTAGTTTAGCCAAGGTGAGCTTTATTTAAAGAGGCAGCAATACCAAAACCCTTTTCTTGCCTGCATCATTCAGGATCCCCACAGAAAACAGATGGACCGTCACATTAAACTGATTGAAGATTTCTTTATTTGCAAAGGAGCTCATTACAAAAGTAAGAGAACCACAAAGAATCATCCAGAAACCTGGGTCTAGTAGGAGGGAGAGGGAGAGAACAGAGAGGGGAGAGACACAGAGACTAGAAGCCAGAAAGAAAGAATTGTCTGGAATGGAACTCCTTGAGAGTGACCTTTCGATGAAGTTTCCAGCAGCCCGAGGCAAATGCTCAGCGAGAGAGCAGGAGAAATTAATCTGAATCTTCACTTTTCTGCCTCTGATTTCCTGGTTGGCTCCCCATTGACCTAACTTCACCAGAAGCCAGAGGGCTTGGGGACCTATGGAGAGAACAGGAGAAGGGTAAATCTGGAGGGGGAAATGGGAGATGTCTGGCACTTTACTTGCTTCCAGAGTGACAGCGTGAGAGAATGTGGGTGTTGATTTTTCCAGGCAATTCTGTGTTGGAAATGTGACAGTCCTCCAGGGAGGCTGGTGCATGAGGAGCATGCAGCTTTACCAGCATCCCCTGGAAGTTCACAAACCAGGGTGACCATTCACTAATAACCTAATAAGAAACCAGTAAGAAAAGCAAGAACAGGTGTCTTCAGTGCTTTGAGACAGTGTGCTTCTTACACATCTTGCTACCAATTACATTGCATGACATTTGAGTTTAGTGATTTTAACACTGAGACAGTCCACTGCCAAATGCCAAGAACAATTAGGAGCAAAATAGAAAGCTACCATCTGGAAGGATTAGTGTGCTTTTTAGGAAAGTGGTGTGACCACTACTAACATTTGGAATCAAAGTTAGCTAATCTTAACTGAAAACCGGTCTAGCTGCCTACTACTACAAAGCCAACACTGGAGAGGCAGGTGCTGATATAAAGGAAAGTGGTTTGTTTGTAGATACTGACCTCCTGGAAGATGAGGGACTCACATCTCAAAGCCCATCTCCTGGAAGATGGGAGACTCACGTCACAAGGTCCATCTCCATCTCTCATTGGAGGTAGAGGGTTTTTTTATAAGGAGGGAGAAGGGAACAGAACAAAGAGGTCAAGGGAGGGGGTTGCAGAGTTACCTACGTGCAGACGAGCACAGTCCCTTCCAATAAGGTTCAGGGTGCATCATCCTGGTTACATCATCCCAGCTTCACGTCATCCTGGCTCCGTGGTTCAAGGTCAGCAAATCTCCCAGAGCTGAGATGCTTAAAGGTCAGGATTTGTATCTTTTGAAGTTAGTTCTTAGGATTCTTATGCAAACATTGCTTATCTACAAACCACATATTAGTCAGAGTTATCACTTATAAAAACAATGTCAAAAGAATGGTGGGGTGTGTTATAATTTTCCACTGTTACAATTTTCTAGTTACAATCTTAAAGCATAAATCTCTCCTTAATGTATATATAATATATAATACATATGATAAATATGGGAATTTCTCTTCTAGATTATTTTCCCCCCAAATAAAATAACTATCTGATCATGTATAGTATGAAAGTTACCTTTATTTCTATGTAATTTTAATTATAATAGAATATAATAAAAGTATAATTATATTGAGTGCAATAATATAATATATTTAATACATAATTATATAATAAATACTTTATCGTACAATAATATGATATAATTTATAATAAGCAATAAAATGTAATTATATGAAATATTATATATATTATATCCTTGTAATCATCTTTGTAGATTTAGAACTG
Source organism: Tonatia bakeri (assembly GCA_004024845.1). Classification (NCBI taxonomy): domain Eukaryota; kingdom Metazoa; phylum Chordata; class Mammalia; order Chiroptera; family Phyllostomidae; genus Tonatia; species Tonatia bakeri. The sequence goes on along the minus strand of PVIA01000307.1, from coordinate 433,048 downwards.
CGCATTAAAAAGGCCCATCTTGAAGTCCAGCCAAAAGGTTTTAGCTATTGAAATACCAGAGTAATTATTCAAGGGTCATCTATAAGCATAGATACAAATGCAAGTGATTAATTAATCTCCTTATCTGTCCTCAGAGACAGTTGACATTTATAATTCAATAGGAGAAAACAATGCATTAAAGAATGAGGTAGGTCATGCAGAGTTAGGTTTGTTAAACAATATACTAAATTCTTAGAAGAACTGGAACCAGAAATCAGGTCCCAAATTTACCTTTATTCCTAAGTTAAAACACTTGTAAATTGCTGGTGGAATGTAAAATAGCATGCCTGCTCTGAAAAACAGTATGTCCATCCCTCAAAAAGTTAAATATAGAATTATCATATGACTGTACGATTCTACTCCCAAAAATACTTCCAAAAGAATTAAAAACATGGATTCAAACAGATATTTGTATGCTAATGTTCAGAGCAGCATTTTTCACAATAGCCAGAAGGTAGAAAGAACCCCAGGTGTCTGCCAACAGATGAATGGATAAACAAAATAAAATATACACATACAATGGAATACTATTCATCAATGAAAAGGAATGAAGCAGTGATATGTGCTACAATATGGGGGAACCTTGAAAACAATGTTACGTGACATAAGTCAGGCATTAAAAGACAAATATTATCCTTAGATGAAATATCTAGAATAGGCAAATTCATAGATACAGCAGGTAGATTAAAGGTTACCAAGGGCTGGGGCAGGGGGAGGAAATGGGGAGTTATTTTTTGCTGCATACAAAGTTTCTGTTTGGGGTACTAACAAGATTTTAGAAGTACATAGTCACGATAGTGGCACAACATTGTGAATGTAGTAGATGCCACTAAACTGTACACTGAAGATGATTAAAATGGGAAAGCTTATGGCTACATATCTTACCACAATCTAAAAATTTTTTTATCTCCTTCCTCCCTACAGCATTTCCTCTTAATGGAGGATGTCAAATCAGCCTCCGAACACAGCACAGTACCATAAGATAAACTTGAATACAACCACATAATGAGCGAGACAATAAAACTCCTGAAAATGTTGGTTTCTGGTTTGAGTTCAGAGCACAAGAATGACCTCTCTTAGGCCTTAGTTAACAATCTGGGAATGTCATTAAACCATTAGCACAGTGAAGAGAGTAGAAGAGCAGATCATATTTCATTGTTTCTAAATCAAAGGCTTCCAGCGTTCTCTCACTAAGGCCCCAAAATAAACTGTACTTCCAGAAGCCATAAACATAACCATAGCTTCTGGATCACAGAGCCCAAAGGGAAATGAGGACAGAGGCCAAGCTCGCTTGTCAGAGGGGACAGAGATTGCCACCACCGTCTGACCGCGGTGGGGGCGGTGCTTCATTCTGCCTCCTTTGGCGGGGCCCTGGGTTTGTCCGTCTCCCACGCTGCAGGAAGATTATCAAGAAACACAGCGTCCGTGTTTTTAATAAGAGGAAGTTTTTCAAAGGTATTTCAATAGTAACTACTGACATTTCTAATTTAAAAAGTAACATGTTTTCATCATAATGATTTGGGGAAGAAAGAAAACAGAAAAGCTCAACAAAGAAAAAATAAATCAGCCATAATTTTACCACCCAGATATAATTATGGTTAGCGTTGTGCTGTGTTTGTGTAATGTGAGGCTTCCATGATTAATTTCAGTCCAAAATTAGAGTGCCTGACCTTTCTACATTATGTAAGAAATAGGTTTTCATTGAAAAATACTGGGAAAAGTGAAAAATACATAGGACAAGCCTATCACATGAATACAGTCCCCATTACCATTTCCATGTGCTCTGGCCCTATCAGCCAAAGGCCCCTAGCCAGGAGGGCTGCAGTCTGACATCTTCACAATAAGAGGGGCACAAGCCAGAAAAACTATGGAGTGACTCATGGAAGAAAGAAAAAATAGGGTTATAGGATTTAAGAGAAGCGTTGCTTTGATGGGCTCGGAGCAAGACGGTGCTGTGGATGAAAGAGCCAACGTGAAGTAGGGACTACAAAGTAGAACACACGTTCCTTTTTCCTTGGAAACCACAAAGTTCAGATAGATGTGACATGATGCGTCTGGAAATCCCTCATCTGAGGCTCTGCACATCAGTTGAAAATCAGGCTGTTTCTCTGTGTCAAAGGACTGAAAAATCCTCCCTGCAAGATGGATGAGGTGCTGTATTCTTTTTCTTCCTTTCTTTCATTTCTTTCTTCCTCTTTCACTTTCTCTCTCTCTCTCTTTCATCTCCATTGATTTCAGAGAGAGAGAGGAAGGGAGAGAGGTGAGGGGGGAGAGAGAGAGAGAGAAACACCAATTTGTTGCTCCACTGATTTCTGTGTTCATGGGCTGATTCTTGCATGTGCCGTGACCGGGACTGCCCTGAGGACCTTGGTGCAGACAACACAGTTCTAACCAACTGCACTGCCCAGCTGGGGCAGGTGCTGTATTCTTAATCTTATGATTTTAAAGAGCAAAACTTTGGACAGTGTAGGTAATAGAAAATAAGATCTTTCAGTGAGTAAGTCACTAAGAACTCCTCAAAGAAAGGGTCTATTATGAAACTTTATAGCTGCAACATGGCCTTGGGAGACGCAGCCTTGGAAGAAATGTTTCCTGTTAACTTAGCAGCTGGCTTGTCTTGATCTGCGCAGGGGATCCCTGCCTGAGGAACGGCAGGGCAGATGTCACCTTTTCAGTGGGATTTTACCTTTTTTCTGATGTTTTCTTCTACTGTTATTTCTATGCCTAAGTTTTGGGAGATTTTTTTATTTCTTTTGATCTAAGTTGTTGAAATTTTGTATACCCAAATGTGGATCTAATTTTTGTACTTATTATTTTACTATGATTTTTATTTTATTACCTAGTGTTTTATAAATATTGTTTTAATAAATAGTGTTTAAAAATGGCTAAATCATAGACCATCTTCTAAGTGTATCAAAGCTCACTTAACAAATCTAAATTATTACCAATTTCTATTGATCATAAATTCCTAATTTTTACTCGAACAAGTTACATATGACAAACACCTGAAGAATCCTAGCTTTACGCAAACTAATTACTGGGTCTAAAGTTATGAGCATTTTTGAGGCTCTTAATACTTATTTGCCAAATTGCTATCCCAAAAGTTCAAGTATAATCTATGAAAATGGCCATTTTGTGACAATCATTTTAAGCACAGGGAATTATCATTTAACTTTTTAAAACTGGTAACTCCAATGCTTTAAAGTGATAGTTCCTTGTTATCTTTATTTGCATTTTGGTGCCATTAGCAAGGTTAAAGTTTTCCCATATTGTTTACTAATTCTAGTACATTCTATGCCTTCTCAAAAGTTTTTCCTCAACTGTGTATCAAGAAGCTTAGGATGTTTCTCATCAAACCATCTTAGCTCTTCATGTTGTGAAAATATTATGTATTAAAATACCAATTCTTTGTCATCTTAGCAGCAGTATTTTCTTTCTAGGATGAAAGAAACATAGTAGTTTAGAACAGGTCTCTGTGAGGTTCCTCTTTTACTCTTTTGAAATCCTTCTTAATTACCTCTGAGCCTGCAGTTGGCAACAAGAAATGTAAAGCATCAGGTTTCATTCATCTCCTATAGATGGAAACTGGTTTGTCATGATCAGTGGTGATGCCTCGCATCAATAATATGTTATAAATTCCAAACACCAGCATTAAATGATACTGTCACACACATTCCAGTGTTCATCCATAGGAGTGATGAGTATAGTCATAGCTAGCCTTCCAGGGATGCAGCCAGTGAAATTCAAGCCGTCAGCACCAATAGGTGAAGCAGCTGTGAAATCCTGTAGTGCTTTTCCATTTGAGATTAATGTTTTGCATGTATCCTCAACAAGTAAGGGGGGAAATGCCGAGCTAAATCATGTTGCATCCCAAGACTGGATCAATGAGTAACTCACGGAAGAAAGGCTTAACTCAGAAACCATGACTACAGTTAAATATCCATTCTGATCCTTTTTTGTCTCACATCTGCTTTCTTTTAAGTCGGGGATAATGTCTTTTTCATACGGCCTTTTAGACACGGGTTAATTTGGATGGTTATCTCAGCGACTTCTGTGAAGTCTAGAAGCCTGTGTCATCGTAGTTACCGTGATTTTAGTTTGTTCTTTCCCCCAAACCTTGTCTCTTTATTCCTATCACTGCTAACTGAAAATAAGAAGTTCAGAAACTTGAAAAGTCTCAGAACATCTTATCATTCTCTTGTAATGCCCCTTTTTTGATTCATTTAATAATTGATGGGTAAACAACAGCCTTGGTTGAAAATTCACTTTGGAAAACCACATGGCCTACTGAGGGTAATGGCTGATCTGTTGAAAGGGCTGTTTTTCTTTTGGGCTTAGCCTCAATATTTCTTTTATTTAATGCCAAACTTCAGAGCTACACTGTTCAAACACTGCTGATATTGTTTATACAGTGGATGACAACCTTGCAACCTAAGGTTCACACAACGTGATAAGAAAATAAATGTGAGGTTTGCTCAGCTGGGGCTAGCAGGCGGCAGTGCTTCCCCATCTATATCCAGACAAGTGTGGATACCAAGGCCACTCCTGGGCCACCCCTCCCACCTTCAACATTTTTATGCGATGGCATCAGCTTAACATGAACATCCAAAGTGGTCTTGAAAAAGAAAGGAGTGGGAAAAGACATCACAGAGAAATAAAATAAGCTGTTTTAAGTCTGTACAATATGCAGGAGAAGGCTTGCCCTCACTTCTTTGTGGATATGTGGGACATTCCAGTAACCCCACCTTTGTCTATGCCTTTCTCTTTGTATCTCTTTCCTGACACTTGAAGAGTAGGAAGCCTTGAAAATTAAGTTTAAACCACTTTTACAGATTAATTCTGTAAATGCTGGGTTCATTTTCATTATTTTTCTTTAATTTCCCAAATCTGTTTGAAGTCATAGTAATGATGACTGCTAAGCATGAGTCAAGAATAATGATAATCTTCAAGAAAGACGAAAATACAGCCAAGCACAGACTAAAGAATTGATAACATTTGCTCATATTTGTTTTTCTTTCTCATCAAAGAAGTGAAATATAACAATACAGTTGAAATCTCCGTGACCCCCATTTCCAGTCTCAGTCTCATTTCCCTCTTCGCCCCAGAGGCAACCATTACCATTACAGCTTCATTTGCAGATGTATTAGCAGTTTACTTTGGATATACTTATATAGTACATATATGTGTCTATAGGTACACATATATAGTATTGTTTTGTGTGAAAGAGTATTTCTAATTTACATAAATAATGATGGGTACATTTAACTGGATAATAACAGGTTTTTAAAATTGATCCATATCAAAATTCATTGTTTTATCAGTATATATAAAATCTCATTCATTCTTTCTAACTGCTATGAAGTATTCTGTTGTATGAATATTTAATTATCTTTCCTCCTTGATATATATTTTTGGTTTCACATTTCTATTATGAGAATTACCTAAAAAAAAACCTTGCGCACATTTCCTTGTGTTCATATGCAAAAGATATTTCTAGAATACATAAGGTGGACTTATTAGATTGTCAGGTAAATACATATTCAATTTATTCAATGCATACAAACAAAATTATCTCCATAGGAATTTTATCAATGAAACTGAACTCTCTTTAACAATGATTGTAAATTTCTATCTCCCCATATTTAATCAATATATAATATTGTCATCTTTAAAAATCTTTGCTACTCTGAGGCAAAACTTACTGTTTTAATGTGCGTTTTCCCGCATATTAAGGCAATGGGTTCTTGCCTCATATGATTATTCACCATTCAGGTGTTTTGTTTTGTTTTGTTTTGTTTTCCTAAAGACTATCTATTCACTCTCAATGATCCTCTTAGAAAGAACTGGGTTACTGTTTGCACTCAGGAAACTGAAGCTCAAAGAGGCCACATGACCTGCCAAAGCTCATCAGATTAGTGAGAATCCCAAAAAGGACTTCAACCTTGGCATCTCGGTTCAAACTATTTCTGTTTCCCTAACACCTGTGCTTCTCAAGACGCTGATCAATCCATTTTAACCCTTTTCATCCCACCTTACTTGATTGACCTCCTGGTCTGGGAAGCTTATCTAACATGTTCACGAAGAAAAGGAAGTGGAGAACTCCTACAAGGTCCACTTTGAGGAAGCCTGCCTGGAACAATTACCTAGTGGTAGCAGAAGTTCTGTGGGCTTTTAAAGGCCTTTCTCTTTCTGGCCAAACCTTCAAAATAATGCTTTGAAGTATGCAGTATTAAAATCATTGTCTTACACATAAGGGTCTAAATAATTTGCCTAGTGTGAACCACCAGAAAAAAAGACCAAGGGAAGTATTTAAAGTTCTTCTGAGTTAGAGGACGTTTGATCAGATTTGTTCAGGAAAACTTTCATGGAGAAGATGAAAGCAAGTGTCGAGTGAGTTTCCTCCTTCCTCCCACTCTCCTCCAGATTCAGGCTTTGTAGGATCACAGGGCAATGGAACTGTAAAAATCTTTCAGAGTTTTTTTCCAAACCCTTTGTCTCTCTTCAGTGAAAAAGCTGAGGTCACTATCTCATTACAGGAGTCAAGTAACGGCAAGAAAACACTGGAAATCCTAGCCCAGACTAATGCGTAAAGATCTCAGAAGAATGAATGCACATTTCAAAGCCTAAAGAAGCTTCACCTTATGGTCTTTTTAGTTGAACTTCCTGTAACAAAGACCCTGAGTTAACAAAGACCCTTTCAAATCTAAATAAGGCAGAGACAGTGGTCTAAAGAACTTTGGAGTGTGTGTATGCATGTATGTGTATGTGAGTGTGTTTTAGATCCTAGACTAATCTCCTGCATACAGTTGTGTATCCTCCTATCTTAGTCTTTTGGTTTCACAGCAAAAAGAATATATTTCATCCATTGTGATATATACCTTCCAATCCTGAAACCTTTTTCAAGAGGCTGATTTCTACTCCCTCCCACCCCCAGCTTCATCAGCTGCCATGGTCCCAATGAAGGGAACAGGTTGAATATATCCACTGGGAAACAGAATATATGATGCACAAGGATGTTAACAAGGACAAAGGGTACAAATGCCACTCTTTCTGATTCTGGCAACTTAGGAGAAGAGGAAGAAAATAAAAAGGAAGTAAGTCCATGGGGTGACACAATGCCATAACTCCTCTCTGGCCAACGTTCAAGAGGAGGCAGGTGAGGGAACATGAAAGGCAGGGGCCATTGCTCACTCCATTTAGAAGTGTAGGAGAGGTCATCTCACCTAAAAGTGGTCCCCAACACCTGCTGAGTTTAGCTTCCCAAACCATCTTCCATTTCTATATGCCATGGATAAAATCCCAGAATCTCCTGAGTGTCCTTAAAGGTACTGAGAAATGAGTCAGCATTTGAGTACATGTTTGCTGGAAATCACCATCTTTAAGACACACAGACACTGAAACTGAGGACCATACCACTAGAATAGAAGATGTGGCAGAATTTTAGGGACCCACTGCAAGAGCAAGGCTGAGGAGTGCATAGGTCATAGTAGGCAGGGCTCACCAGGCTAGCTAAACCCGAAATAGCCCTCCAGCTGTGTCAGCTGCATGTTTCATCAACGCATGCCACGAGGACCCTGAACTGACGGAAGCCCTCTAAATTCCCATATACCACTTTGGGGAAGAGCAATTAGAAGGAAGCTAACCAAAAATATAAAGTACTAAGTCATCCATAGTACATGAGTTATCTGCAGAGACTGAATCATTGGATTGTACTGCATTTACTGGACTCGTCTAAAACAAAGTTTTCCCACTACCCAGGGGAGCCTGTAAGGAAGATTAGAGCAGTTTTCAAGATAAAACGTATCTATGTTTTCTTTGCTTATCTATTGCACTGTGAGTAATTTTTCAATGCAATGACATCAGTTTAAGTGGAGAGGGAAAGAACTGAAGTGGCACTAGCAAGGGTCTGGATACCGCACTTCAATGGATCCAGGCATCTCTTTCTCTCTCTTGTTCTCCCCCTCCCTCCCTCCCTCCCTCCCTCCACCCCCCTCCTCCAGTTCCATGTGCACATAGCTCCATGTGCAGCCAGGAAAGAGCATCTTTCCGTCTCAGTCCTAATCCTAAATTCATTGAGTAAGGGTCACAGTCACAGAAAATACGATTACTGGATGGCACCCATATAGGTGGGCATGGTTATCACACAATTGAGATCATTATCATAGTTGTCTGTTAGTCTTCGTTTTCTTAACATTATTATTAACTATTTCATGAAAACATTTTATATGTCTGCTTAATAGTCCTTTTTGCTCTTAATTATTCCATTTTTATCCTAATTTTTAGTATTATATAAATAACATAATGCTGAAGATAATTATATTTAAATTTTTGTGTCCCCATTTTATTTCTCTGGGATAGTTTTATAGAAATGGAAATGCTGAATCCTAAAGAACTGGAATTTCTAACTGTGTTTAAGAGTGAAAATGCTTCAACTCATCCTATTTATAAAATATTACATAAGTAATTTTACTAAAATTCTTGAAACAAAAATGTCCAGAATATTCAGTGTCTCATATATACAGCAAAATTACTGGATTAGTTGGGATTGTAAGTTAGTGCAAATTGATGTAGTTTTCTGTTTTAAATGCCATATTTTAGATTTGTGCCTGTCTTTCAGTCACATAGAGTTCTTTTAGGTACTGCAAGTGTCAATAGCTAATACTTTTTAAACCTTGAAGCAAATTCTTTTTATTTCTAGACTTTGCTCTAAATATCTAAAATACAATGCCACATTAGTGAGGTCTATGGAAATGCTTAGCTTTAGAGAGTCATCTCCTGGAGTAAAGCATCACCTGGTTTACACATGAAGGAGTTTACAGCATCCAAGATGCACACACTTGAAAACATACACACTTCAAAATCTGTCACAAGACGTATATGAGCCCCCGATGAGCACGAAGTGCAGACAGGAGGGAGAGAACACTGCACCACCGATAGATTGGCTTTGAATGCACTACTTACCTGGCATCTTCTTTGCCACCTAGACAGGCATTCTACCTTGTTTATCTACTTATTCTTCAGCTAGAGTGGGAATTTATTACATGTTTGTTGAATTGTTTGATAAACCAATGGCTAGAACAATAAAGGCATGGCAGCGATTGATAAGAACCTGAGTTCTCCATAAGGAACTGGGTAGCAAGTGACTGCTTATGGTGGGATGCAACAGGGAAGAGAGTGCTACATCTTCCAAGCCATCCCTGGACCTTTGAGCTACTTGCAAGGAGCCAACTATGTTACTACTGGGCTAATAGAAGATAAATTTTTCCATGTTTCCTGTCTACCCATTGCCTTGTACAGACAACACTTAGTATTTGTTCATTTGCAAGAGTTGTGAAGGGGCCAGTTTCTGGAATAAGCTGTGTAAACTTTAACCTCTGAGCTCCAAATTTCATCTGTCAAATGGGAATAATAATAGCACGGACCTCATGGCAAGCTGAGGATGGACTGAGACAAGTTACCTGGGGCTCCGCCTGGAGCCAGGCACGTGCAGAGGCGTCATGGAGCACCAGCCATCATGATGTGGAGAATGAAGACGGTTCTTGCTCTGCCACTTTCTGCACATTCAAAGTCTGTAAAATATTTTTCAGCTTTTTGAAAGGTCAAAATCCCATGCTGACTAACTGTGAGTTGGTTTAAAATGGAAATAGCATTTGATAAATACATTTATTGTCTTAAATTGATGAAATGTTGAAAAGGGTTTTTAACAGTCTAACATCTCATTTTGACTAGATTCAGAAAATTTCCCCAGGTTGGATAAAAATCTCTAGAAAAATAAAATGCCTAGGAAGTGTTTCCTGCCTCCAGGCCTTTTCAAGGACATGGATCTACTCTCTAATACTGCTTTTTTGTTTGTTTGTTTTTGGGTTTTTTTTTAAATTAGACACATAGTATAATCTATCCTTTTTTTAAGCTTTTATTTATTTATTTTTAGAGAGATAAGGGAGGGAGAAAGAGAGAGAGAGAGAAACATCAAGGTGAGGTTGCTGGGGGCCATGGCCTGCAACCCAGGCATGTGCCCTGACTGGGAATCGAACCTGCGATGCTTTGGTTCGCAGCCCGTGCTCAATCCACTGAGCTATGCCATCCAGGGCTATAATCTATCCTTTTATAAAAAATAAAAGATGACCCTGTACTGCCTTTGTGTTTTAACTAATAACACATTGAACATTGTAGGTAAAGTCTACATCAGTTTTCTTCTTAATCAGTTGTAAATCTGGGTGTCTGAAGCTAATAGCTGTGGCTATTCCCCAGCAGCAGCGCCTCACGAGAAAAATCTGCTAAGGCAGTAAGGTTGTTCAGTTTTGCTCATCTTTACTCAGCCTTTAATGCCTGCCATGGGCTGGTATTGAGAACTAAGCTCTTTGAATTCAAAATAGAAGCCCAGCTATTGATTTTACTGGAGGGCTAGCTTCTTATCAGTGCAAGTGTCAGGGCCTCTGGGGACATTCTTCATGTGGTTCTGATAACAGTGTTTACTGGGATTACAAGGGGCAAGCTCTGGGCCCCTGGACTCAAAGGGTTTGTGATCATTTTCCAATGAGCTGAATGCGTGAGGCATAAAACAATAAACATTCCTCCCTGGGCAGGCAGCATGATTCATTGTCACACAGCGGTGATTATATTAACAGAGCCTGGTCCTGCTATTTATAGTTCTGCTAGAAGTAGCAGCTAAAGCTCAATGTTTCCAAAGCAAAAGCTATAATTTTTGGAAAATGACTTAACGTTTGGATGATATAACTCATTCACTTAACTAAGGCTACATTTCAAAAGTATCTAATAGGAAATTATATTAACTTTTGGCCTTCTGAGAGTACTTTGTTGTTTGTTGTTGTTGTTGTTCTTGTTTTAATGGCATGAGAGAGACTCGTTAACAGTGATTTTGAACACTTTCAAAGATAAAAATCATCATCATTCTGGAACAGTGTTTCTCAAACTTCGGGTGTGTGTAGACCCCTTTATAAAAAGTTAAAATTATGCTTTATTTGATACATACAATATAATATATAAAATTTACAAGGTATGAAATATAATTTTTTTAAATGAAACCACCACCTACCTTAAGAAGCAGGACACAGCCACACAACGCTGGGCTCACCTGCAGGCTGCCCTCCTTCAGCCCTGGCCCCGCAGCCCCCACTAGCAACTATTCTTCCCATTTTTTTGTGTTGAACTTTATTTTTTTCCTTTTATTGAATTTATGGGGTGACACTGGTTATCAACATAATACGTTTCAGGTGCACAATTCTACAATAGTCCAACTATATACTGTATGGTGTGCTCACCCCCCAAGTCAAGTCTCTGTCCATCATCATTTACCCCCCTGCCCTCCTCCACTTTCCCCTACCCCTCCATCCCCCTCCACCAGCCAGTTTTGAATTTGGTTTTCCCTTGAGTTTCCAAAAATTATTTTATCACATATGAATCCATGCCTGGACAACATATTGGTCACATTTACTTCATTAAAAATTACCTCATACAACATGTAATTGTCTACAGTTTGCTTTTATGACTCAAATTTCTTTCTATGATTCACCTCTGTTTTTTTTCTTATGGCCATAATTCATTTAAACTGCTCTATAAGATTGCATTGTGTAAATACACCTCAATATATTGAGCTATTCTTCTGCTGATAAGCATTTTGGCTATTTCTAGATTTTTGTTTGTTTTTGTTTTATTTTTGCTATTACAGCGTTGTTATGAACATTCTTTAACAATGCAAGATTTTTTTTTTCCTGGGACATTGTCATCAGTGTTTTTGGATTTTACCCATTCTAATAGATGTATAATAGTATCTTGTTATTTTTTTAAATTTGCAATTTCATGTTGATATACAATGTTCAGCTTATTTTGATCACATCTTTTCAAAACATGCATAATAGCTCTCATCTGTTTATTTGCCATCAGTATATCTTCTTCGGTGGGGCATTTGTTTGGCTTTGTTTGCTTTCTTATTGTTGAATTCTATGTGCCCCTTGTATATTGTCATTCAGTCCTTTATCAGACATGTATTTTGCAAATATGTTCTCTCAGGCTGTACTTTTTTTTATCCTTTTGGTACGTCTTTCACAGAGCAGAAGTTTTTAGTTTTAATAAAATGTGACTTTTTTTTCATCAATTGTGCTTTGGGTAGTGTATGTAAAGCCTCATCAAAAAACTCAAGATCACCCTTTATCTCCTATGTTACCTTTTGGAAGTCTCATAGTTGGCATTTTATATTTAGATCTGTGAACCACCTGAGTTAATGTTTGTGAAAGGTGTATGGTCTGTGTCTAGATTCATTTCCTTTCACGTCTAGTTGTTTCAGCACAGTTTTTGAAAAAGGCTATCCTCACTCCATTCAATTGCCTACCCTTCTTTGACAAAAATCAGTTGATTGTACTTGTGTGGGTGTATTTCTGGACTATTTGTTTTGTTCTGTTAATCTGCTTTCTATTATTTTGCTAATATCTCACTTTATTGATCACTGTAGCTTTATAATGTCTTGAAGTCAGTTAGCGTCAGTCTACTGAATTTATTTTGCTTCTTCAATATTGTGTTGGCTGTTCTGGTATTTGCCTTTCCATATAAACTTTATAATTAGTTGACCAATATCCACAAAATAACTCACTAGGATCTTGATTTGGATTGCATTGAACATAAAGATCAGTTTAAGAAGAAATGACGTCTTAAGAATGTTGGACCTTCCTGTTCACGTACTTGCAATACTCTCCATTTATTTAGCTTTTTGGTTTCTTTCATCAGAATCCTTTTGGTTAAATTTTTACTACAAATTCGATTTCTGCCTCTTGCTGTGTAGACTATATGTTATCAGTTTTATTTTCTGTGCTTATTTTGCTTTACTTCCCATCAAATTTTTACACTTTCCCTCACTCTTTCCTTGAAACTCATGCTTTCTTCGGCATCCACGGAAGTCCTTGTCTCCTGGATGTTTTGCCTTCCCTCTGGCACTTTCTTCTTAGTTATAATGGTCACTTCCTGTCTTCCCCTTATTTAAATGTTGATGTTCTTCAGAACTCCCTTTTATTCCCAACACACTTTCCCTGGGCCATTTCCTCTACCTCTATGGGTGTAATTACCACCCACAAGCTAACCATTCCCAATCCTGTCTACCCTAGCTCTCTCCCTGAATTCCAGCACATAGAGATGTAACTAACTACCATTTGGATGTCCCACCGGGACACTACACATAACGTGCTCAAAATGACACTCATCTCTTCCTAGTAAACCTGCTGCTCGGGCAGAATTTCCGCTTCAGAATAACAGCACTATCCACCCCAGTCCTGGGGACATCTTTAACTCTCCCCCTTCCCTTGTGCTTATATTCCTCACCCACGTTTTCCAACATTCTCAATTGTGTGTTCCACATAACTGTAGAATTAATCTTCATCTCTCTATCTCCATAGGCCTGCCCCTGTCTAAGTGACTACCAGCTCTTATCTGGATCCTGTAAAAGCAGTTTTATGATCTTCAATCCATTCTCCCTCTGGCAACCAGAAGAATCTTTTAAAATTCAAGTCTGTTTGTGTTGTTCCCCCACCTAAAACTCTTCAGTGGCTTTCCATTACATGGAAATAAATCTTGGAAGGCCCTCCTCGATCCTGGTCCCACTTATCTCTACGTCTCCTTAAGCCACTCTCTATTTCTCCCCAAGTTCTCCAGCCGTAATTATACCACTTACACTTCAGTTCTTTAGACATGCTAGGTACCCTGTGGCAGACACAGTAAATTGTCCCCAGTATCTATTTTCTCCTTCTTTTTAGTAATAGAACCCAGCCCACTCTCATCCAGATTTAGTAGGTTACGTGACTGTCAGCTAGTTGCTACTTTTACCAGCCTTCCATGCTGTTAAGTATGACCTTTGGCTAGGTTTTCACAAATGGAATGTGAGGAAGAGGGATGTCTATGACATTAGCTGCACTTTCTTAAAAGTACATTGATTGCCCTTTGTCTCTTCCTTAGGGCTGGAATGTGGATGTGGACCTAGTGAACAATCTTTAACCACACGGATAAGGAAATGCACTACCAGGGTGGGATGGCTATAAAATGCAATCAATCAGGAATGACCATGTGGCATGCAGATAAATTTAAGTTCTGAATGACAGCAGTTTAGCCTGCATCTCAGTCAGGATACTTTCGGTTTGGCTGCATGATAAGCAACCCCTAAAGCTGAATGGCTTAACACAACAAAGGTTTGTTTTTCATTCCTGCTACGTGTTTAACACAGAGCAGCTCTGTTCATGTGGCCACTCAGGGATCCAGCCCGATGGATGGCTTCACCTAAACATGTTCTTTAGTGGGCGCTCAGGAGAGAAGGATCTTGGCAAATAGTTCTCTCTTAAAGCTCCCAGCTGAGAGTCAGCCACATTACTCCACTCACAGTGCAAACCACACCGTGTCCCCTAATTCCAAGAGGGTTAGGACAGGGTGATTCTAGTGTGTTTCCAGAAAAACAGAAAACCAGAGTATCTGTGACTAGTCCTGATGACTATCTCAGCTTCTGCCTTCATATGTCTTAACCTGTGCTCCCCAAATGAGGAATCTCTGTTTCTCTTACTCAAATAGTCACAGCATTTTTCTCTGTGTTTCAAAATGTATATTTCAAAAATCTCATGGCCATATTACTTCTCATTAGTTCTTCCTACAATTTTTACCCTTGGGAACTCTGAAGTATCTATTTCCTTTGCATAATGACTCCCAACTATCCATCTAAATATCTGAACTCATCAAAGTTCCATTGGCAGATTTCCAACTGCCCACTAGCCGTCAAACTTGTCAAGTTAAAATAATTTAATGTATTACTTTCATTCCCTCTTAAATCTGAGTCTTCTACTAAGTTTACATTGTTTTTTTTTGTTTGTTTGTTTCCTTTGATTATTTCTGCATCCCCAGACCCTAGAATGGAGTCTGACATGTGATGTCGCACTATGTATTCATTGAATAAATGAATGGATGAAAGAAAGAAAGAAAGAAAGAGAGAGAGAGAGAGAGAGAGAGAGAAAAGAAAGAAAGAAAGAAAGAAAGAAAGAAAGAAAGAAAGAAAGAAAGAAAGAAAGAAAGAAAGAAAGAAAAAGAAAGAAAGAAAGAAAGAAAGAAAGAGAAAGAAAGAACGAACATTATTAGGTTTTGGCAATGGCTCCTAAACCTGGAATCTTTTCTGACCTCAGTTGCTTCCTTACTAGTTTGGCTATTCAGTTCATATCAACTGGATTATGACAATAGCTTTCTTATAGTAATCCCCATCACCAGTTTTTCCATCCCCCCATCCATTTTATGGGGTGCTTCTGTATTAATTTCTTGAGCACATGACTCTTTCTCTGACTTATTTCACAATCCTATGCATGAATCTTATGCAAACACTATGCTATGTACTAAAGTTAAACACAAATAAGGCATGGTCTCCATGCTTAAGCATCTCACCATCCAGTAAAAGAGAGAGATGTGTCTAGACAGACCCAGTTGGGGGAGCAGTGTCAAAATGGAGGAGCATGAAGGTGGAGTGACAGATGTGGCTGATGCTGAGTCAGTCAAGGAGTCACAGAATACCGCTGTGTCTTAGCAGACAATTAGACATTTTCCAGGACCTGCAGCAGATGGAAACAGGGACTGTTCATCTTTTGAGTCAGGAGGGAAAATAGGAAGAATGAGTGCTGAGGTTGGTTTGGAAAGGGCTTGGGGAAAAACAGCGGCAGTGGAGGTCCTCCCTTTCCCTCGGACCTGAGAGGGCGGAGGAGGAGTCACGGTCCTGTGTAGCCTCTGAGTGGGCTGGAGCGTGCTGCTCTCTGTGAGGACGCCTCCGGTTCCCTGCGTCCTCTGAAAATCTCTGGCTTTGCCCACGGCATCCCATTTAGTTCAACGGCAGGTACGGGTGTATGGCTACATCAGGAAGCCGCTGTTCCCTGTTCTTCCTTGCCCGTTTTCACCATTCAAGCTGCAGTTTGGTTTTCATGAGAACACTTAGACATGCACTGCTTTCCAGGGTGGGAGTCTGAAGTCAGATGAATGGCTGCACGGGTTTCGTAAATTCACAGCACAGCCAACTGCTTGGAAGCCATAGCACTCGTTATTGATATCAGCCAGGTATTTTCTCTCTCTCTTCTTTTTTTTTTTTTTTTTGAGACAGAGAGAAAATAGGAGAATTTTTTAAAGGGGAAGATATTATTTTGGGAATTCCAAAGGCTTAAATTTCAATATAAACCAAAGCCTGGAAAATTAAAGCATACATTTTGTAAATAAGTCACAGATAAGGAAAAGATGGCAAAATGGCAGTTTTTGCCACATGGCATCGTTCCTGAGCTCCCCCTACACACACCTCATCAAAAGCAATATTATATAGCAGGCAGGAAAATTGGGAGTTTTGTAACTTAAGTGTCTCTCTGTGCAAAGCTCATGGAGAATAAAAGAAAATTACGTTTTAAAAAAGGATTGCATAATCAGATGAGGGTGATGGACAAACCCTCTCAACAGAGGCAAGTGACGGGCACCCTCCACTTTCGTACTCACCTGGACTCTGCTGTGAGTCCTGGCCCTGTGCTTAGGCTTCTGGACAGCATCCAGCCTCGGAAAAGTTCTAGAAATGTTCACAGACCTCTCGCTGATGAATTTCTGTGAGGACCAGACATGTAACTATAAGGAAACAGCATGCAGGGATCACCTAAATACGCTTGCCAAGCATCAGCAGAAATGGGGGAACAGATTAAGCAAATTTCCCTCCATCATTTGATAAATACTTAGGAAAGGGAACTGGAGGCTTTTAAAAGAAAATTTAAGCCCTTAACACTTCTCCAACACACACTCTGTAAAAGACTTTATGGAAAAATAATAGACAAATGAATTGTTACCTTCACAATAGGAAACACACTACTCTCACTTTAAGAACTACAGATTACCTTGGACTCATCTTGAAATAGGTCTAGAATTGCTTTAGGTAAAGAATATCTGAAAGGCAGAGGCTTTCTTTCTTTTTAAATTTTTTTGTTGGCATATTTGTGAAAAAAATTATAGGTCGTGGAACTAAATTTTTCAAAATATAAATCTTCCCCCACTTCTTTTGGCATATGGAACTTTAGTATTACTCAAAAGCACACGGGCATATCAAGTGACCTTTAAAAAACCCATTTTGGTAGAAAGAAAAAAAGACAGATGGAAAAACATCACAATTCCTTTAACCCTTAATGATTATGAGAAATGAGAGAAGAGCTCAGAATATTGTTAAAGTTCCCTAAGCAAATGTCAAACTTATACCAGAGAAGGCTTTTAATCAACATCTAGGATTCCAAGAGAAGAACGAACATGAGAAATTTTATAAGATCTTCTAGTTACTAGAAATTTTGTTGGGAAAACCGAGCCAATTCTGAGTATGTGTGTGGCGGGTGCAGGGCTGGTGTTCCACCAGGATCCCTGCTCTCTGGCTGTAGCGCCCATTTCTCAGCTACTGTGAGCGCGGGCCCCTGATGGTTCACCCCTGCCTCCTTCTGTAGTGCAGAGCCTTCAGCTAAATGAGAATCTGTACACTAGGTTGGCCCCGCCCCAGGGATGGAGGGTGGCACAGCTAGCAACCAACCACTGCCTGCAGAGTTGGACGAACCGTGGGACGAACCGTGGGACTCTTGCGACCCAGAGCTTGCCAGTAGGGCCCGGGTAAAACCAAACTACAGCGGATCTCACCCGTGATGAGTTCTGCCTCTGTGATCTAGCTTTTCCAACCCCGTTCTCGCGATAGTGTTTGTTCCACAATCTTCTTCCATAGAACCCTGTGCTTCTAAGTAAGCCATCCGAAAACAACACAACCCAGTAAAATCTGAGACTCTCTTATGCCATTTCTGCAATCCCCTTTCCTCTATGGCAATTAATATTCAAAATTTTTATTCTTTTACAAATCAGACTTCCCTCAGAGGATCTTACACATTCATAACATTAGATTTAGGGGTCCCTTTCTTCTGAGGTATTTGCATTTTAACAAGAAACAAAGAACATGACTGGAATCAAGGTGTTTATTGTCAGTGGCTAAAGAATTGGGGAGAAGATGGAGTTAGCTCTCCAGAACCTAAACCAACACATTTCAGGTCAGTACATACTATGCCTACATGCAAGCTTCACCTTAATGAGCTAGCACTGATGCCATTTGTTTTTGAAAAACTATAACCTCTGATGTTGCCGCAAACACTCCAAGGGGCCCTTCCAGTTTTCTCTGTTTTCAGGAAGGGGTTCTGGAAGCAGGACCCAAGTGTTTCTCTCATACCTCACTCCTGGGTCTCATTTCCCATTAATTCCTGAAATCATGGAGAATGAGGCCTTCCGCATTCCCCGCAGGGTTCTAGAAGTGTTCAAGGACCTTTGGAAAGCAATTTATCTCATTCCCACTTGTGGGGGGAGTCACCATATCATTAATATATTAAATCTAAGAAATATAGAAGGAAAGAACCCTATTCATTTATTAAAGTTAGCCTTTTCTAAACTTACCCATATAATCCTGTTTTTATTGCTCACAGTTAAGGAAACACCCATCTGATCTAACTTCCTCATTTCCCACTGGAGAACTTGAGGCCCCTGGAACTTAGCTCTGGTTTGCTAACCCTTTGAGTAACAGGCCACCCCAGCTCCACAACAATGTGCTGCATCCTACGGACAGTGCCACCCCACGTCCTCGCTGACAATGTGCAGCACGCCATCACTGGACGTACTGCTTCGGGCAGTTGGCTTAGGCTGACTGCCCATTCCACCTTCCCGAGTGACCTGACACGGTCAATGAGTCAGTGTTTGAACTGTGAGCTTCAGACCTCCTGCTGTATCCTTATAAATAGACAAAACTGTCCCAGACCCAAGTTGACTAAACAAATGGCCGTTTGTTTTTATTGGGGATGGAAGCACACCCTCAGAGTTCATGGTGTGTGGAATTCACAGTAATTCTCTGTTCCCGCAGATCTCAATGACTTGGGCTATTCCGGGTCTCTGTTGCTACCAGTGATTTTTTTAAAAAGAGATTCAGATTTTTAAAAATTATAGATATTTTTCCCTTGAATAACAGTTTGGCTTTTTTGTAATCAATGAAGTTAAATCGAAAGGTTCTTATTCTATGAAAAACTGCAGTGTTTACATTCAAAATAACAGGCTTGTCTTTTAGTACTAAGCATAAGAAAAGGACTCAAGTTCTTTCAGAGATATGTCATAATGTCTGTATGTTTATAAATAAATTAGAGCTGCGGGAGAACATGTATTTAGAAATAAACCCTCAGGCCTCATGCTCCCTTTCTGCTCAACTGAGGAAACTAGCAAAAAGCCTCTGGGTTGGAAAGCAAATTGGCCATTTTTTATCCTGTTTACCATTCAGCATTTTATCTGAGTCTAAACGTGTTTATAAAGAATCTATTAGGACAGCTAGCTTTTCCACAAAACTGCCCCGGCAGCCTGAGTGGACATACAACAGAGAACCCTAACAAGGCCGGTCTGCTGCAGCCACTCCCCATTCACTGAGGAAAGCCTCTTCCACAGGTCCTCAAGTTCAAGAAGGGCAGCCAAGTTTGCATTTCTGCAGAGGAGTTACCCTCAGTGCTTCAGACATCACTGCAGCTCAGTACTGGTAGCCTGCAAAGCTGGGAAATTAGTAACCCCTTCTCCTTCCAACAACAGAAACAGGAATGTCTTCTGATCTCCTAACCTGCCATCCTCCTAACTCATTCTCCCTGCACACTGGGGGAGTATAGAAATAAAGCAGAGTGAACCTCCCCATAGTTATTTGCAGAAACACAATATTTCAACATTGAAGAAGGTCTTAAATATGATTTCACTTCTGTGCTGTGTTTCACCAGGGAAAATCCCGCTGTTCAAGGAAGGCATGTTCTCGCATTTCCTCTGCCTAGGCTCCCGAACCAGGTGTGTCTTGTAGCCATAAGTGCGCAGCCTCCCCCTCTGCACAACTTCAGTAGTGATGTAAGCCTACCCACCCACACACGCACATGCACAGGCTTAGGGCGTGGGAGTAGGAGGCAGTATGAAATAGAGGGGAGGATGAAAAATGGTGATCAGTCTAGTCCAGAATCAGCTGAGCAACACTCTGGGTCCCTTGGAGGATTCCAGAAACACCAATCCATGGGCTTGAGAGACCATTGCCAAGGCCAAGGCCTGACAGACTTCAGCAGGAACCACAGGGAACAGCCCCTCTCCTTAGAGGGCTGCAGTTTCCTTCCAGCGGCAACACCCACCCACCCTTTTAATCACACAGACTTAAAGTAAGTGTGTTGGGGGCTTAGTGGGTGGAGGGGGAGGAGGGGGGCATGTGTAATAGTGTCAACAATAAAAAAATAAATGTGTTGTCAGTGGGAAAAAAATAAAATAAATTATGTAAATAAAAATAATGCTGGGATCATGAGGAAATTATTCCAAGGACCCACTAAAGGGAGATTGTGGTGTGGCAAAATGTTTATTTGTGTGGGAGGCTGCCCCTGTGTCCCCAGTCCATCCATGGAAAAAGCCCAATGACATTATCAGCAAGGCCGAATCAAAAGCCAGTGTCCGGAGTTTCTGCTCCACGTCAAAGCTTAATCCTTTGAAGCCCACGCCATCTGCTGCAGGCCCAGTAGCTGCTAGCCCCACGTGATCCTGGGCTAGAGAGTACACAAACACAAGGGACAAGTGCAGGTCACAAGTGAGAGAGAGAGACGGAGAGACAGAGCTTCTTTGTCGCCCTGGGGTTATATTAGCTGGGATGGACAAGGTGCTTTCTCAAAATGACCAATCAACTTCCCAAGTTTTCAATCGACTTCCCGTGGGCTCACACCCTACCTAGACTGACAGGTTGCTATGGTCCAGCACTTCCTTCTGTGTCCCCACCCCAACAATCCGGTACTAGAGGGAGGAATAGAGGAGTGTTAATTTCCTTGGCAGAGAAATGCTAAAATCCTCTGGGGTGTGAAGCTGTGGCTTCCTGGAGGAGCAAACAGGTTTATGCTCCCCGGTTTATTAAGCTCAATGTCCAATTCCCTTTGCTCTCCTTTCTTATTAATAATTAATTAACTACCTATAATAATAAGTGCATATGGGTCTTTTAAAAAATTATTAAACAACCAGAAGAACAGATGTTGCAGACTGAAAGCAAGTATTTATTTGGTAAACTAAATTTCCGTATGTGTGGCCAAAGCTAATTCTTGGCAGATTTTGGTTTTGGCTTCTCCAAGAAAATATTTGTTTTCTCTATGTGGAATTGTTGTTCATTCCTGAGGATATTCAAATGTTTGCCTCTATTAGTTTGCTAAGGCCGTCATAACATAATACCACAGATTTCACAGTTTAAACAAGAGAAATTCCTTTTCTCACCATTCTGGAGGCTAAAAATCTGAGATCAAGGTCAACACATGATTGGCTTCTTCTGAGGTCTCTTTCCTCGTCTAATAGATGGCCATTTTCTTTCTTTGTTTTTATATGGTTTTCCCTCTGTGTGTGTCTATCTCTTAATTTCCTCTTCTTCTAAGGACACCAATCATATTGGAATTAGGGCCCACCCTAGACTTCATTTTAAATTACTTCTTTAAAAACTCTATATCCACCCAGACTGATGTGGCTTAGTTGGTTGGGCATCACCCAGCAAGGTAAAAAGTTGCTGGTTCAGTTCCCTGTCAGGGCACATGCCTGGGTTGCAGGTTCAGTCCCCAGTCAAGGCAACCAATCGATGCTTCTCTCTCTCTCTCTTCCTCGTTCTCCCTCTCTCTAAATATAAATAATTAAAATCTTTTAAAAAACTCTATTTCCAAATACAGTCACATTCTAAGGTACTAAGGATTAGTACTTCAAGACATGAATTTCAGGGGTACATAATTCAGCCCATAACATCGTCTGATACAGGTAAGAAACACAAAATGAATTCGACTAGGCTTATGGCAACTCAATCTAGACAACCAGAAAGAGAACTGATATTCTCATCCTACGTATGATGGTGTTGTTCATGGCCAGAATACACTGATGTAAGAGCGCTGTATTTTGAAGTAATTTTTCTGTTGAAGATGTTGCAATGGGTAAAGGATGGGGATTTACCTCAAGGGATTGGGCATTCTCACTGCCAGTCATCTTAGGAAGTGATTTCTTGTAGAATAGGAAGTGAAATCCAGAGAAGAAAATCATGGTCTAGGAGACCCTCAGAAGAACTGGGTCCCAAGACACAGACACAGATTTGCCACACTCCGAGGCACGAGATGAGTTGGACCCTGCCATGAAGATGAAGCTCTGTAGCACGCTGGCTGGTTAAGCCACTGGTCAAGAGAACTTAGCAACAATTTTGTTTTAACCAGTGGGATAAATAGTCACCATTCACAAATGCCTAACTGTTAGCATGGGGTAGGCAGGGGTTGAGGGACCTGGGTGGGACACTGGGCCACAGGAATGTCAACCCCTCTATTTGATTTTCATCCACTTTTTGTAGTAACATACCCCCTTTCCCTTAAATTTTAACAAATTTTAATTATAGCAATATATATAAAACATAAAATTTACCACCTAATATTTTTAAGTATGCAGTTTAATAATATTAAGTATATCCATACTGTTATATGGTCAATCTCCAGAGCCTTCTTATTTTGAAAATAAGAAGGGGTTTAATGGGTGAAACTCTGCACCCACTAAACAATAATTCTCCATTCCCTCCTGCCCCCACACCCTAGCAAGCACTGTTCTACTTTCTGTGTCTATGAAGGCGACTCCTCTGGGCCCCTCACGGAAATGGAATCGTACAGTATTTGTCTTTTTGTGACTGCCTTGTTTCACTCAGCCATGCTCCAGCATGTGCCAGAACTTCTTTCCTTTTAAAAGCTAGACAATATTCCATTACATGTATGTACCACACTTTGTTTATCCATTCATCAGCTGACTGGCATTTGGGATGCTTCCACCTCTTGGCTATTGAGAATAACGCTGCTTGGAACATGGGTGTACAAATAGCTCTTTAAGAACCTACTTTCCATTATTTTGGTTATATACCCCAAAATAGAATTCCTAAATCATTAGTCTATTTTTAATTTTATGAGAATATTTATTTATTTTTATTTATTTATTTATTTATTTATAAACCAGGTAACATATTGACCTGTTTCAAAATAAAAAATGCTTTCAACTGAGAAGTCTAAATTCATGCTTTTTTCCTCATCCCCAACTATAGTTAACCACTTACATCGTTTTCTTTTGTATCCTTCAAGTGTTTCTTTATGCAAATACACGTATATGTTCTCATTCTCTAAGGCAAGAAACACTGGTAAAGATTTGGTCCCCATGACCTTCCCCCAATGTCATGTCCGTGAATGTGTTACATTGCACATCAAAAAGTACATGACAGAGGGGCTTAAGGTTATGTTACCTAAGATAAGGAAATTGTCCTGGATTGTAAGAGTGAGGGCCCAGCTAATTACTTGAACAGCAGAACAAGAGGCAAGAGAGATAAAGTAGAAGTGAAGGTCGGAGTTCAAAGTGAGAGAAGGACTCAGCCCACCATCACTGACTTTGAAGATGGAGACCGGGGGCCATGAGCCAAGCACCAGGTCTAGAAACTGAGAACAGTGTCCTCTTCCCCAGTGGCAGCCAGCAAGGTCACAGGAACTCCAGCTCTAGATCAGCATGAAAATAACTTGGCCAGCAACCTGGATGAACCCAGAGGCAAGTTCTTCCCCAGAGCCTGCAGATCAAACCTAAACTGTCCAAAACCCTCATTAGGCTTCAGGAGACCCAGAGCAAAAACCAGCTGAGTCCACCAGGCTTCTGACTTATAGAACTCTAAGTCTTGCTAGTGCAGCCTAGAAATCGCCCTCTGCTGTTTCCTGTGTCGTCAACTCCCTCCATAATCCCTTTAGTCCACAAACCCACCCACTCCCCTCACAACCACTTTCACACACCCTCTGCTCCGTCCATGTTAGTGCACGCTGTGTCATCAGGCAGCCATGGCCACCCCAGCACGTGCCTGTGTCCACCCAGTTCAACACCCACAGTCTTCCCCCGTCCCTGACCTCCCCTGCAACCTCACCTTTCCTGGACTTCTTCATGTTTAGAGTCAAGATCAAAGCACTCACTGTTTCCTCTGCTCCATAACCTTTTCCTGTGGTTGGTTTCCTCTAACTAAAGCAAGGACTTCTTGCAGGGGTGTCCAACCTGCACCCTGCAGGCCACACACAGTCTGGGATGGCTATGAATGTGGCCCAACACAAAATCATAAATTTACTTAAAACATTATGAGATTTTTTTTGTGATTACATGTCACAATGTATTTAGTGTGTGGCTCCAGACAACTCTTCTTCATCCAGTGTGGCCCAGAGATGACAATATGTTAGACACCCCTGCTGATCACTCCCAGTGAAAGACACAAAAAACACAGTGGGTGTGTTTGGAAAACCACTAAACTACATCGCAGTGGTGATACCAGCCTCTTCTCAGCCCTGCGTTTCCCCTGTGTATGAAGTGAAGACACTGGATTGGGTAAAGGTTATCAATCATGTTTCTGCCCTAACGCATTGGAAGGTATGAAACAATTCCATTGGGAAGAGTGGCAAAATGCAACATCGTTCTTAACTCAAACATTTTCAGACTCTTTGAGAAGAAGAATTTTGTGAAGTTTGAAAAAGCCCCCTTGCTTAGAATTGCCAGGGAGAATACAAGTCACAAAGCTAAATTTGAATTTCAGATAAACATCAAACAATTTTGTAGCATTAATATATCTTACATATGCCTTGGAACATATTTATACAAAAATTATTCAAATTTAATTGGATGTCATATAGTTTTATTTGCTCATTCTGGCCACCTGACTTCTGCAGCACTCCAATTCTCTCCCCTTGGTAGCACACCCCGTAGTTAAAAAATGCTGGACTCATTGCATTCAACAAAAATACATGAACTGCCAGGTGCTATTCTCAATGCTAGGAAGAGTATAACAAGCAGTCCTTTTTTTAGTTTTCTTTTAATTTTTTTTTAACTCATAGTGCTTACATTTGGGAGGGAGCTGGGGAACACAAGAGACAAGCAATAAAGAAACAAGTTCTTCCTCAATTCAGTCCTTAACAATTCACCAAACATTTCTAATGTGCCCACTGTGTTGCTGGGCAGAACAGAAGGCAGCAGAGAAAGGAAGAACTAGTATGAGATGACCGACTCCGTAGAGGAAGCCATAGGTGGGAGTCTACAGGAGCTGGCAGGGCTGTCGAGGACAGGACTCTGTGGACGCCTCTCCGACCCAACAGCACAGGACACACGTGTTCCCAGCACCAACCTAATAGGGACGATGCAAAGGAGAATGTGACCCAAGGCATGGTCTTGTAGAAGCTGATAGAATCAAAGGGCCAGTAAACAAATAATTACCTAAAGAATTTAATGTGCTTTGGGTAGAAGCCCATCACTCATTGAGAAGAGGAGATACAGGACAATGAGATTATTCCTTGGAAGAAGCTTCAGAGGAAGTGTCACTAGACTGCAGTCTGGAAAGAGAGGAATTGTTTACCGGGAACTGGCAATGGACATTCAGGGCTGGAGGGAGCAATCTGCTGGGTGCCTGGCCGAAAGGTAGGTCATGCAGCCAGGATCAGAGGGGCTGCTGGGGAAGAAGTTGGGGCTCCATGTGGAAACCCTTATATGTCACGTCAAGAGTTCATACCATTTCTGCGGTTCATAGAGAAGTTCCAAAGGACTTTAAGTGGGATTAGGATAGTAAAATATGCTCAGGCAACAAGAATGGAGGCTGGATTGGAGGGAGTCAGAAAACAGAAAAGCAGAAACTTTACTTGAATTATCTCTAGAGTAGTAATATGAATGGGACCAAAACTTGAGAAATATTTAATGGCAATATTGAGGAACTGCCATGTAGGAAAAATATCAAAATTCAGTTTTACAGTGTCTCTCTTCTTTCTGGTTACACAAATTGAACCAAAGATACATTTAAATTTCTAATTACCAAATATTTCATGCTATATATAGTTGACAAATCAGAATTCTTGCATCTTTAGTTTTCATGTTTTGTTGAATGGATAGTTTCTTTAACTTTAAAATCTTTAACGAGACAAGAGATAAACTGCATGGCATTCAAAGAGAGTCATCTTTTAAGTGCTTTTTCCTATTGCAGATGTGTCTCTTAGGGAATGGTTTGCCTTGTGTTCATAAAAGGTATTAAGTAGAAATGCATTTCACACTTGATAATTAGTCTTCACTTGGCTTGACCTTTAATTTGTTACTTAGCGAGATATGTCTGCACTTTCAATGGAAAGATGATGTTAGGGACACGATGCCTTTGAGGGTGGCTGCTCAGTTAATTACCCTTTCCACCCTACTCCACACACCAAAGCTTTCCGGCAGGGAACACTACTTGCAACTTTAATTCTTAAATTTAGTTTTGCTTTATCTTACATTGTTTTCTTTCTTAGAATGAATCTTTTTAAAAAGCCATAACAAAGCAAGTTGAGAAATCTGTGACGTGTGACACATTTGTTAAGTGTTATTGACTCTCTGCACCTCTGCAGAGGCAAAGGTATGAAAACTAGTGAAGCCGCTTGACACAGGAAAACTTCCCCCTTCCCTCCCCTGGTTCTTCTGGCTGGTTGAATAATCAGGTCAACATGAGACAGACTTAAAAGAGAAAATCAAAAGTAATTTAATGCACACAGGAACCTCACATGTATGAGAGAGTCAGAGACCCTGTGTATGTGAGAGTTTCCGAGGCACAAAGGGAAATGAGGCATCTCTGACGTTCTGAGCTGAGGACCATCCTGGGGCTTCAGAAGGGAGGAAGATCCTTGCAGGATAATAAGAAGAGCAGGATGATCTTGCTCTATAATGCTGGGTATATATAAATAATGCTATTTTATTTTGTGAACTAAATTAAATTGAGCACTGAGTCTAGATGATGATGGCTGAGATTTGTCTTTGATACAAGACCCCTCTTCACAGACGCCTGAGAATTCTTCAAAACAGCCTTCTGGTCCCAGCCTGCTGAGGCCCCTGGGTTGCTCTCTGTCCTAGCCCATTGGTTTGTTTACACCAATGCAGAGCAGCCCTGTTCCCTCTAGGCCTTCACTATAGGGGTCTTGTTCAAGGACACAGACAGGCTCCAGACTTAGGGGTCAGGACCCACACCACCCTCATCTGTGCTTCGGCCTGAACACAGACCCTGAGCTCTCCCTCTTGCAAACACGTTAAAACGCCCCACCCCCTTCCAGTGAAGGGTTTCACCTCCAGTCTTGGCTCCCTCCAATTGGCTCTCCCCGTTCAGCCAGAATGACCTTTATTGCTTTGCTGTTCACTTGCTCTATATTAAGGTTTATATAAACCATAATTTCAGAAAAAAACATTCACATTGGTTAATGTAATGCAATTTAATTTACCCTATGCAATTTGAATCAAAAGTCACCCATAACCTAGGTTTAAGATAAATAAAGTTTGGTTTATTTTTAAGCCTTTTACAGCTGTGAAAAAAATATTTCAAATGCTGTTAAAGCAGGCAGCAAGAGCCATGAGAAAAATACATTCAATTTATTTTTTTAATGATAGAAGAAAAACTAATGCAAAAATTGGTGCAACAAAGAAATTTTGTAATATTTCAGTGCAAAAAATATCAGTGAAAAAATTTTTAATAATGACAGTGTAACCTTGGAGGTGGGAACTTTGTTTATATCCATGTATTAGTTTCACAGAGCTTTCATAACATTGCCACAAAACCTGAGGGCTTAAAGCAACAAAAACGTGTTGTCTCACAGACCTGGAATCGGGAAGTCTGAAGTCAAGGTGTCAGCAGGGCTCCCTTCCAGGCTATAGGAGAGAACTTTTTCTTGCTTCTCCCAGTTTCTGGCTCCTTCTTGCATTCCTAGGCTCGTGGCAGCATGACTCTGCCTCTGTCTGCACATGGTTTTCTGCTCTCTCTGTCTCTCAGCATCCAAATCTCCCTCTCCTTTCTTTGGATCCATCTTTGGATTTACGACCCACCCTAATTCCAGGATAACTTCATCTGCAGATCCTTAGCTAATTACATCTGCAAAGATCCTATTTCTAATAAAGTCACCTTCTGAGGTACTGGGTGAACATCAGTTTTGGGAGGACACTGGCAGATAGAGTATAAATTTACATAAATCAAGATCCAAGGAATTTCTTGAATCTAAGTCCATTTAATTTCATTTGCTGAGGTCAACAAAAGGACTCAACACATTGACTGTCTGGTATTTATTTTTATTTTATTTTTGGTATTTATTTTTAAAAGGGCATTTATATTCCAGTTTCTCCAAGTCTAGCCCAGTAATAAATTACAGCACTAACAAGTATACCTTCTACATTCAATTATGTGTCAAATAGCAGGCCATGGAGTCTGTTTGGGTTTTCAGTTCATAAGCACAGAGTAAGTCAAAACAAATTTGGTTGTATCACAATCCTGGTAAATCCATCAATACTATACTCATTGCTCATAGGCAAAGGCCTAACACTAAATATGAATTTGTGTGGTCTGGCCTCTGGGTCTGTCCAAATCCTTGATAAGGTCTTGCACAGATTTTTGAACCCCTTTCATGGCTCCTCTCACATTTGTGCTTTTTCATCTACTTGAATGTTTGTCTAAATAATGTCAATGAGATCAATGAAGGTGGAGACCAGTCTATTTTCCCTTGTGTTGCCAGCATCCAATACAAGAGTATGGCTCATAATCAATATTTGACAAACATTATTTGTTGGATGAGTTAAATGAAATGATCACCTTGCCTGTCTGTACTTTCTCATCTCACTTCATAGGGTGATATCCATAGATACGGTCATACCATACCATACCATACCCTGCCATACCGGAACTGGACTCAGGGAAGAAACTCTTCTGGTAATTGGGGCAGTCTTGTTCCCACTGAGAAAACAATAAACATGAACAAAAAGCCAAGGCCTAAGAAATGGGGACAAACACTGTTTTCACATAATCAACAGAGATTTTCTCAGCATGCATCACTTTTATTCCCCTTTGGAAAATTAGCAATCTGTTATTGCCTAGGCAGGAGGTATGCCATGAGGAGAAAGGTCCAAGAGCTGGGCAGGGGGCCATGGCGAGAAGCAGGAAATTATATCAGGTGACAGCTCATGAGCCCATCCACAGAGTCCCCCTGCCAGGTTGTATTTGAATTGGTCACATTGTCCCAGAGAACGGGCATCCCCACTCTGTGCATGGAGCCGACAGATTCTGGGTCCACGCAGTTGCCTGCCAAATCCCCATGAAGCCTCCATTGGCTGAAGCACCAGGAAGGCCTGGTTTCTGAAAGGCAAGACACCCGCTGTTTAAATTTACATTGGCTTTCAACTGCCACAAAGGCAATCTGCTGAAAAGTTTATCTCAAGTTGAAATGAAAAGGAAACATCTTAAATAAATCCAGCTGTTTGTTTCAGTTCTTGCTTTTTTAATTTAGTTGAGCCAAGCACATTCATTTTCAGAGAAAAAAAGAAAACTGCAGATGTATAGAACCCAGGAAATTGATTTGGGGGGGGGGAAATTTGGCCAAATAACAAAAATGTAATCTCTGCATAAGAATCCTCATCTTTTCAGATGTTAATTGAGAAATAATGAAGCCTTCCAGCTGACTGAGGAGGGAATAGGAAATGATTTTTCTTCTCTTCTGAAGCACATGACCCATTAGAAACTGGATGTGGAGAAATCCCTGGGAAAGCTCCGTGTCTTCAAGGCCATCCTTCTCTAATAGCTACCACAACTATCACAACTTTCCCCAAACCTGTGTATGTCATGCCACACATTAAAAATAGTAGTCTTTGGCTGCCTGACTGTTTTTGAAGAATTTGCCATGATTCAGTGGTCTTCAAGTACTTGCTAACTTCACTGGTTTCATCTGGTGACCAGGTTCAAGTGCATCTGCTCCACAGCCTGTTTGGACTAACGCATTCTTGCAGAAGGTGGATTCGGAGTTGACTGTGGGTAGAGTGGCCAGAGATCCCTGACTCCGTCAGTTCAGCAGCTGGGAAATAACATTCCAAATACCTAAATGTGTGTGTAACTTACTGGGCAGCTGTGTCTGCTAAGGCTGTTGAATGCGTAGGTGATTCTTTTAAATGTTAAAATAAAAGATGTGCACAGGACAAAAAAAATCTTTGCACAGCACACTGGAATTGACAGATGTTGATCCAGTTTTAAATGAAAAAATCAACAGTTTTTAAAAGGTTAACTAGGTAAAAAAAATAACGTCTCTGATTATCATGGTGATTGTGCTGATAATTAACTGAATTCTGCAGAGAATAAAGCAAATATGAACTTTGCCAGTGGTCAGGACTCCAGCCTCTTCGCCACCTACCCCTTTGCAGGCATCTAACCCAGTAGCCACCCTCTGCTCAAACTCTGCTGAATTACTGGCCGAATCTGCACTAGGCCTGAGGCTGGGCCAAGGGTGGGCTCTGGCTAGGCCCCCAACACAGAGGAGAGCCAAATAACTGAATGTAGACCAAGAGCACCTAAGTGTCACTGCACAGTGATTCTCAACCGAAAGTGATTCTGTGCCCTCCCTCCCCCTAAGCCAGGGGACATTTGGCAGTGTCTGGAGAAATGCTGATAGTGCTAGTAGGCGTCTAGTGAGTCAAGGCCAGAGACGCTACTCAGCACACTGCGATGCACACACCAGCTCCCCACAAGGAAAAACTATCCAGTCCAAATGGCCATCGTGAAAGGTTGAGAAACTCTGCCCTCCTTGAACATGTAGTGAGAGGAAAGAATGTCCAAGAGGAGAAATTTTTTTTTGTTTCTGTGAATGACTGTCCGACATTCACAGTCAGTGTTCTGTTAAGAAACTGTGTTCTGTTAAGGTGAAGTCTGGAAATAAATACAGCTTTAACACATTGTCTGTGAACCTGCATTTACACAGCATACTGAGGTCATGCTGCTGGTGGTGGGATCTCTGGGCTGGTGGTGCTGGCATTCCAATCGCAGGCCCCACAAGGACCTGGGCACCTCAGCCCTCACAGCGCAATGCAGAGCCACAGGAGCAAGCAGTAGTATTGTAACAACTTTCGCAGGAAATAAGCACTAAAGCTGGTTATAAAAATATTTTCCCCATTCTATGAAGATATACTTGACATATAACTTTGTGTTGGTTTAAAGTGTAGAACATAATCATTTGATATATGTATACATGTATCAAAATTATCACCAAAATACATTTCCTTAGCACCAATCATCATACATAGTTATACATTTCTTTCTAATGATGAGAATTTTTAAGATCGACTCTTTTTTTACCTGTCAAATGTACAATACAATATTGTTAGTCACCATGCTGTACATTACACCCCCAGGATTTATTTATCTTATTACTGGAAGTTTGTACTGTTTGAACATTTACCTGTTTCCCCCACCCACCCCCACCTCTGGAAACCACCAAACTGTTCTTTGTTTTTGTGATTTGATGTTTTAGATTCCACATGTAAACACAATTATACAGTATTTATCTTAAGAACATGTATTCTTTATCCTGGCTTATAACCTAGTAGTCACTCCATGCTAGTCAATGCTTCTAAATGACATTTATGGGATTCCTTACTTTCCAGGTAAAAAGAGTGGCTACAAAATGAATTTCTCAAAGAAAACCCCAGTTGTTAAATTCATTAGTAAGAACAGAAATGTATTTTCAGAGGGAAAAGCACAAGCATTCAACTAGATTTACAATTTCCAAATCTAACTCTCCAATTCTGACTCCTGTGCATCTTCTGGGTACTTCTGTTCACTTGGAGCCCCTAGTTTTGGGACCCTTGCAAACTCCCAGCCAGGCCTCACTGCACTGCGGGCAAAGATGGCACTGCCGCTTGCTAAACTGGGTTTCTCCCCTGCTAGTAGATGACACTGTGCGCTGAGCTCTGTTAGGACTCTCAAGTCAGGGCTGCCCCGGCCTCAGGCGAGGACTGCCTTTCTGTCTGAACATACGTGGAGGCAGGAGACCTTCTGTGGCTGGGCTTACCCACATTCCTTTCCCTTGGATTCATGCCTGAGAAAGTGGAAGGAAAAACTAAACCTTTGCTTCTGCCCTTTTCCTTTGCTTCCATTTCCCCTTTTTCCCCTTCAAGCCAGAAGGTGCAGGCTGTGCTTTTACTTCCCTTTCCTGTCAGCAGATTTTTCCTGTTAGGCATATCCAGAGGACAGGACGTGGCCACTCTTTCTTCCCCACTCCAGCCTCAAGGCCATAGTTATACAGCAGGTGGTAGAGACAGGAGTGGAACTCAGTTCTCTCTCAGCAGACATGTGTTCTCCGTGTTATACGTATGGAACACCATCAGTGGGAGAATTCAAGTTGACCTCTCAAATTCTCAGGAGCAGTGTGGCCTCTCTGTGCCTCAGTGTTCTTACCCATAAAACATAGATGACTATAATAATGTCTGCTTCCTGGGAATGTGATAAAGATTAACTGAGTTAATATCTGACAGTGTAAAGCATGATACAAATGTCAGGAAAAATTATTGTTGTGATAAATTGTTCACCCTACCATATTAGTAATAAGAGAATTCACTCTCGCATATAGGCGATGTTGGGGCTCTATTCCTCCACTTTTTCAGATATTTTGCTCCCTAATTAAAATCTTCGTAAGTGTATGAGTGAACAGTCTCTGAAGTCATTATTTAAGGAGATGTTTCTATTACAACTCTTCCTTTTGGATTCCAGTCTAAGTGTTTGTTCAAAAAAGAATACCTCATTTCTAATAGTAGCAAGTTGGACTGGGCTCGTCACTGCAATTGTCCCTGAAAGCACATGTCAAAAAATGATTTGTCACTGTGAGTATAGCATGAGTTTTCTTTCCAACAGGCTTACTGTCCAATTAGGCTTTATTTAGTCTATTATTAATAGAATTTTATATAACCCTAGTATGTGTCATCACTGATTTGCTCTGGGAAAACTGTGCTAGCAGACTCATTATTATTCCCTTCTCTCCTTTTGTATTTACCTCTCTATTGCATGGTTAATTCTAATACTTAGGTCATTAGCACTGCCTCTCATAGTGGAGACCTGGTGAGCATACCCTCCCCTTCTGCCACCTTTTCTTCTATTAATAGGACACCTCTTTACCAAGGGGAATACTTTTCAGGTGGTTAGGATGGGACTAAATCTCTAACGAGAGTCAGTGACTGGCTCAGGGACGGGCACATAGTAGACCCTGGGGAATACGAGGGTCTTCCCAGGGATTTGTCTGCTAGAACTTTCTAGAGAAACATCTCCAGGAAGTTTCTAAACAGTAGGGTATAAGCCTTGATTTCTGGCAGCCATATTGCCTAGTACCTGGGCACACCTGCCTGCAGAGTGAAGCCGAGCAGAGAGTCGATGAGATAGAAACGTGCAGCCAGAGCCCTGGCAGCGACGTCTGCACTCCTAGAAACTGCCAGCCTTAAAGCCGTGACTTCCCAGTTGTGTATCAGTGAATTCCTCCCCTACTTCTAATGTATTTATCTTGTTATGGTTTGGGTTGGGTTTCTGTCACGGGCAATTGAAAGCATCCTAATTCACAGCCTAATTGAACATTTGGGTTTATCTTTGTAGAAGTGATACTCATGGATACGTCTAGTGTCTGACACCACAGACCTAACTGTAGCCAGTGGGATGCCATCAGTGAGGGTGGTCTCAGTGGCTGAAGGGCCCCACAGACTCATTGCCTGCTGAAGAAGAGTCATAATCTCAGGGATTAAGCATCCCTGCCTCCTTTACTCTTTCATGGAGGCTGACTTTGGTCTCCTCTTGGATTTTGAGTGATAGCCTGCATCTTTAGAGCACCAGGAGACCTGGGTGCTTATTGATACTGGGAGCTGATTCTCACTTAGCCTCATTTTCTGCCTCTATCAAATCCAAGTGATGTACTAATTTGGAAAGTCACTATTAATCTTAAGAAATTATTATGATTCCTATGTCTTGATTGTTCCCTGAATTTGTCTCATCCTCACACAAATTGTAAGCTCTTTATGTGCAGAAATAACATTTTAAATTTTTCTTAGAGAAAAGAGGGTTGAGGAACTCAGAAACCTACAGTTAATGGAGTAAAATCTCCCAGACTGACACTAATTGCTGGAGCAAAAGGCTCCATCAAAAACATAAAAGCATAAACCACAGAAAGATAAATTAAGAATTATAATTTCTTAGCACAAAATTACTTAATATAAATCTTTTTTAAAATATTAGTTTTTCTTCATTTTATAGTTAATAACAATTTTTTAAGTTTTGGAAAAATTTTAATAAGAAAAATATTTTCTAATAATTTAATGCAGAAAAAAATAAATATTCCAATTATATCTGTTATTTTCAATTTGGGGAGGAGAAACTACAATGATTTGTCCCCAGATATGGAGCAAATGATACATCCTGCAATTTTTCTCACTTAATATTTTGAACACTCTGTCATACCATTAGTTTGTGAAATCATGATTTTAATAGTTACAAAATATTCCACTATGTAAACAAGCCATAATTTAATTTTTACTACCATTGAGAGACATTTAAGTCATTTCTGATTTTTCCTCATTATAAGTAACATTGCAGGGAACTTTCTAATATATGAATCTTGGTGCTCATCTTCTCTTACTTCCTTAATTTGTATTAATTAATTAATGATTACAATAATAATATATGATGATTAATTAATAATTAATGTACTCACATTTAAAAAATAAGTTATTTAATGGCCAAAATTTTTGAAAGGTTTTTAAGCAAATGATGAAGTAGCCTCTATGCTATGTTTTGTAAGGACCCTAATATAAAGTCAAATGTGCCGTTTCACGAGGCAATTCTGAGAGAGGCATCTAGTGATGCATTCTTTCATGTACTTGCAGAATCTGGTGGAAATGTCCTCAGGGTTAGATCTCAAAATGCTATGGATGCTCAGGAGTGTGTTGCCTGCCCAATATTTATTCACACACAAGTTCCACCATCTGATTCTGTCATGTGACAGGAATAAATATTTCACATGTATATCTTGCTATGTAATTTGCCAAGCACTTTCATATGCAGTATTTGATCCCAACAACAAATGTCATAGAAGGAATATTTTATTTTATTTCTAGGTAAAGTAACTGAGAGCCAGCTTTATCTTTCAGAAAAATAAATCTATGTCAAGTCCCATCCTCTCTTTTTGAAAGTCTCTGTGGTTTTACCTTCATGGTAAAAACCTCAGTGATAAAAGTACTCCCCAGCATGTAGGACCCTCCCCAAGCTCCCTCTCCACCCTCTTCTCCTGCCTCACCAAGTTCTTCTTGTGTTCTCACCCACTATGCTTCACGCACCATGCTCCTCCCACCCCACCCCCCGTGGGCCCTCCTATGCCTTGAGGTCTCTTCATTCATTGCGAGGTAAACTACTTTCATCCCCTTAGACTGTTTCAAATGGTACTTTTGCAAAAGGCACCGTAGAAGGCACAAGTTTTTCATTTACAGTATAGGGTCCTCTCTTTTTATTGTTCCACTATTATAGCACTTATTGTACCATCTTCGTAGTGTATCTGATTACATGTGCTTTTTTCCCAAATAAACAGAGTGCCTTTGGGGTAAAATCATTTCTTGTTTATCTCTGTAACCCCACTATGTCGCGTGCTGCCGGGCACACAGCAGCTGCTTTGTTGAACGAACCAGTTTGGGGGCAGAGCCTCAGATCCTCGGTGTTTGTTGAGTCATTCTAGGGACCCAAAGGAAGCTATGAGAATAAGCACATTTGGAGAAGGTGTTGTACAAATACAAACATGAGTTCTTCTGTTTGTGGGTTCCTGCCTTGCATCAAAGGTTGTATAGTTTAAAGCAAATCTGCATTCTTATAAAGTTGTTTCTTAGAGGAATAAAGAAAAAGGCTAAAAATATTGAAGAACAATTTCGCACGGAATGCAATAGCAGGAGTCCTGGGCTGGAAACCACGCTGCTTGGTTTTCGTCCTGGTTTGGCGATTATCGAATTAACTGGCAAATTAATGTCTAGCAATTAATGAATTAACCAGCATACATAGCACCTTTCTAGGCTTGGCTTCATTATCTAAGAACAAAGGATCTGGATTAGGCAACTCTAATCCTCTTCCCACTCTATTAATTAGCTATGAAAACACTCTGAGGTATAATACATAAAATTAATCCCTTTACACAAGGTGAGGCAAAAGTAGGTTTACAGTTGTTCCTACAGAAAATGATGCAGTAATTAGTAAATAGCAATACAAGAATAAGCTGTTTTGCATACTCACAACTGTAAACCTACTTTTGCCCCATGCTGTATTACTTTGCAATTTGTTTTTTTATGATTTTTATCGCTATAAATTTTCACTAAAATTACCTAATTCATATTTATTACAGGTTTTTCAATATCTAAGGGGCAGGTGGGGAATAAAGTATTGTTTCTCAGTCTCTTTCTGAATTGGCTAACCAAGCACTCTCCTCTGCCCAGACCAGGAGTCAGGCTCCCTCTGCCCGGGCCAGAAGCCTAAGGTCTTCTGCTTCGATGTATGTGACTGGGATCAGGTAGGCATGGCTCAAGTTCAGAGGTGCTTCTGCTACAAAAAAGGACAAATAAACCCGTAGGCAAGAGTCGCCTTTCCTTGTGTTTTAGTCAGACTTGCCACCCTGGATTACTGTAACAGAGCCGGTTACAGGCCAAGCTAGCTTGGGGAGCTGCCCAGTATGCTGATGTATAAATGCCATTAAATCATCACTAATAAATTTAAATATGCAGCATACCTGAAGAAATGAACATTGGCTCCATTGAAACCGAAGTAGACAAAGCATTTATGTGAGGCAAAAGAAAACCCCCAACAAGTCTTTTTAATGCACCCAGGAGGCTGCAGGGCAGACCCCACCATCTGCAGGACTCACCATCATACTGAGCCAGCCAGTAGACCTGACCTGGGGTCAGCAGAGTCAGACAGCTGACATGCTGAAAGATAATAATAGTGCTGATAGTGCATGAAATTCTGTTTACAGAAGTGAATCACTGATTTTACTATTCTAATTCTGGACAGTTCACTATGCCTCCACGTAGTTGCCTAGTTTGGAAGAATTGCAGATAATAATTGATCTTTAACTCACAAAATAATAGGCACATAACATTACTAAGTGTAAAATTAGTTTCTCTATATGTGACAGTTACTTTTATGTATCATTTGGCTGGGCTATGGAGCCCAGTTGTTTGGTCCAACACCAGTCTAGATATTGCTGTGAAGGTATTTTTGAGATATGATTAACATTTAAGTGGGTAAACTCTGAGTAGAGCAGATTACACTCCATAATGTGGGTGGGCCTTATCCAGTCCACTGAAGTCCATCAGGACAAAGACTGAGATTTCCAAAGGAAGAAATTTCGATTTTCCTGAGGAAGAAATACGGCAACCTAGAGTTTCCAGCCTGTAGATTTCACCCTCAAGACTGCAGCCCAAACTTTTTCAATTTCCAATGTACTGGCTTGGTCCTCAGAGTTCAGGCTGGTCAGCCTCCACTTTAGCAGGAGCCAATTCCTTAAAAAATTCTGTGTGTGTGTGTGTGTGTATGTGTGTGTGTGTGTGTGTATCCTATTGGTTTCATTTCTCTGGAGAGCCTTAGTGCATTATACCCGTACCTAATTTCATTTGAACTAACTCTGAAAGTGCCCACCTACTAATATGTTAAGAAAGACTATTCCAATGGAGGAGTGTGAGGGGAAGGATGGGGAAGGCAAGACTGGGGGGCAGAAATTCTGCCTGAAGATCAAGGGCTAAAGTAAAGTGTTGAGAAAAGGTGGCTCCTAGGCACAGCCCCCAAGTGACAGGGTGGTCCACCTATCTATGTCCAACAAATAACCACGGTCTGCTGAGGGTGCTTTCCCTAGGCTAGGCACAGCTCTAGACTCTTCACAGGTACTAACTCATTCATCAGGACAGCAGCCTTAGTGGAAGTAGGTAATAGTTGTATCCTTTAACACAGATGAGGAAGGTGAGCCTCAGAAAAACAGTGAATTACCTACCTGTAGACCCAGAGTCTATATCTAGACTCCAGAAATTAACCTCTAAATTTAACCACGATATTAAAATTGTCCCCACAGAGAAAAACAATGTCTGCCAAATACTCAACTAAAGGGGGGAAAAAAGCATTTTAATGGCAAAGAAATTAGAGAGTAGAATGGATCATCTGGCACTTGGGGACAGAGCTTAGCTAGTCTGGTCTGAAGGATTTTACATTTGACCATGAGTGCTCTTGGCCTTCTCACTAAGAGAGGTTAGGGGTGTGGAAGAGCAACAGAGTAACATTTACTGAGTTCCTGCTATTACTGCATCGTTCCTGCTCTCCTTGTGGGTTCCACTGACACCACAGGAAAGGGGGTGGCCTTGTCATCACTGGGCAGTGCTGACAGGCCTGCCTGCCTCTCCACTAAGCGTCCTATGCCACCACTCTAACCAGGAGGGGGTGGGGCACCTCTTTGATCCTGAGTTGGGTAGAAATCTCTGCTCTCCACGCGGTCTTCACTGATATTACAGAGATTGGGGCTTTGTTACTAAGATGAGTGAAAAATCCCAGTCCCCTAATCAGCATTGTCTGACACTATTTTCGCAGGGCGATCTGAATCTGCCTATCAGAGCCCAAGCAGGGTAGATAGAGTCCAGACCTCCCACTCCACCTGCTGGATGAGTGGGGCTGAGGCTGGAGTGCAGTGATTTAGGTCTAAAATGTTCTGCTTTGCTAGGCTACTCCTCTCCTGGTTCCCTGGCTAGAGAGAGCAGACCTTTGTTAGGGCTTACACTCATGGGTGTTTTGGGGTGATGGTTTCTTCAGCTCCTAATTTGGGATAAATAACGCTAACAAAATTTAAAACTCACCAATGGATCTATCACACCTTGTGTGCTGAGGTCCCTAGGCAGTCTGCCTTCTTCTCTCACCTTTGAGAGTCTGCTTATGGTGTTTTCTATATGAATGCTTTTAGTTGTACTGAGCAGGAGGAATAGGGGGAAATAGGTTCACTTCATCTTCCTAGAAACAAAATGTTTGACCTATTTTTGAGTAGCTGAAAAGCCTATCTGTCAAACCATTTTACAAATAACTTTAAGTGGGAGAGTCGTCACCACAAGTCTTAACGGTGTCTTCAGCCCTTTGGTGGGCGTGGCCACTTTCACTTCATCTGGTCCAAGCCTGCCACCGTCTTTCTGAACGTCTGGTCCTCTCCCTTTCCTTCCCCCTCCACTAGTCTCTCCCATTTAGAGAAAACCCAACCAACTGTCCTGCCCACCCTTCTCCGAAATCTTAGAGAAGTGTGTTGAGTGTCTGCCATGTGCCCGGTTCTACAGAACGTGTCCAGCTAAAATCTTCCTTCACCTTGAACAGAGAGAAAGTTGCTGAAACATTTTTACCCTGATGTATATTAAGTGACCTTGACTAGTTTCTAAACTAAGTCACAGATAATTATTATTTCAGGTTCATTTCATGTTATCTTCTAAAATATTTCCATTTTAGAAGCCACTGAGTGTTCTAAAAGGTCAGTCACTCAGTCGTCTTTAGAAAAACAGCAACAGGAGACAGAGGGCTGTGGGTGCGCACTGAGTGCCTTTCTTGCCTAAGTGATAAAACTGAACTAATACAGTAAACTGAAAATAATGGCCATTAGTGCTGTTTAATTTTTTTGGAACACATTTATATTTTTCTTCTAAAATAAATAGAAAATCCAATATAAATTACATAATAATTATTAATTACATAATAATTCTGAGTAATTTCCTATGTACCATGAGGTTATATTATTTTAAGAGTAACAAGTCTAGAAAAATGTGTTTGGTGAAATTCAAAGGCCTATACTCAAGTCCTCGCATGAGGGCATTTTCATATGAAAAGCATTTCAGAATGCTTACATGAAAGAATCATAAGGATTGTAAAAAATAGTTTATGAAATATTCTCAAAAACAGTTGAGGTCTAAATATAAAAAATTCCAATGACATTTTCCATAAAGATACGTCAATTTTGAAAGAGGGGACAAGTAATAGAAATTGGAATATACTGGCAGAAATTACAAATGTCATATAATAGGTTTAAAAATCTTCCAAGGACTGCAAACCAGCGCTGCGGGACAGATGACTCAGGGCCCGCACGGTCTCACCGCTGGGGGTGACAGGAGCAAGAGCGACAGCCCCACTTCGTGTTACCCGTGTCACAGTGGAGAGACTGAAGACACAAATGGGAACGAACAGGCAAGGTCATCTCCAGGGGTGCTAAGTGCTATGAAGATAATCAAAGACGATGTTTGGGAGCACGACTACAAGAAGGGTCTCTCTTTACACAGGGTGGCAGGGAAGGCCTCTTGGAAGAGGTGGCTTCTAAGCTGAGGCCTAGAGGTTGTGACGACAACACGAGTACAGGGCTTTTGAAAGGTAAAAGGATGCCATGTTTGGGAATCTGAAAGTCGCCAAGCGCCCTGGAGGCCAGAGCAAGGCGGGGAGGGGGGGCGGGGATGTGCCGGAGCAGTGAGCTAGTGAGATCACGGTGACTGCACACAGCAGCGAGGGCTCCGATTCCACGCGCCGCACCACG
The DNA here is from genome assembly GCA_004024845.1 of Tonatia bakeri. Taxonomy (NCBI): domain Eukaryota; kingdom Metazoa; phylum Chordata; class Mammalia; order Chiroptera; family Phyllostomidae; genus Tonatia; species Tonatia bakeri. The sequence goes on along the minus strand of PVIA01000307.1, from coordinate 392,549 downwards.
GGAACCCACAGGGAAGAGCAGGGAGAGAAACAGGATGACAAGGTGAAAAACATTCCACCACCCCCTGTTAAGCTCAAACTGTCAGCATTTGGAAGGCGATGCAGCCAGGAAGTTAGATGTCTGAGCCAGGAACTCAGGAGAGAAGGCTGCTCTAGAAACATCGATTAGCGACCAGAATGTATAGTTGCTATTTGTCTTAGTTACTTTCCCTCAGAAGCAGAGCCTGACACAAGCATTCGGATGAAAGCAGATATTTGGGAGGTGCAGGAAGCCCTAGCAGGGAAAAGTGGAAAATGGTTCAGGAAAGGGAAGGTAGCCACCTAAAGACGCACCATTATGCAAATCACTAAAGTGGGTGGTGACAAGGGAAATCTGGGGAAAAGTACAAAACACAATGGGCTTTCCCCAGAGTTCCCTTGTCCCCACTTGAAGGACACTGAAAGCTAACTTTCAAGTCGTGGGTCAAGGGTTCCCTCCAGACTTGCTGCATGCATAAGCAGAGCAGACTCTGTGATGGAAGGCCCGGAGCTGCAGGTGCTGGCAGGCAGGAGCTTTTCCCAGGGGTCCAAGGGACTGGGGGGACTGAGGAAGATTGAGTGGATCAGTCATCTGAGCAGTCAAGATTTAACACTGTGACTGTGGCTCTAGGCCCACACTCTTACCCACCACTCTACACTGCTTTGTGATACAGTGTGCTTCTTTCAAAGTATTTAGAAAATACTGAAAACCTAAGACAGTAAAAATACCAAGAAAGTCTCCAAGTTTGTGTGTGCCATCAATAAACTGGGAGTGAGCCTCCTACCTTCTGCCGCTTGAATCCTTGACCGATCACAGTAATTGTTGCTAACAACCTTTGCTCTAATAAACATCGGTGACATTTTTTAATCAAAAAGAGGTTAATGTGATTGTTCCTTAGGAATGGTCAATAAAACAAATTATTTGCTGCATCTCAATCATCCTCCCATGTGACCCAATTCCTTTGTCATCTGTTTCTCAAAATTCAAATCCTCATTATTAATTTGAATAGGATTAGCATTCCAATAATATATTTACATAAAGGCCATCTTTTTTCTAGTATATTCCCTTTCATAGTTTTCAGTATTTGGTAGTCTTAATGCTGAGGCCGCCCCCACCACCTTTATTTCCAAACTAACACACTTCCCTCAAAGCTGCAGATGGGTCCTGAGGCCTTGGTCTACACAGACTTCTTTCTGTAATGCACAGGGAGTGACCCAGATTTTTTATGTGCCTAGGACCTTCTCTGAAATAGCAGGCTGCTTTAAAAGAAGGGTTTATATGGAGAAGTCAAATAATTTCAGCTAGGAGCTACCCAGAGATTTTATAATTTGCCATTACGTAGGATTTTTTGCATCAGTGATGAGAAGGCCTTCTGCCACAGCGAGCCGTTTCAGTCGATCAGAGCTCATCGTCACAGGGCTAAGAAGGCAGAAATAACCTAACCATCCACCTACGGAGACAGCCGGAGAGCTGCGTAGATACAGCGTGAGCGAGCTAAGCATGCTGTGATCAAAGACAACACCTCTGTACCAAATGAAAACACTGCTAATTTTCCTGAGTCCTTGCTCAAATCATTTTTTTCTAGGTACTTAGAGCAAAAGCCCTATTTCTAAATTTCTTCTGGAAGTGTGATAAAAAAAATACCCAACATATTTACTAGAAATGTTGTTAGTCTCTTTCTAGGACACTGTCTGACTTTATGATATACCCTTAGGACATATCAAATACACTAAGACTTTTTATCTTCATCTACACAACTCTCCAAGGAGTGGTACCTTGAATTCATTACGGTTTCAAATTAAATTTAAATCCACAAATTTCTCACTCATGCTGTTCAAAAGAATCTACTCTACAAGATTTATTTGTTAAATATTTGCACTGTTTGCTGCTATCAATACATTTTTAAAGTGGAAAAAAATTAAAATCTAAAAATACCAAATAAGGAAATAATTATTTCCCATTTGGAGCTTAAGCCCATTGTTCGTATACAGACCATTTTAAAATCAGACTCTGAACCATTTTTAGTACAAGCAAATTGCATTTAGTATTTTACATAAATTTTACCACTACGAACTATGAAGTTGCATTAAAGGAAAAAGCCTTTCCCATTACCTCCCAGTGGCAGTTAAAAGCATGTACAGTTGTATTTGAGGGCTTGCCAGGCCCTGGTTCTCCTTCCTGGCTCTCCAATACCTGCATCTGCCTGGCAGCTGGCTTGAGGCTCAGCCTGGCTCCCCCTTCTAGCCCACAGGTACGGATATCTAGGAAACTATGCCACCCTACCTTGACCTCAGTCCCTGTGAGAATTTCCCTGCAGAGCAGGCCTCCACTGCCCCCTGCCTGCGCTCACCCTCCGCATGCAATGCCTGACCGCTAAGGACAGAGAAGCCTCAGAAACAAACACAGGAGCATTTTGGGTTAGCAAAACAGAGGCTCAGAAATTATGGGTGTCCATTTCACTCTTCGATGTCACGTGAGAGTGGCTGAATTATTCGCTCTCGGTTCACAGCGCATTATCATCAGCCATCATATACCAGGTTTTCTTCTTTGTGCAGTTAACAAATTAATGAGATCATTTGTTTGTTTGTTTATTGTCTTGTTCTCATAGCCAGTTCCCTTTCTACTGCTCCTCTATAGGAAACTATTCTGATGTGTATGTATATATCTTTTTGTATTAAATGTGTTGCTACAAAATGTTCGTTAGGGTATGTGGTGGGGGTGTGTGTGTGAAAGAGAGAGAAACACAGATCTCACTTGGGATTCGGGTTGTTTGAAAGGTTACTGAGGAGGTAAAAATACGAATACAGTTGATGACATAACTAATTTAGTCAATAATCTCTGCTCTGGCTAGGGCTTGGCAGTCACCCATCCCATTGAAGCCTGTGCACTATGATGTCGTTATAGAGCCCAGTGCCCTTTCCTTGGTATCCCTAGAAACACAAAGTTCCTGACAAGAGACCATCATCCTGGAAGTTGAGAAGTAAATACCAGGCTTTTTCTTACACTTGGTGGCACCTTTCCATCCCCACACTCCCGTTTCCTCCCTAGTCCCTTTTGCTGTGCCCAGGATAGGACTAATAAGCAGAGAGATCATTTGTCATAATAAACGCTTGGGTGCTCTCCAAGTCAAAGTGCTTTCACCAACCAAAGAATAGCATGATGTAGTGGATCGGAATCTTCACTGCTATTTCCTGGCTATTTCACCTTGGAAAACTTCCACATTCTACATGAAAAATGAGGTTAGTAATAACTGCCTTCAGCTGCTGTTAGAGTGATGACCAATGTAATTGAAGTGCCCAGCAGTGCCTGGCACATGAAACACACTCGACAAAGGCTGCTATTATCACATATTGTTTCTAGGGATGCCAGAAAAAACAACATAGGACACCAGGTAACTTTGAATTTCAGATAAATAACAAATAATTTGTTAGTATTACCATGTTCTAAATATATAGCATGGGCATACTTGTATTGACATTATTTTTTATTTGCTAAATCTGGCAACCCTAATTATTTCATTTGCTCCTTAGGGCAAACCTCAAAGTAGATATTGTTTTCATTCCACAGGTAAGAAACCTGGGGCTCTAGGAAATAAGTGAAGTGAAATGATCAAAGCACATTAGTTGGCAGACACTGTTTTGTTTTTAACACAAATATTTCCGCCCTGAAATAGGGGGCTTTTGGGTCTCTATTTCTCTTCCTTCTCTTTACCTTCCTCTCACTTCCAAAGTTCTTTCCACAGTCACCTAAACATAGATGCTCTGTGCCCAAACAGTTGATATGACCCAAGAATAAGGGCTGGCATGGAATTGCTGGCTGTCCTGAAGTACACATGGACCCTCTCTCACTCCAAAAAGGAGAACTGGCTTTAAACACGTTATTGAGATGAAGTGGATTTTTTAAAAAGGTGGATACCGTTACTACTTAATACTGACAGAGCACATGTTGACGTCCAGGCCATCTTTAGTAAGGGTCTAGTACGTGTACTCAGCCACGAACCAGCTCCATGTAAGTGTGAGGTGGGGGGACAGGACGGTGCCTTCAGTAGATCATTAAAATCCTCAAGGTCAGGAGCCAGAGCGTTTTCTAGTATTTTGTATCTTATTCACCTGTCCCCCACCTATGTTCATTTAGCTGTGCCTTGTTCCTCATGGCTTATCAGCATCCTCTTCAAAGGGTGAATGGAGATGAGTCAAACCAAGTGTTGAATGTCGCCACATCAGGACCACTCAGGGTTACATCGTCTGTGAGATTTCACTAAGCCAGGTCCGAGTTAAATAGCTGTCAAGAGTTGGCCTTATCATTGATGACATTAGAAGGAGATAGGAGAATAACTTTAAAATCAGCTTTGAAAGACCTTTTTTGTGGGACACCCCAATCTCAATTTTCATTGCAGGGAAGCTCCGGGGGAAGTATCCTGCCCTGGGTCTTTTCATTGTCTCTTCAGAGGAACTCAGATTTCTTATTTCTGCAAGCACAGCAAAGACAATTTTTTTCTATTGTAAGTATACACTTGGAAAAAAATTAACACCCCAGGCCAGTACTTGTCTATGGTGTTAACTCACACAGCTAAAATAAGAACTCCCTGCACGGCGCACAGTGAGTCTTGAGGGCCCTCGGATGAGCACTGCATCCAGAAGGCTGGCCCCTCTTCTCCTACGGTGCATTTTGCTGACTTCATTCTTCCTGGAGCCTCTTTTTACTGTACAGTGGTACCCTTTCCTGCCTATTTTAACTTTTATTCTTATTGACTGACTTAGTTCGGTAGAAAAGCTGAACTTGAGGTGTTCTTTTTAATCTGCACGAAAAAGTCTCCTCTTTCCCCTTTCCATATTTATAGCAGCCTGATCCGACATCTCCAGGAAGGAAATGACTGTAAGGTGTGGAAAATGCTCACAGCAGCCTGAAGAGTGACAGGCCAGCTGGGCCCCAGATCCGCTTATTGACAACCCTGTATCTCAGCTCATTTCTGCACACCGGCTGGAAGTGTCTGCCTGGAATTTCAATTGCTGGTTCTTTAATAAATCTGCAAATCCCTCAGCTCAGGAATCAGTTTCCTTAAAGCAGTGTTTCCAGGTTGTGGGCCATGGATCCCCTGCATCAGATTCACTTGAGGTTTTTATGTAAGAGGCCAACATTTGGGTCCTGATGCTGACCTACGAATGAATAAGCATCTGTACTTAATAACAAGTTTTTAAAACTTGGCTTTAGAGAGCATATAAATGTGATTTGAACTTGATGGCTTATTTCTTCAGTTGCCAGCTAGTATGGTCTAGCTAATACCAGTCTGTGACTTCACCACTTCCCTACCTGTGCTGGCCCACGAACCCAGACCGAGGTTGGCCGCGGGAACCAGGTCATGACCACATCTGAGAGGATCACAGGGCGGTGCAGAGGGGCCCCGCTGGGGGAGGCCATCATTCAGTCTGTCACTCTACCCGTGGGCACAACCGGATTTTCTGCAGTGGGTTCGGTACCTGCAGTACCCTCTCGACTGAAACAGCCTCCATCAGATCTATGCCGGCGGAGGTAGACCCAAATGCTAATTCCACACACACACAAACACCAGAATACAGAAAGCTTATTTAAGAAGTATGCGAAGCATGAACACATCCGCTAATATATTGAAACTGCAAATTAAATATCCTGTGGTTTTTCCATTAACTTTCAATCCCTCCTCATTAGGAATCAGTAAAATCATTAGTCAGATATGTTTAAAGGAGTTATCTTTTACCTGATCAGGTCTGGGTTGTTTTTTTCCCCCCTTTGTCGGGCACCTGCATTGTTCCCCGCTCCTCTTCTATTTTAGGCTGGTCTCATTGGAATGGTCATTTCCTGATTATGTGACACCAGATGCCAGTATGCCAACATTTCCAAGCTTCCTGTAATTTCTCGAAGTCTGGATCTTATAACGGAAACTGCATCAGTTTGGTTTCTGTGTTCTCTCTCCCTCCCTAATTACACAGAATTGGAGTTCCTCCTGAGTCCTGATCTCTCTGAAAAATGTCTGTCCCCAGAGAAAAACGTGCAGTTTGCTGTCTGCCCCTCCCTCTGCTCTGAACCTCCTACTGTCGCCTGTCTCTGTCACGGGATGGCTGCACGTGTCATCATTCTGGCAGATGACAAGATTTTCTGAATTGCAACCCTGTCCCCTGGGAAAATTTCCTATCTACACAAAAGCCCTTTTATTTTATCACATTTCCAAACACTCTCGAAGCCATCCAAGATGTTCCTGCCTCTGCTGTGTAGGCATCACAACGGCGCCTGCATAACCCTCCCAGTCCATCTGCAGCGGGGAGAATAACGCTCCCTTCCTGAAGGGGCACGGCCTTCCCGTGCCATATCCAGACCAGAACAGGTCCATAGCAGCTGGGAAAGCAGAAGTCCGTGGGACCTTTCTTTGTCTAGTGGGTGTGCTGCCTTCACAGAGCAGCGGGGAGATGAGGCACAGGTTCACATGTCGTTTGCAGAGAAGACCCTGCTGCTGTTCACTGTGTGAGCAATAATGTAGAGACATCAGTCACAGGAGCTTTGGATGCACAAGGGGGAGGCAGTGATGTTGAAGAAGACGCTGCTCCCCTTCTCCCTGGAGAACGCACGGAGTTAGTGACTGCCCAGGTTCAAGTACAGATAATCGTGTGGACTTCATCTCATGAAAAAGTTAGGCTACTGTTGTACCAGACACTAAGTATGACATAGAGTCTTACTCAGTACATTGTAGGTGTTGTTGGGCCGACCGTGAAGTCCTCTAAAGCAGGACACTGAGCTTTAATACATTCGGTGCTTGAATTTTGTTCAGATTTGATTTTCAAAAGGATGAGGTGCTATAATTTTTTAAACCACTCCGGAAAATGTCTTTCTCAAAAAAGTCCTACTCCTTAAGGAAAACATTCCATAATGAGAAGCAATAAAGATCTACAATTGTAATGAAATGAGAATTTTTTAGCCAATTTGGGCAGAGAACTGAGTTAAGTTAGAAAATCTGTGTTGCAAATCTTTGATGCTCTCACTGAATGAAGATGCACTAGAGACATTTATTGTCGTTTGTTTGGTGGGGTTTTACTATCATTATTTTGATGAGACTATGTAGGCCTGAATTATCAAAATAGAAACTTGATTTGCTGGAATAACCTTCTTTGTGGGAAGAACAAAAAGTATCCCTATAACTTAAAAAAGCTGGGGGTGCTTAACTGTAGAAACCCCAGGATGCCTCTAAGCAGAACACAGCCTTGCAGAGGTGAGAAGGTGGATCCAAGCCATTTATTTATTAATCCACAGGTATTTATTTATACCAGGAGCTTGACTGGCCAAGCAGTGGCCTTCCCTTTCACTTTAACCATTTGGATCAAACAGCAAACTGTAGTTGCAAAAGGTTTCCAAAGATAAAGATGTTTATAAAGTAGAAGTGTTTTGCCTCCCATCTTGCCTCAAAAGGGTATAACAACTTTGTTACCCTACTAACAATTTCAAATGAGTCCTTCTATGTTTCCTTTATTTAAGAAATAGACACAGACAAAACCAAAGGGAATAAGATTGAGGATGAGAGGTGGGGATGGCTGGGGTAGGAGGAAGGGTGGGTGGAAAATGGAGACAACTGTACTTGAACAACAAGAAAAAAATGTTAAATATAAAAGGAGGAAAAAAGAGAAAAAAGTATATGTGCATATATTAATTATTTTATTTATATTATTATATTTATATTATCAACCATAGTATTTATATATATGTATTATTTCCTATATATATAATTCTTTATTATGTATTAATACATATCTAAAACAATCTACAGAAATATACACCTCATTATTTTACTTGACTACATAGTATTCTATAAACTAAAAGTCCGTAACTTAAAAATTTAATCACTACCTATTGGCAGACCTTCAATTTTTTCCTAGTTTTTGTAAATAGAAAATTGCCATAATAAGTATTCTTTTTTTTTACTTTTAGAAAGGGGAAGAGAGGGAGAAAAAGAGAGAAACATTGATGTGCAAGAGATACATTGATTAGTTGTCTCTCACACACCCCCAACTGGGGACCTGGCCCTCAACCCAGGCATGTGCCCTGACCAGGAATCCAACAAGTGATCTTTTGATTCCCAGGCTGGGGCCCAGTCCGTTGAGCCACACCAACCAGGGCTCATTCTTTAATGTATACACTTATATGCAAATATATACATTTAGTATACATTCATTTGCAATTTTTTCTGTTGAATGTATTTTCAAAGGTGTACATTGCTGTTTTAATGATATATGCCCTTTCTTTTTTTCTTTTTTTAAATTTAATCTTTATTGTAGTTTTTCCATGACCATTTAGTCCCCTTGTACCTTCCTCCCCGAGCATTTTCAACTTTAATAAAAATGCCAGACTACTTCTGTATAAATTATGGCAATTAACAATCACACCAACAATGCATGTGGGTTCCTCACACCTCAGCCAGCATTGACATTACCTTTATTTTTAATTTTAGAATCTAGTGGTTAAAAGTGGTCGCTCCTTTTTGTTCTAATTTATTAAACATTTATTTTTCATATTTATTAAACATTTTCCTTTTCTTTTCTGTGGACTGCCTGTTGATATCCTTGGGCCACTTCTTATTGGATTATTTATCATTTGCTGGCACACTTGCTGGAAGCATTTTGAAATATAATCCTTTGTTATGTGTATTGCAGACATTTTTTCCCAGCCTGTTGGATTGTCTTCTGACTTTTTAAAAATATTTTCTTTTGCCAGACTGAAGCTTTTAAAAACATTTTTCAAATTTTATTTCTTCTTTTTTTTCTGCCTAAGGAATTTACCTCCACTACAATCTCCATCCAACAAACACACAGACGTTCTCTGCATTTTTTAGCCCTTACAGCTGCAGGTGCCTACGACATCTTGCAGAGCCAGCTTTTGGCTATGTTTTCCAAACCCTTTTCTGCATACCCTCTTCCTACTCTCAGCTTGGATTCTGAGGAGGGCTGGGGATGTTTTGTTTTGGTTTTTGTTTGCTGACTTTGTTCTGTCAAAGGAGAAAATAATATGTGATTATTATTAACAGGGGCACTCTCATTTCATAAAAGTGCCAGAGAGGAGAAAGTGCATAGTGCAGGGAAAGCAAATATATGACACAGGGCCCCATCACTCGTCACCCCCCGCCACACACACCTGCAGCATGCCATGTGCCGCAACCTGTACATCCTTCTCAATGAAGCACCTGTTGCAGGTGGCATTTCTCAAAGATGGCCACAACTGCATTTCCCATCCTGTAAGCTTTCTAGAACCTTACTACTCCCTCACGGAGATGTGGAGTCTAATTTCCCTCCTCTTGAGTCTGGACAGATTTGTAGCTCACTTGTAACCACCAGAATGTAGCAGAAGCAACTTTGCTGGACTTCCCAAGTTAGGTCATCAAAGATGATGCAGCTTCTGCCTTCTTAGCTCAAATGATCACTCTTGAAGGTATACACACACACACCTTCCAGAGTGATATATAAACTGATATATATATTTATATAGAACTATATATATGTGTGAATTTTGTACATGGTGTGTGTGTGTGTGTGTGTGTGTGTGTGTACATAAAAGAGAGAGCGAGAGATGCCTTCTCAGTCCCCAGCTGCTCCAGACCCACACTGTCCCATCTCTGCCTAACTGTTCCACATGGGAGACCCTGGGCCAGAATCACCAAGCTGGGCCCTTCCTGAATTTTTGACTTATAGAAGCCAAGAGTCGTAATAAAATGTGTATTGCTGTTTTAAGCCACTAAGTTCTGTGACGGTTTGATAGACAGTAGTAAATCATTAGAATGGCACACTAGACAGTGACAACCAATGGAAAGGAGTTGTCTATGACTGGAAACCTGTTTATCATCCCTTTCTTAATTCTAGGTAAAATTATAGGCACCTGTAAGTAAGATATTGAAACAGAGGAGTATTGGAAGTACCTAAAATCACTGTTTTTTTTTTCTTTTTTACCCTTAGGTATAATACTTGTTCTGCTACCTTTGCAGATTATTCTAAACCATTCTCCCTGCCCTGCCCCCCAAAAAACATGAGAAAACTATAAGTAAAGGGTCTAGAATTGAGTACTGGGGCAGCACAAAACTGTTTACATATTGTCTTCTGGTCCACATCAGTCCCTCGCTGTGCCAGGCAAAATCCCTTTCAGCAAGTGCCAAGGGACTGTTTGTGCTGAGCATGACCCTATTCACATATGTGCTTCATCTTATTTTTTCTTGGTTCCCACTTGTCTTCTATCCTCTCCTTGCCTCATGTCCGAGGTAATCCATGGAAGCCACTTGCATGTAACCTATACCCTTCCATATTTTTATCTGTGCTGCACAGCCAGAGGTCAGAGGTGCACATACATTACTGTGCTAGTGCCTTGACACTTATAAGTCACACAGGCTGTGTTACCTTACCCAGACAAGGTATGGCAAGCCACACCTCCATGCCTCCGCATTTACACCGTGATGCAATCAATCCCCACTGCCTCTCCCTCCCCCTCCTCACAGGGCTTCCTGCAATTCAGATCATGTGAAGCCACAACATTGCTACTTATGTTTTCATCTCTCCATCCTCCTTTCTTCCCTCCCATCATGTTCTTCCTAAATGTTTATTGTTATTCTTTGGATTTCATCTCAAGGAATTCAGGCCGTGAAACAAAGAAAGGCCTGACACTTGGGCAGGACCTCGAGAGGAACGGTTGGCCAAGGCCCTTGTCCTTCTGGATTCGGAGAAAAGACAATGCCCACCCCCCCACAGGCTCGCTGACGTCTCCCTTCAGCAATCGCTTTGCTGCCACTTCCACACCTGCTATGCATTCCAGAAGACAAGTTAGAAAAGCACTATTAGTTATTTCAGCTATCATTATCTTATTGTCACCATAGCGACAGATGTTATGTGAAATCAGCTGCATTATTATGAAAACAATGTAGGTTGAAATTTGGCCTTGGGGAAGTTGCAAGGAACATGAGATTCAATTCTGATAGACTCCCCCATGGGTTTTCTTTTCTTTACAATATATTTTATGGCAAGACAATAATATGAAATAAAAAAGTCAAAGGGTCATCTTTTGAATTTCTTCAATGGCTGCTTGATTCAATATTATGAGGACAAGTCTTGATAGGATACTTGAAAGCAAAATCAAAAACGTGCAAACCCACAGAACTTCAAAGCAGCCAAAGAAACCCTAATGGCAGATGTGTTGTGTACTGAACACTGGCTGAGGTAGCATTATTCTTCTGAACATCAAATTCTATTTCTGGACCAAAATTAGGAATAAAAACACATACATTTAGAATATGATTCCACCCCATTAAGCAATTAGAGCCCTGATTCATTGCAAATGAGGCTATTTGGGATCCAAATGGCTGCTGATAAATCAAACTAAATAATGGCACAATCAACTTTTTAACGCTAAAGAAGATACATAGATATCCAGGATGAAATAATACAATGGGTGGGAAAAGTGGAGTAAATTGTCATCACCATTGTGCTGACAATGAATTCAGGAGACCTAGCGCCTAGAGAGCATGTCCCTGCAGGAGGTTGGGGTGTGGCTCATGGAATAAGGCATCAGGGTCAGAGGGACTTTGAACCAGGTTTTATTTCAAAGGCTTATAAAAAAATTCTGATGACTTGCATGAAGTTACCCAGGAAGGAGGCAGGCCTAAGACAAAGATGTTTACACCATAGGAAAGCCTAGAAAACAGATTAAAAGACTTAAGTGGTAAGTAGACAGAAGTGCAGTTTGAGTTGTTAAATCCTGTTGTTATAACCATAAATTAGAATTTGGGTATATTGCAAAGACAAGTTTATAAACTTCTTTAAAAAGTTATGGATATCAAAGAAAAATGTTATGGATATGAAATTGAGTACTTGCACCCTTTATCAGCCTACTTTCCTAATGCTAAACATCATGTGATAATTTATATAGACAAAATTGTTAATTAGGAAATAAAAAAATTTGAAAATCAAATAATGAAGTCTAATGAATCTTAAGGAAAGATATGGCTACATTTATATGTTTACTCTTCTAAATCTGGCTAAGAAGACTTTGTGGGAATATAAGGCATTTCTACCAGAAACCTACTTCTAAACTTTCAATCTGCTCCTCACTAACTGTGTGACAGAGATAAAGCCCCCAGTTTCCTCATCTGAATCCCCACCTCACACTGTGAGAATTGGATGGGAAAATGCATGCAGAGTCTATTTCAGCTCCTGGGGCACAGAACTATTGTAGTTGTTGTTGGCGTTCAGCTGTACAACCCACCTAACAATTTGAACAGCTTTTTTCAGAACTTACGAGGTTATAGCTAAATATATACATTTTAAAACAAACATTATTAGTGTTTGTTTTCCACTGGTATGAGAAATGTACCCATCAGTCTTCACATTCACAGTGATGCCAAACAAAGACTGAAGTCTATATATTTCAATCACTTGGTATATCTGACCAGGACTAGGAATTATCACCAAAAATATATAAATCTGAAGAGTTTCCTTAGAGAGTCTGCAATAACCTGAGAGACAGCAAAATAAAATAGGCTAAGAAGTAATGAGAGCAAAGAAAATCGGAAATAGACCCATGGGCTTAAACTCCTTTTTCCATGATAAATGTTAGCCTTCCATTTGCAATATCATATTAAAAGAATGTAAGTGTCAATTTATTTGGAAACTGATGCATCTAGGATTTAGACCAACATGTTAATATCATGGGTAAATGTGCTCCTACAGCCATCTGAGACATAAGAAGAAGAGTAATTGGGAAACAGTGAAAAATTATATAATTATATTACATTTGTCCATTCCAGTGAAGTTGACAGATAACTGTTTACCTCTGAAATTGGTTTCTGAGAAATGAAAAGAACACGGGGAGCATGTAGAAAAATCAAATGAGGTTTGGTGAAGGGCTTTTCAAAAGGCAGGGTACATCTATTCAGAAAGCCGCTCCTACCCTGAGTCTTATTATTTCAGAACCACAACATGCAGTATCCAAAGTAACATGATCTGCAAACAATGGATCTCAGACCATTTTAATACCACAGTTTTCCAAAAGGCTCCCTGAGTGTCTTCTGGATCAAACCCCCATTCACAAGAAAACATCTTTGGTCTTTTCTGATGATCATCACATCAGATCTCGAGAGGTTGAGAAGACATTTGGAGAAGGGCCTAGAAATGATCACCTCTTCCCAGTCGTGTTGCCCAAGATGTTGTGCTGCCTCTGCAGGTCTTCGCCTGGGACACTCCTTCCCCTGCCATCACTGACCTGGAGCGCCTTTCTGTGACTCCCAGGGGCTCTTACCCACACCCTCTCAGCCACAGTCCTCCTCCCCACCACTCCAGTCTGAGAAGAACCATATAACTCCCATTCTCCATCCTTCCCGCTAGTTTATTACCAGAAAGGCAGTATAGTATAGAGCAACCATGCAGTTAAGTAGTTGTTGAACTGCCTAGGAGTCAAGTTAAATCTGATGTCTGACCTAGGAGAAAACATACTCAGAAACTTCCTTTGAAACAAGCTTTCTCAACTTTTCTCACTTCTTCACTGAGGTAAATCCCATTCTGACCTAACCCGAGGATGAATAACTATATTTTCAATACCCTGAGGATAAACACATATTTGTTATATATAATCCCATTCAGAGAAAGCCTTCAGAAGTCTGGGTTGGCCGTGTATCTCCTCTGAACTCTCTCCTCTGTGGCTGGCCTGCAATCCCACTTCAGCCTGGAGCTACAATGGCACAGTCAGGAGACCCCAAACTGTGGCAGCTCTGGGATTTCTCTGGGCCCCAGGGCCTGGCCTACCTGATACAGCATCATGACTCAAGTGCTGGAACTCCAAGCTGGCCTTCGGGGGTGGAGGAGCAAGGAGCACCACATCAGGCAGATCCCTGTGAATACCAAATTTCAAGGATAATGAATTTCCTGAGGAAATTAGACAGACAAGCTTGGCAAATCAAGTCTTCTTTGCCCCTGTTTCTTCAGTTAAAATATGTTTCATGAGAACTTGGGTGTGCCGAGTACTTGTCATTTGAGTTATTGGGGAAATATAAATTCTAAAGCTCAGTGCTTGTCTACTGACTGACCTAACCTGTTAGTTACACTCGAGTCACACACACATCCCAAAACTCTATGGCAGACGGAGAGCGCAACCCTTCAAACTCTTTGCCAGTTAAGATTTGTCTTTTTATCTTGAAAATGTCTCAATTAGAAATAAATCTTTAATATCTGGGACCTGGGGTCTTGTCATTTGGCCAAAGAGGATATTCTTGAACTAATTTCCAAGGGAGTCTTTCGAACACCCACAACCTGGGCCAGAGCGGTCTGGCTCATTAGGGAACATTTCTGGTAAACATCCCCAACATCTGGATATTTGAGCACTAAGGTCAACGACTTTGGGAACCCTTTTGTTGTTTACCTTAATGGCTATGAAAACCTGGAAAACGACTGAGGGCTAAAAAGAGCTAAGTGCTTTAAGCGGAATTCAGTAAACACACAAAAGAAGAATAACATGCATTTCCTGGAACAGCATGATGGGAAGTTTTTTCCAAACCCAAGTCTGACTGACAACCAGGTTAGAGATTTGGTGAGACGGAGCGCTGCTGCCTGGACTCTGGGACTCTGCAGCTGGGGATCGCCTGCTTCTCTTTCCTCTCTGCTTCCTGGATTCTGGGATGCTGACAAATAATTGTGAATATTTTCCACATTGAAACTATCATTGTCACCCTTTATGGCACAGAAATATGTGGCTTTAATTAGCCATTTATGTTTTATAGATTATTCAGATATGGTTTCTGAACAATAAGAAGAAAGGAAAGAAAGAAGGAATGGGGGGTGGGAGGAAAGAAAAGAATTTGGTTCTGTCTGCAAATAATCCATTGCCCTATCTTTACACAAAGCAGAATTAGAGAGCAATGCAGGCATATTAGTTAGATTAGTTAGGAAATAACTTAAATATTGTCAACCCTACTCAGTTGAGTCTCAAATCATATAATCTGCTCTAAGTATGTAAATGTACCAAATTATTCCCCACTCTAAGTTCTCTTTCTTCAAAAATTTTCTTCTATATTTTCTTCAATTCCTCCTTTTGTGTTACATGTATGAATTGCTGCTACTGAGAATCATTAGGGAAAAAAGGGACCTGAGGAATGAAAGTGAATATTTTTATATTCTGTTGAAGTATAAATTGGATGAGCTTTCTGAAAAGCAACTGAGCAATGTCCACCAAAAGTCTTTAAAATACGAATACTTTTGACCCAGAAATTTCATTTGTATTGTTATAATTGAATACACTGCAAATGTTTAGTCACAAAATATTTAATATAGCATTTTCCTGGAGGGAAAAATATCAGAAGCAACCTCAATATCCTACAACAGGAGAATCAGTCCAGTAAATTGATTTTAGTCCATACAATAGAATAATACACAACCATTAAAAGCTATAGTGCAACACAACCTAGGGTTAGAGTATGATTTTCAAAAGGTAAAAAAAAAAAATGTGTCAAAAGTTTTAATGCATTAGTTAATGAAGAAACCATTAGATGTTAAAACTGGTCCAAAGGGTATTTGAGAAGGTAGGCATTTCTGTTCAATTTAACAAACAAATGTTTAGATGAGATTGCTGGTTAATGTCTAAGACGACAATGAATCACAACTTTTGGGATTATCACTATCCACCCCCCAGCCCATCAACCCAATAGAAATTATTTGTATCTCAATAGAAATCTACAAGTTAACCTCTGCCACTGTGGAGTTGTTATGCACTCTGTCAGGCAATAGAAAATCAATAAAAGTTGCCAGCTCAGGAATACCCTGGAAAGACACCCACTGAGCTCTCTTACCTATGGCTAGGTTTCACATGATTTTCCTGACACCACCTCCGAGAGCTGACGTGAGAATTGCATGTGTTCACACATGGGAAGCACATAGCAAAGTGCCTGGCACGAGTAATCATCATCATCGTACCATCATCACAGCTGTCCTTTCAAACTTTTGTTAATTTATTAAAAATCATTCACTTATAAAAGCAAACAAGACGAAGCAGAAGACAGAGTAGAAGTTTTCTAATGAAACATATGTAATATAGTGGAAGTTCAGAAACAAATTCATCACAAGACTGACTCTTTTCTAAGGGAGGGTATTGAAACATTCTTCACAAGTGCCATTTCATTCTATTTGTCTCTAGAACATTGCAGGTTTGGGAGGTGGAAATCAAAAACTTCTAGTGACAAAATTTAAAAGGTCTTGAACATTTGGACTCAGAATGAGACAAACGAGGCAGTGGGAGGCAGAGAGGAGGAGAGCTTTTTAGAATGCAAATTATTAGCAGCAAAGAAATGAATTTAAAAGCCTTCTCAATGGGGGGTCATGAATAAGTTTCTCCAGTTAGAAATGGTAAGTGGAAATACATTTTTTAATGCCCATACTTACTCATTTAAGATTTATAAAATGTCACTTTCACTTGATTTGTTTAATGTTTTGCCTCTATTATGTTGTTTTAATAAGCGTACAGCATATTATAACAGCTTTCAGTGTTTAATTTGTAACTTCAATTCTACAATCCCAGCTCTGTTTTTCCATAAGACTTAGGTTCCTCAGTCATGAACTCTTCAATCACAGTGACTTCAAGAACCCTGGTGCTTTAGCAAGTCTCATTTGTACTTCAAGTTTGTGTAACAGATCTTAGCTGTAAGATCTCTACTTCCCAGTTTCTATTATAACCATCAGTTACAGGAAATAATCCTCAGGAAAGGTTAGGAAAGCTATTTACTCCAACTGCTCTTACTTTAGCAAAACTGACTCCTAAGCATCTAATCAGAATTTTGGACCTCCTCCACAGGAAAATAAAATGAACATACACTCATATGCTTTGTACATAATTTCAGGAGGGTTATTGAGTCACTGAAATCTCTCAATGGGTCAGCTGAGCCTGTATATTAAGAACGGCTGCTTTAGGCTTGTTTAAGATTTTATTATAGAGGATTTCAAACACGCCCAAGAGTAGAATAGACAGAGCAATTTAATGAGCCTCCTTGTACATATCACCCAACCCCAACATTTGTCATTTGTTCCAGGCCAATTCTGCACTACTTCTGTCTTAGTCCGTCCTTAAATCAAGCTAGACCACCAGATAACCATAGATCTAAGATATATTACTGGCCCTTTCACCAAATGGCCCTTAGGCATGATTATAACTTTGGAATGCTTTGATGAATACTCAAGTGACCCCTAGAACAATTTGCTTCTGTATCCCTTATAAATTCTTGTTGAGGAAGTTATTTCCTCCTTACCACTCCACCCTCTCCCAGAGCTCATTACTGGGAAATCTGCACTCCTCCTAAACTTCTTTCCTGCAATTATTTTATGAATACTCTGAATCCTAGAACTGATCATTTTCCACTAAAGTTTTTGCTGGTTGTCTACATATTGGTCACAATTGCAAGTGCCACTTTTTAAATTATATTAAAACTCATTTCTGGCATAAAAGTTAATTTTTGTTGTGATTATCTTGCCATTTTATTGAACTTTAAAATTAATTCCAAGAATTTCTCTGTCGGGTCCTTTGAGTTGTGTGTGTGTGACGATGTGCGGAGAGCGTGAAAATGACCTCCGGAAACAAAAACACTGAGACTTCCTTTCTAACAGATCTTTCCGTGAATCCAGTTTCATATATCATGGCACTGACCTGAAATTCCAGGGTGTTATTAAATAACAATGTTGATAAAGGATCATCTATCATAGGTTTCTGATTGCAAAGGGAATATTTTTGAGTTTCACCATTAAATGGAATCTAGGTTTTGATTTCAAATTGATGTGCTTTCTCACATTAAGGAATGCTCCTTTCATTTTCACTTCACAAAAAAATTTATTTTATTTAAATAAAAAATGAGGGGATTCTCTCAAATACTTCTGTGACCTACTTAGAGATAAAAATAGTCCAGTCTTAAATTATTCACTAATGTTATGTTATTTCAGTAAGTTTACTACATTTGCTATTACATTTAACCACCATTATATTCCCAGGGGGAAAAAAACCATTGCACATGGGAGGTTATTATTGTACATACTACTAAATCATATTTGATCTTTGGTTCACATTTCTTTACATGTGTATCAATAAGTGAGATTGGTCCAGAGCCTCTGATATGCATCTATTTGACTTTGGGGTTTATTTTATAAAATGAAGTGAACAATATTTAATCTTTTTTTCTATTCCAAATTCCTTTTTGTAGCCTGGAAATCATCTGACCCTTGAAAGGAAGCAATACAGTTAAAATAAATTCAAAATTAGAGCCTATGAAGGAATATGAGTAACTTTCTCAATTTATTTCATATTTGTGTCTTGTGCAAATTTTTAAAAAAGATCTTAACAAGTGATTTTACTTTCTAACTTACTTTCATTTTTGTTAAAACCCAAAGATCTAAACCATGCCCTTAAAATGGGTGAATTTTATAATATATAAATTATATTTTAACTAAAGTGAAATGCGAGGGTGGAGGAACATAGAAGGAAATCAGAACTCTTGGATTGTCTAATGTTTAAAAAAATTGCAAGCTTTTATATTTAAATGTAGTTTGATGGGTCTACAGACATTTTAGTTTTCTTCTGTGATTTTAAGAAAAAAAAACTGGGAAGGATGGTTGTTATTTAAAGAAGTTATAACGAATTCTGCTATAAAAATCCAGCACTGCCTTGTGTTATGTTCATGAAAGCAGTATAGACTGGGATGGAGGGGTGGCCAAGCTTGCTCTGTTGTTTGTTAACTACTGTGGCGTGAAAGAAATCCTAAATCTGGTGCCAAGTCCTAGCACTAATGCTTTTCAGTCTGTGCTAACATGTATTGTATTAAAATCTAGGAAAAACAATAAAATAAAATAATAAAATAAAATGAAATCTATGGTATCTGGTATGTACTCAGTGATTGTAAATTCTATTTATTTATTTACATAATGTTCATGTCCTATTGATGAGCCTATTGTCAAAATATTCAGAAGCTGTCAAAAGGAAAAGGAAAGACTAATTGCTTTCTTTGGTAAACCAACTGTAGAGCACTCAGAGAAAATGGACATCCTAACTTACTCTTTCCAGTGTTAATGCCAAATCTTGAAAAAGACTGATAACTGGATTGGACATACAGCACAATTCTGAATGAAGTAAATTATAGTGACTGTGTGCCAGAATTTTATATCCTGTCTCTGCTCATTATAATAGAATCCAGGCCTCAAACATTACTTAAGGGGTCAGTAGAGAGACTTAAAACACTTAGAAGACCTTTGAAGCCATCTGAGGATGGGGCAGAGATAATCTTCAGCATCTCGCAGCCCCTGAGCAAGTCCTGCTGCCAATTCAGTCCTCGTAACTGAATCACTATAGAAACACACACCCGATAACAGGCGTGGAGGTTGTAAAAGCCTTGTGATAGCTTTTGGAAGGTTCTCTGTTAGCAAAGAAAATTCAGCCTCCCTAGTATTTTTTAACTAATAATAATAGGAAATAAGATTACTCAGTTCACCAAAGTGTCTTTTTATGCCAAGCACAGGCTTGACTAGGCCTAAGAATAAGAAGAATTAAGATCAACCTTACTGGCCCAAGGATAAGAGCAAGTAAGGCCTACCAGAGAGATGTATTCAAAAGTAGTAAGAAAGAGCATCTCTGGAAATGGAAAATCAGGGCAGTTGGGCAGGAAGGGAGCACGTGGTAGAAATGGGGGAAATTGTGGAGAAGCCCAGTGTACTTTCTTCAACTCATCACAAGATACAAATTTGTAATCCCTGGGCTGGAGGCCCCTGTTATAAATGACCCGAGTTCTGACAGTCCTGTTGGCTTGAGACTATACAGTCAATAGCTGCATCTTACTGTAGAGCCTACTGCAAACTCTGCCCACAGTGTATTAGTCTAGTGAAGACTAATCACTAACAAAACACTGTATGTTCTTCAAAAGACAACCCATGTTAACAAATATTCCAGCTTCTCAGAGTGTCACACAGATATTCTGCAACATCCTTTGCAGAACTACAGACTCAGAGGGTCTCTGGCATCATCTCACAGTTCTCAGTTGGTTTCATGAGTCATGCAGTCTATCACTTTGACAACTCGGGTACCCACTTCTAAAGGGTTCCACTAGGAAAACCTCAGAATCCCCCTCCCTATAATCTGGCCATGGTTTACAATTGGCCCTTCACCTAGGGCCAATTCTTCCACGTATGCTCCACCCACATCCCATACCTCGACTAGTACCTCAACCAGTGAGAATCCCATCCCTTCTCTCTTCGACATCTTCCACTGCTGCCCCTCCATTCTGTCTCTCCTCATTAAAAACAAAACAAACAAAAAAGGAAATCAACCAATTGCTTCTCCATCTATTTCCCTCCTTTTTGTAACCAAATTTCTCAAAATGGTGCCCATTTTCACCACCTCTGTGGCCACATCTCCTAGATGGTCCCCCACCCACTCTGCTGTGCCTGCCGAATCACCAATCCTTCAAAAAGGCCTCACTCAAATTCAAAATGTTACTAAACCCAAAGGACAGTTTCGGACTGCACCTTACCTGTCCAGTGGTGATCAGGCTCTCAGCCACATCCTACGTCACCCTCACATTTGAATCATACTGGCTCTTTCAGTTTCTCGAGGTTTAGATTTCATACTTGCTGTCCTTCCTTGAATTAAATCCCCTACTAAGGGAACTTATCACCAACTTATGTCAAGTTTTCATGCATAACTGTTTTGTTCATTCCAAACCCCCAAGGCCTAGCACACGAGACAGTCAAATATATTTATATTTGTTCAAAGATATATATATATCTATATATACAGATATATAGATATATATACACACACACACATATATGTATATCTTTGAACAGATATTTTCAGTTACAGTGCTTTTAGCAGGAGTCATTATTTCAGGAGTATTTCTTTAAGCACCCTCTTTGTTCACAACTCTTCAATTTCTGAAAACCTACCACCTTAATTGCACATGAAATCTCAAGAAAAACGTCCTTGGAGCAATTGAAAAAAGAATGCTGTTTATTCATATGACAGAATAACGTCAAAAACACTAGAGCTAAAAAAATCCCTAGAGGTCATTTAATACCACCCACACTCACACAAACATTATTGGTCTGCTGTGGAGAACACCAAAGTCTGGATTACTTAAGGCTTAGTAGATATTGAGTGGCAGAGTTGAAGCTAGAACCCAGCTGCCCATCCAGGGCTGCTGGTTCGAATGTAGCGATGAGATTTTGATGATGAACCACTGGGGCTGGGTACTGGCACAAACATTGCATTTGCAGTCACTGTACGTTTTCCCCTTGGCTGCTTTGACTTAAAACTTGATCAAACTTCAATTCTGTATAGAAATGGAATTCCAGATATGGAATCAGCCAGGTGTCATCCACAATACAGGACTTAGCTAAGAGGTCTAATTTGGTTCTCCATTACTATTTGTTAGATGTTTTCATCCCAAGGTTTTGCTATTAAGCTGAGCAGCACTGGTTTGTCTTCACTCTGGTCCTTCTGTGTGATGTAAGCATATCACCAGAGTATAATTCACCCAGTCATTCTTCACTCAGCTGTCCACTTCACAGCCCTCTTTTGAGTGCTTTGTGTTTGCAGGAGAGTGTGCTGGGTGCTGTGGAGGATATGATGTGTGAGATGCAGTCTAGTCCTCAACAAACTTGGGGGGAAATGAGACAGGAGAAGGCAATTGCGTGCTGCAGGATGCAAATAAGCATAAAATCCAAAGATCTGCAGGAAAAGAGTGAGACATAGAAGAGAGGAAATCCCAAGAAAGAAATAAAAACTATGCACCAAAATTTATTCATCCTGGAGGGCCAGTTATTCCCAAGGACTGGGTTGTGTTGGTGCTATGAGAGTGAGCAACGAGATTTTTTTAAACTATAGTGTAACAGAAAAAGCAGTACAAAACTAAGACTGAGTCTCAGTAAATCTACAATTCGCAATGTGCAAACATTTATTCACAAACATTTATTGGGATTCTGTGTATGCAGAGAGGAAGTTCCTGTCACTGACGGTCTCCCAGACACCTGAGCGAGAGACAGCTGCACGAAGCCAATGATTGTAAGAGTCTGATCAAGGTGTACTAGCAACATGAAACAGGAGCATTCACTGCCGCTTGGGTGACAGCCAAACCTGCACAGCTCTGAACACGTCTTCATTAGGAAATCCCTGAATTGAAAAGGTGGGCCAGCCAGAAGAAATACAGTCGATCTGATTTGCCCAAGAGGCATAGACCACGGTCTACTCGATTTTTAATCTTCGATCTAGTACTTTATCTCTCTCCCTCGTGGAAGACAAACCAGGGAAGGGTTTCCCAGTCCGCTCAGCACAGTGACTGTGAGATGGGACTCATATTTCAGTGTTCCGCTTGGTCATTGAATTACTCTGCTTCCTGAACACAAATTAGTCTTAATTTCAAACATGAGAATTTTCGTAAGCAAACAGAGAACATGATCAGCCACGAAGGAAATGCAACTGAAAATTAAAGCTGAAGTAAATTCATTTGTGATTGTAACAGATTTTAGAGAAAACCTTAGGAAGTACAGAATTGAGCTCACTGGCAAACCTGAACAATTCAAATGGCCTTATATTAACAATTTGAATAAATCAAGCAAGTTTTCATATAGCCATTCTCTGGGCTCAAGTCCATCCTACGCATTCCACACAGGTGTGCTTCTTCATGGCAGCACACCATTAAAAATGTAGCAGCAAACCAGTTCGCAATGCAGACTGTTCCCTGAAGGCTGCCTCTCCCCACCCCCACAACACTTAACAGCGTGAAGGTGTGTGTGTGTGTGTGTGTGTGTGTGAAGCATAGCTAGAAATGGAGGCTGCTGCTTCTACTTACTCAGCAGGTATTGAACTCTCTAGCTGCTAAATATGTTCATCTCAGTGGAAATTCCAAAGCACGCTATTAATTCCCCGCCTAAATAATAGTTTCCATCATATGAAAGAGCAGAACTCAGCAGCTTCAGAGCTTGTTACAGCATTACTATTTCCAGCATCATTACGACACCATTACTTCAGTGTCATCCAAGCTTCCTAAACCTCTTAAGTAATATAACTCAAACTGAAGTAGTTAATGGTTGGCATGAAGCATCCTTTTTTCCCATTTTCTTGACTTTCAACTTGTTTCTCTAGCTTTTGTTTTTAAATACACAAGTAGGAAGATACATAACCAGCAAAACACATAAAGAATAGGATTTTTTGTTGTCATATACCAAAACATATGTCTCACCACGAATTCTCTTAGTTGCTCCTCCCCTCTTCCTTCTTTAAAATAGCCAGAAAGTTCATATTCAGGGTCTGGCACAAATAATGCCCCTTTTTTAATTACGAAATCTTTCATTACAAAATCATAAACATGGAATTCTGTAACATAACAATATCACACTCAAGTACACCATGTGACATTTTAGATGAAATATTCAAATTAAAACTATACATTATTACACCCATATTATTCCCCCACCAACCACACTCAAGCAGGCGTTACTTCTACCAGAACTGTATTATCAAGCTTTTCAATCTTACATTTTTGTTCTCTGAAAGGTAAAATTTTAAAAAATCTAATTATTGTTTTAACTTTAATGTAATTATTAGTGAGGTTTGTGTCTTTGTGTATGATGTATAGTTTTGGTCAGTTTATATCTTTTTTCCGTGAACTATGTTTTTTGCCCATTGTGGGACTGGAGGCTTCTCCCATGGCACTCTGAAGTGCTCAGAGAACTCGTCAGCAGTGGGGCACGGGCTCTCTGCAGCCCTTCAAGCCCGAAGAAGCCCTGCCACCATTTCTACCCCTGCAGATGACCTCCAGGACAGCAGCAAAGGGTCACTTCTAACTTAGGCTGATCACGCTCTAACACTTCCACCAGAAATGGGGCAAAGGATTGCTCTACTCACAGATTCCCCAACTTAAAGCAGGGAGGGGTCCTAGCATCCCCCAAACCAGAGCAAGAAACCAGAGCAAGACAGAGGAGGCGTGGAGAACATGGGCCTGCCCACACTCCCCTCAGTACCCAACTCTCCTTCTTCCCCTCCCCAGGCCCAGGTTTGACACTCTCATCTGGTCTGGGCAGAGGGGATGAGAGCCTAATTCAGCCGGTCATCTTGCTGCGACCAGCCTGTTGGACAAACAGGACTGGTGACATTACACAAACACAGCTTTATTTAGTTTTCCCCATCTCTTAAACACCATTCCACAGGGTACACTTCTCCTTCACCAGGATAGTTTTAGGGACTCTTACTAAAAATCTCTAGACACCTTTCATAACTGGCTCTTAGTGTTTAATATTTACTGTATTTTGCCGTGTATAATGTGCACTTTTTGCCCAAATTTTTGAGGGAAAAATAAGGATGGCATTGTACATGGGTACTAATTCCATATCTATATAAATGCTTTTAATTCTTTTATTTATGCTTATGCATAAAAAGTATAACTCTAGAAAGCAGTCATGATATTGATATACAAAATAATACCCTGGAATACGACAATCAGTTTTGTTTCTAAATATAAATAAATAAAAATTAAAATGAAAGACGTTTTTTCCTGCAAGTTTAGGCTAAAAACATAGGTGCGCGTTATACACAGCAAAATACGGTACTTCTCTACCCTTGAGAAGAATGTAGTCCTCCTCTTCCCAGTTTGACCTCCATCCACACTGCCTCGTCCTTGTCCATCACAGCGATGCCATTGATCCCCTTCCTCGGATTCTGAACTGTTCTTGTGTAAATCCTCCATGCCCTGTAATTAATGTGATGCACTTATTTTCCTGTCTATCACGTCCCTTGATTTGAATGCCCCATGAACTTTGCTCTGTATTTTCACATGTCACTTGACTCAGGTGCCCCCTTCCTCCAGGCTTCCGTGGAGCCCCAAGGGAGCAGCTCTTACATCCCTACAGCTGAACTCTTTCTTACACGCTTCCAAGGGAAAGTCAATATTGTGTGCATGTTAAGCCATTTCTATATTCCTAACATCTCGAATATTTCTTACATTAAAATATCCCTACATCTGTTTACTGTAAACTTTTTCTCTTATGCACATGATGAAAAACACTTACGTTTTTACAAAATGCAAGAGAAATAGCCTTGTTACTATATGATTTAATAAGCATGTTAATGTGATGTATTGTTTTAGAACTTGGAGGTCATCTTTTTTACAATCTCTAATTCTGCCCAAAGAATTCTATCAACAAAGAAGAAAATTTTTTCAGCAATGGCCTCACTACCAACACAATGGATCCATTCAGCCATTTTCCGTGTGCACCGACTAGGTGTTTTGATCCGTAACATGTAGGCAGTTACATTTTCCTGTTTCCGTCCAGTGCTTGACAGAGCATGTACAGAGCCCTCGTGAGCATGCCCTCTTTAAGACCTCAATTATTTCTTCATGCAGTGGCCACAAGGAGCATTTTTAACGCTCGTGTGCACTAGGAAAGCACCATTTAATAGTGTGCTCCCCGCCTGGGGGTTATGTTGCCCCCATCTGGAGATTTGGAAAGTGGAGGTGGCATTTAGCTGTCACAGTAACTGGCATATGCTACTGAAATTTAGTGTCAGGGGATCAGGAATGGTGGCTTCCCACAATGCACAGAAGCATCCCACTATGGAGAAGTGTCCAGTTCAAAATACCAACTGTGCCCTTTGTGAAACAGTGATGTCGTGGAGGGTAGCCTGCATCAGTGAGGACTCTTAGTTGCAAACAACAGAATGAACTTTAGCTAGTTTAAGTGAAAATGGAACTTTAAAGAATAGTCAGTAGTTCACAGAATCCCCAGTGGGTCCAGAAAATCAGCCTGGATGGCCAGGCAGCAAGAAGAATGCCCCATGACACTGCCAGCTGCTCCTGGGGAAACTTGTTGGCAAGTACTACCCTCTGCCAGTGTGCACCACCTGCAGGGGGTAGGGGACTCCCGAGAATACCTTCCCTGGAATGGACTGATCACAGGCAGGGTCTCCCTCTTGCGTGGTCACTGAACTCCAGTGACAAAGAAGGTGGAGAAGGTGGGTTCCTGGCCTGTACCTCAGGGCCTGCATCCTGGGGAGCAGGGATCACAAGGCAGGAAGCTCCCCCAACACAGGAAGAGTGTTCAAGAGATACTGGGTGGTCACTAAGTGTGACATGTGTCCAGGAAATCATTGAAAGCCCTCATCACATTCCCCTCCATAAAGACACTTTCCAAGTGGACCTGATAAAAATAGCTTCCAAATTTGTCTTCCAGAATCTTAAAAAATCTACTCAGTGTCTCCCTGCTTTGCATATTCACTCTATTTTCTCTACCTCCATTACCATATCAGATACTTTCTGGATGGAGCACGCATAGCACTTCTGTTCCTTTCCTCAGCACTGCAATGCCTATGCAGCTGTAAGACTCATTTCTTTGTCCTCTTAGCTCCCACACCTTTCTACATCCCACCTAGTGTTTACAAAAAAATATTTTTTAATTACGGGTAAGATAACATTCATGTGGTTTAAAAAAATAAGCAAAGAAACTACAGTGAGCTTTGGTTCAAAGAGAGCCTCACGAAGACATTGTGCCCACGTGTTTGTCGGCAGGAAGCGTGGGGAGTAATCGCGAGCTCTGCGGTCACTGAAGAAAGAGAGTGCCGTACACCTTACGGCCGCTTAAGCTGACAGGACTGCGAGCAGAGGGGTCAAAAAACATAACACAAATATATGGGACAGTGTCACAAGATACTGGTTTTTCAAATATAATTTGAACCACTAAAGGGAAAGAAGCATTACTTTACTGGAAACAATGAGTTGATTTCTTGGTTTTATTGTTCGTATCTTTGATGGTGTGATAGAAGTCCATGGTCTTCAGTGAGTGATTAATGATGGGATATGTAGAGGAATAAATATTGCAGTTAACACCTTAAATGATCCTAAGTTGCCTGAATTTATCACATTTAATGATGTAAATAAGTAGTATTGCGCATATTACACTGGAGATATTAGCACCTTCCTCCAGATCTCAAATTATCTTGTTAACCCCCAGTGACCCAGGAAAGAGGTACTATGGACAGTGTCCACACTGGAAATCTGCTGACTCAGGGCAGGTTGCTCCAATACTCAGTTTTACTACGAATGGAATAATCCACAGTTTGGCCTTGTTAGTGTGTGCACTGCCATCCAATTCACATCAGGACTTAGGAACTTTTTTTTTAAGTAGACTGGGTTTATTTCCTTTTTAATATGAATTCTCTCTACCTGAAAAAGACTGGAACTCAGGAATGCATCTACAATGTATTCAAGATAAAGCTATTGGGATGAGATTTGAAAAGGATATATACAGCGGATGATGATAGCGTATCCATTCATCAATTTACATTTGGAGGTACTATAGGTTTGTAGTATTTAATGATAAAATGGAGGAACTTACCAACTTGTTACATAATGAGGTAGCTGGCTTATGTACCTGTGACCAGGTGCGGAGGTGCAAACATCTTATTGGTCATAAGCCTGAAATAATGTCTAAAATACGAAGCCAAACTGCTTTAATTACCTCCTTATGGGAACACCTGACTGCTGGGATGACTGGTACCTTTGAGGTTTTGGAGTGAATAGCTTGAATCTTAAGTATGTTCTTGATATAAATCTAGTATATCTCAAAGGCCTATAGTTAGTTTAGACTGAGATGATTAATACAATAATAATCTAAGATTCAGTAAAGCAGGACCAAGTTCAAAGCTGACAGGATCTTGTCCAGCTGTTGAAAATATTTTTTGATATTCCTTAAAATATTCATATAGGCCCTGGCTGGTATAGCTCAGTGGATTGAGTGCAGACTGTGAACCAGAGGGTCGCCAGTTCGATTCCCAGTCAGGGCACATGCCTGGGTTGAGGGCCAGGTCCCCAGTGGGGGGCACGTGACAG
This sequence comes from Tonatia bakeri, assembly GCA_004024845.1. Classification (NCBI taxonomy): domain Eukaryota; kingdom Metazoa; phylum Chordata; class Mammalia; order Chiroptera; family Phyllostomidae; genus Tonatia; species Tonatia bakeri. The sequence continues at coordinate 364,645 of PVIA01000307.1, read as the reverse complement.
GAAACCACACATTAATGTTTCCCTCTCTTTCTCCCTCCCTTGCCCTCTCTCTAAAAATAAATAAATAAAATCTTTAAAAATATATCCATATAGGATCTACTATTTTTCCGGTGACTAAAAATACTGAAATCTGGTTATAAATGTGAATACGTGCCACTGCGGTTTCCCTGCATGGAAGTGACAACCGACACAATGTGACACAACATAAAATCTTCCGGAATTCCTATGGTTATTGATGACAGACTCACTTAGAGTGGCCCAATCAAGAAGGCCTCACACCTGAGTAACTAGCTAAGTCTGCGGCATCAGTACAAGCAGCATCTTAGCACAGACACAATGAATCTAGAATCTTTGGAAATCACCCGGTCCAACTGTTTCAAACAATAGATTGGGAATGGAAGCCCACCAAAGTAAATTGGGTTGCTCAAGATCACTTACTTGTCAGAGGTGGACCCAGATCTCGCTCCTGGACCAACCAATGCTCTTGCCCTAAGCACCCAGCCTCCATGTCAGAAGACAAGCCTTCACGGCGTACAGTGCCAACTGGGGACAACGTGTTCTGACTGTGTGACCCAACAAACAGCTGTTCTATGACTCTGATTAATGAGGACAATGTCATTTTGACTATTTCAGAACCCAAACTTAGATTTTTAGAAGTTAATGTCTTATTAGTGTTTTTTTTTAATGGAATCATCAGCAAAATGTGTTTCATTGTGTACCATCCATTGTCTTTGTAAGTCTGTTTAAATGAAGATTTATTGATAAGGATTAGAATCTTTAATTCCTAAATTAGATTATCTGGGTTCTTTTTTTCCAATGCTATCATAGCAACTGACTTCTCTCAAATATGTTCAGAAAACTTCAAGGCTACGAGGAAGCTGGTTTAGTCAAAAGAAAGTGACTTTCCCTTTGTTACACATCCCGAAGTTGTGAAATACATTGTACCTGATAGACAGAGGAAGTGCATTGTGGAAAGAGTATGACTTTGAAGTAGAACAGATCCAAGTTTAAATTTAGACCTACCTTTTATTGGCTTTATAAATAGCCATCTAGCTTTATAGCCATTTAACCATTTAGAGTCCTGGTTTCTCAGTTCATCATCTGTAAAACAGTACAATTTCCGAGCATGGTCACATAAAGGGAAGAAATGTAGTCACATGCCTAAATCACCTGGCACAGCCAGCTATTTAACAAACTGAAGCTATGATTCTTAACTACAATAACAGTACGACATGTAACCCTAGATAAAAAAAAATATACTACCTTAGTCTTCCAAATTGTTTGAAAAGATGGCAATAGCTCCTTGAGGACAAGACATTTATAGATACATGCTGGGAAGGGCTTCCTCTGAAGTACTGTTAACTTAGGTTACGGGACAGTGAGAACAGCTCTGAAGCCCTGGCTGGAGAGCTCTGCTGGCTGGAGCATCAGTCCATGCACCAGAAGGTTGCGGGTTTGATTCTGACCAGCACACATACCTGGGTTGCAGGTTTGAGCCCCTATCAGGGCACATAGGAGAGGTAACTGATCAATGTTTCTCTCTCACATCAATCTTTCTCTTTCTCTCTCTCTCCCCCTTCCTCTCTAAAATCAATAAACATCTCCTCGAGTGAGGATTTAAAAAGAAAAGAAAATAGCTCTGGAATTCAAGGTGGGGCCGTTGGTTGTAGCTCAGGTCCAGGTCCCTCATAGCAAGCAGTGTGGCTTGGAAGATCACTCAACCTCGAGTTTGTTTCCTCATTTGAAAAACAAGGCAAGCCCCCAGATGTCTCTGCTTACAAACAAAGCCCTCTCCCATTGAACAGGGTCTCCTGGTAAGCAGCTCCCAGGTCTTTGCATCCGAATGGACATGCTCCTCTCACCTTTGCTACTAATGTCACTTTAGTGACACATGATTAGCAGTTGATGAGATGCTATTTATATTTTCTTTGCATTTAACCTTGTGTTGTTAATGCTCTGGGAAGCTGACTGATTTGAAATGATTAACAGTTTGAAGTTGAACGTGATCTGACAACTGTGCTGTCTTAGATAAAGGATGAGAACCTCAGGTAAAGACACACTGAAACCAGCAGAGGCGCCTTGAGACTTCCTTACACCGACACAGAGCCAACAACTGCCAAGAGTGACAGGAAATGAGGAAAAGCAACAAGGGAAAACAATACGTTTATTAAGAAGCATGAAAATGCAAAAACACATTTATAAATAAATGTAGTATAATTTACCCAGTGAAAAAATAGCTAAATTCCAGGAGTAAACTGGATTTTATATTTGAAATGGTTACACATTTGATCTCTAATAACTTCCCCTCCATCATGCTCTCTCAGTAGCGGCGTTTTACAATGATCGTAGAAAAAGCTGTTAACAATGATTATCATACAAGGGGAAAATTTTCAAGAATTTTCTTTAAAAATAATCCAGTGCAAACAAATTCAGATTATAAGGGATACAGTAAGACCCAGGCTTATCTTCAGAAAAGTATAAAATAAAAATCCCAAACATTTATTCATTAAGAAATGAAAAGGCAAACTACATTTTGATCATTGAAAAATAATACATATGGCTATTATAAAACATTCTCAACCAGTGATTGCAATAATTATACTTATAAATGTTCATTCAAGTACTAGTATTCAATAAACATTCAAATTCCCATTAAGGTAACACCAGATATAGTCATATGTGGACGATACTTCTTTTTGATTTACTACTACAACAAAAATCATGTCAACAGGAAGCAAGTGACTTTTTAAATACTCTATTTTTTTAATCTGTAAATGATTTTTCACAGTCTGTATATTTTATCTGTGAGGACCTAAGGACCATTTTACAACAGCTAATTAAGAAGTACTTTTTATAAAATAACCCTTGATACTAGAGAAACAAACATCCCCATACACATTTAGCTTTAAAAATAAAAACAACAGGACAGAATCAGTTTCCTTTGGCAAGAAGCTGTGAAACCCTTACCCAGTGTTGGTGTGTGCAGTAAAGACACTATCAAAGCACTTCTCTGGCGTTTACCAAAGCGCTATCTAATCGGTCGGAAACACTTCATAAGCTGTGGTACCGTGGTATTAAGGCAGACCTTATGTCAAAGTTGCACTGAAACCAACATCATTTTCTTGATTACTGCTGTTAGTGGGTCTTCCTTCAAAAAGCTCCCTTCTAATTTTGGCCTGAATCTCAGGCTTTAATAAAAGTTCTTTTATCTGTTTCACTTTGGACTTCAGAACCATTCTTTCTCGATGCAAAGCTTCCTTAATTAAGTCCCGGATTCCAATACGTCTCTTGCCTACAGAAAAAAAGATTTACGAAACATTTTACATACGAACGCCAATGAAAAACATTAAATGTGGCACACTGACTTATCAAAAGAGGGTTAAAAAGAAACCTTTAAAATGTTGCCCACGTTTTATAGAAAAGGTTGTATTTTGCCAAAAATATATTATTTACCTGAAACAAATTTGCTGTAAATAAAGATCACTGCATAGTGACAGCAGACGTAGGACAAACATAAAACATTACAGACTGACTATATGTATAATTTCAACAGTGATTATTTTAAACTTAGCACTTGTTAGCTGTGTGTGTGTGTGTTGGCCTCAGATGAAGTAGTCAAATGCCCTGCTAAGCAATATAAACGGCAGTATTCCAATTATAGCAAGGCCCTTCCACGGCCTTTGAGTCCATTAGGCATAACCCAAAGTTCCCTCTCCCCGGCCATGGCTGAGGGCAAGTGAAAATTGGACCATTCTTCTTTCATAAATTATTTTTTTCTGCTAGTCCCAGCACTCCATTTTTCTTCTGTTGAGTTTCAGAAATGCAAACACATTGATCATGAAAGCATTAGGCAACCTCCACAGACAGGACAAGAGACACTTCAACAGCACGTTGCAAATCAGTCCATCGACTCAGCAGAGGGGAGCAGGGATGCTTCTCACGTAGTAGCGGGGCCTGCCTGCCTTTGGGTCTCATTTCCTGTTGTTGTCATTGTCAGTGCCATTCCTACCAGCCTCTTCAGTTTTCACAGAGCTCCCATCCCCTGGCTTGTTTCTGTTCTGTGTCTCTTCCAGATACTGCTGGACAGCCTTGAGCACTGCATTCTCCACCAGCCTCTTACTGAGCTTTACCAGTTCAGCATCATCAGGCTCACCTCCATTCTTATCACCTACATTCCACAACAGAGAAGAGAGGTCACTGAGATCATACTGCCACAGAAACCCAGCATGCACGGGCCGGCCAGTTCACTTAAAGAGAGCAAATGTCCTTCAATCTGGTAAATTAAGTCTATAAATCAAAGAACACTGGCTTGGCTTTTCATGTGGAATTTGCAGAAGCAGAAGACTGACTATTCCTGAAGACTTCAGGTTGAAAGGTAAGTTCATAAGCCCCAGTCTAAAAATATTCTACCTATAATGCTGGAATTTTCCTATTTCTACATGGAAATTTTGTTTTTCTCTTATCCAAGGCCAATTGCTGCTATTGAAGTTCATGTGCCCACCACCTGGAGCCTCAGACATGAATTCACCAACTAAGATCTGTATCTGCCTCTCCTTCTCCACTACCAAATGCCAGGATTTCAAGGTTTCCCTACCAGCTAACTACTTAGGGTCACTGATTTTATAGGGTCACTGTTTGTCCTGTCAGTTGGTTGTTAACTAACTCTTAGCACTCCCATGAAGACAAAGGCAGTTACTATGCCTAGGAACTGGTAAAAAAAAAAAAAAAAAAAAAGCTTGTGAAACTCATATTCTTTTTAATCTCAGTGCTATCACTAGAATTTGTAAAATAGGAAACTCTTCAAGGAAGAGTTAGGCTTATGATAGTAAACTAGATGTTGACATATCATGGCCATTTTGTTTCCCTGCTAGCAATGATCAAGGTTTAATTACTCTCTTTCACTTTACTGCAAAAGGGCTGGTTCTCATCTATTCTCATGCTGTGCATCTCCCACTCACTCCCTTCCTTGTCTCCCTTCACTGAGGAAAAGCACAAGGGAGCTCATCACTCATGTCCATTCAGTCTCTCAACTCTTTCCACTGAGCAGTGGACTCAGAAAGGCAGAGGACTGGAGGCAAAGATATTTGAGCACCCAAATATCTTAAGCAAATACTAACAGACCTCAGAGGAGTTATAGACACCAATACAATAATAGCAGGGGACTTTAATACTCCACTTTCAACAATGGATAGATCATCCAGACAGAAAACCAATAAGGAAACACTGGACTTGAACTATACTTTAGATCAAATGGAACTAACACACATACACAGAACATTCCATCCAACAGCACCAGAAGACACATTTTTCTCAAGTGCATATGGAATGTTCTTTAGGACAGACCATATGTTAGGTCACAAAACAAGTCCCAGAAAATTTTAAAAGACTGGAATCCATACCAAGTGTCTTTTCTGACCACAATGGCATGAAACTAGAAATCAGTAGGATAAAAACTGGAAAATTGACAAATATGTAAAAATTAAACAACACACTCCTAAACAACTAATGAGTCAAAAATGCAATCAAAAAGGAAGTCAAAAATATCTTGAAATAAACAAAAATGGAAACACAACATCAAAACTTATGGAATACAGCAGCAGCAGTACTAAAAGGTAAGTTAAGAGCAATAAATGCCTGTATTAAGAAAAAAAGAAATATAGTCAATAATATTATAATAACTTTATATATTATATCTAGTTACTAGACTTACTGTGGTGATCACATCATAAAGTATATAAATGTCAAATCACTACACTGTACCCCTGAAGTTGATATAATATTGTATGTCAACTATGCTTAAATTTAAAAATTAAATAAAAAGATTTCAAGGTAATGGCCTAACGTTACATCTCAATGAACTAGAAAAACAAGAACTAAGCCCAAAGTTAACAGAAGAAGGTAACAAAGATGATAAAGATAAGAGCAGAAATAAATGAAATATAGATAGAAAAACAATTTAAAAATCAATAAAACTAAGAGTTTTTTTAAAAAGATAAACAAAATAGATAAAACCTTAGCTTCGCCAATTTTATTGGTAAGATAAGACTTACCAATAAAAAAGATCAAGAACTAAAATAATAAAATTATAAATGGAAGATGAGGCATTATAACTGATACCACAGAAATACAAAGGATCATAAAGGATTACTATGAACAATTATTTGCCAACAAATTAGACAACCTAGGAGAAATGGATAAATTCCTAGAACATACAACCTTCTAAGCTGAATCATGAACACAGAAAATCTAAACAGACCAATAACAAGTAAGCTTATTATTATCAGCAATTAAAAACTTCCCAATAAAGAAAAGCCCAGGACAAGATGGCTTCATAGGTGAATTTTATCAAACATTTAAAGAAAATTAATGCCAGTTCTTTTCAAATTCTGCCAAAAAACTAAAGAGGAGAAAATACTCCCAAACTCATTTTATGAAGTCAACATTACCCTGATGCCAGATAAGGGCACTACAAGAAAAGAAAATTCTAGGCCAGTGTCCTCATAAATCAAAAATAAAAATTCTCAACAAAATACTAGTAAACCAAATTCAACAGCACATTAAAAGGGTCATACACCAAGATCAAGTGAAAACTATCACTGGTATGCAAGGATGGTTCAACATATGCAAATCAATTAATGTGATACACCACATTAACTCCAGTTAAATAGCAGAACTGTATTTTGGTCTAATCCTACTCTGCAGTCACATAATCAGTGCTTCTGTGATTTCTCTTGGTTCACAATGAAGTATCCCTGTTACTTCAAACATTAAAAGATTTAAAACAGAAAAATCTTCCCATATAAAGTTAATTTTCTTTTTTACAGCCAAGTAGTATTCCATTGTGTAAATGTCTCCCTTTGCAGCAGTATGGCTGTACCTGGAGAACATTAAGCTCAGTGAAATAAGCCAGTCAGGAAAAGACAAATGCAATATGATTTTAGTCATATGTGGAATCTAATGAACAAACTGAACTAACAAGCAAAACAAAGACAGACTCGTAGATAGAGAGCAAGATGACAGCTAAGGGTCCGGGGTAGTATAGGGGGTGGAGGGGTGAAGCAAAAAGGAAAAAGTACTCATAGACATGGACAGCAGTGTGGTGACTGTGGGAGGGGCTATAAGGGAACTAAATGATAATGAGCAAAAAATACAAAAAAGATTAAATTTTTAAAAAAGGATAAAAACAGTTAATTTTTCCTTTTAACTTTCCTATTTGTTTATGCTTTTACTATTATCCCAAGTCAACTAAGCTCAATAAAAGATTGTAACCACCTTTGACTATGATCTTTCCCTCAGCAACTCACTTAATCATCAAGTCTTATCTATGTGCACTTCTTCAATGCATCTGATACAACCTTTCTAGATTAATAGTTCTAAAATATCCCTTTTACTCTTCCTTGTCTTCACAAGAAAAATTAAATTTGTCTCACAAGACTCTCCAAAACTTACCTCTATCACCCACCATTGCTACACTTCCATTGTCAGCTTCCAACATCTTCTCAGGAGCCTCCACACCATTCCCTATTTCTAGACAGCACTCCCTCTCTCTCATCAATTAAAATCCCACCTACACCATGAAGCCTTCCCTGACTAACCACCTAAAAGCGATGAACTTCTACTTGATTCCAATAGTTCTGACTGCATGTACAGTACATGGTCATTTGGTCATTCATTCAAATATGCATAGAGGACCTACTATCTACATGGTTGTTCTAGCCTATGGGGACACTGCAGAGAACAAAAAAATAAGTCCATTAGTTTTCATAATTTCTTACAAATTATAAGCATTATGTATAAATGCATTTATTCAAAAACTACTAATTCAAGTTTCTAAAGACACAGGAGTCTTGAGTGCAAAAACCATGTCCTAGGTTTCCCAAGTATTTCCTACTCTGTTAATGTATGACACAGTTTACTGAACACAATACGGGCTCAACAAATATTACTCTGTCAAGAGAACTACTGATTAAAGTCCTTGCAGGCAGTACAGCATTTTTTTAATGTTTCTATCTTCCTATAAGGATAGCCCCCATGATCAGAAATTTAGATTTAATATGAAACTTAAATCAAGAGCAAAGAATTCCAGAATAATCCAAATATCCATGTAAAAAATGTCTATCAGCTTTGCTTGATGAACCTGATCACTATGCCAAAATATCCAGCCTATGGGGCAAATACTAACCATTGGCTATAACAAACTCGTTAACCAATCAACAAAATAATAAAGACATTTATAAATGAATCTTCCAGATCAGTTCTAAATTCTAACTTCACCTTCCGATCTCCACAAACATCCTTAGACTCTCAATGTTGGCCAAGGGAAGAGTTAGTTTACTGGCAGGCTCATCACAGAGCCCTGCAAGAATGCAGCAAATCAAGAAGCGTGGGCATCTTCATTCAAATGTGTTCACACTTTAACAAACTTAATGAACGTCATTAAGGAGGTATCTTAAAGTTACACTGTATTTTTCTCCTGCTCACTGTTGAATAAAGGTACTTGTCTCCTGAATTGAACTCTAAGATAAATAACCGCATTCATTTTACCTGAAGCCTAGTTAGCAAGGTACACAAATTACCTTTTAATATTCCAACAAAAGTACAAATGAAAATATTCCCAATAGTACATATCAAGAGTATGCAGCAAACTCTTGATAAAAAAACATACTTTTTTGTCTACTTGGGTTATTTAATATCATAACTACCTAAAATGACAGATTAACCTTTGTTTTTGGCACTGTTATTTTGTAAATCTACCCAGAATACCTTTGATCAATCTCTTAGGAGAATACTAGAAATATTTTTTTAAAGGTAATGAAAAAATTCTGTTCAGTCCACTAAACACAGCACTGTCCCTAAAAAAGAAAACTTTTGTTCAATACAAACTTAAAGTAAGCAATTTCACTCTCTTAAGAGTTGAATCATCATTAATCTGTGGTATTATCCATAATTATGTCTTTGTTTATATTACCTGATTTCTAATACCAACCCAGTGCAAGGATAAAATTTATTTTTGTGGTCAAAAACAAGAAAGTAAGTGAACTCCTTCATGGTAGCAAAAATATTTTCTGCCTACTAAGATGATTTAACGCAACATGAATGTAGCTCAGCTGTTCTTATGTATGATCTAACCCAGTAACTTCAGGGCTCCAGAAATCAATAGCTAGGTGCCTATTTGTCCTGACAAGAATAAATCACGCTAATATTTTTAAAAAGGGAACCAAAAAAATCTTTATAATGCCATGTAAGACTAAGGGAAAAAGTGCCATGATATTAAAAGTTTTCACTTGTCCCAATAAAAATCCCAGCTAATTATTTTGTGGATATCAACAAACTGATTCTAAAGTTTATATAGTAAGGCAAAAAAAAAAAAAAACCACAACATAATAGCCAAGACAATATTGAAGGAGAAGAACAAAGCTGGAAGACTGACAGAAGCTGACTTCAAGATTAACTATAAAACTATATTAAGACAGTTTGGTATTGGCAAAAGAATAGGCAAATATATCACTGGAACAGAATAGAGGGCCCAAAAATAGACCCACACAAACAAAGTCAACTTATCTTAGGCAAAGGAGCAAAAGCAATACAATGAAGATAGTCTCTTCAGCAAAAAGTGTCAGAACAACTGTACATCCTCGTGTGAAAAATAAACCTAGACACAGACCTTACACACTTCACAAAAATTAACTCAAAATGGACGACAGACCTAAATATAAAATGCAAAACTATAAAACTTGTAGAAGATAACAGGAGAAAACTTAGATGACCTTGGGTATGGCAATGACTTTTTATATGTAAGACCTAAGACATGATCCATGAAAGAAAAAATTGATAAGCTGGACTTCACTAAAATTAAAAATTTTTGTTCTATGGAAGACAGTGTCTAGATAATGAGAATACAAGCCATAGAATGGGAGAAAATATTTGCAAAAAATGGATCTCATAAAGGACTGTTATTCAAATATGTAGAGAACTCAAAATTAAACAATGAAACAACAATAACAAAATAAAACAAAGAGCTTCAATGAAACAGAATAGAGAGCTCAGAAATAAACCCACACCTATATGGTCAATCAATCTATGACAAAGGAGGCAAGAACATCCAATGGGGTAAGGACAGTCTTTCAATAAATGGCAACAGGAAAATTGGACAGATACATGCAAAAAAAAAATGAAAAGAAACTAGACCTTCTTACACAACATACAAGAATAAAATCAAAATGGATTAAATACTTAAATGTAAGATCTGAAACCAAGTAAATCCTAGGGGAGGGAAAAACACAGGCAGTAAAATCTCAGACACTTCTCGCAGCAATGTTTTTTTCTGACATATACTTGAGCAAGGGAAACAAAATAAATAAATAAACAAACAAATGGGACTACATCAAACTAAAAAGCTTTTACATAGCAAGGGAAACCATCAGCAAAAGGAAGGGACAACCTACTGAACGGAAGAAGATATTTGCCAATAAAACATCAGATACGGGGTTAATATCCAAAATGTATAAAGAACTCAGACAACACCAGGAAATCAAACAACCCAATTAAAAGGTGGCAGAAGACCTAGATAGATAACTTCTCCAACGAGGACATACAGATGACCAACAGACATATGAAAAGATGCTCAACATCATTAATTATCAGAGAAATACAAATCAAAAGCACAATGAGATACTACCTCACACCTGTCAGAACAGCTACCATCAATAAGTCAACAAATAAGAAGTGTTGGAGAGGATGTGGAGAAAACAGAACCCTAGTGCACTGCTGGCGGGACTGCCAATCGGTGCAGCCGCTGTGGACAACAGTGTGGAGCTTCCTCAATAAATTAAAAGTGGAACTACCTTATGACCCAGCAATTTCACTTCCGGGTATATATCCAAAGAAATGCAAAATACTAACTCGAAAGAATATATGCACCCACATGTTCATTGCAGCATTATTTACAATAGCCAAGATACTGGAAGCAACCCAAGTGCCCATTGATAGATGCTGGGATAAAAAAAGCTGTGGTACATTTATACAATGGAATATTACTCAGCCATAAAAGGAATGAAACCTTACCTTTTGCAACAGCATACATAGATAGACCTAGAGGGTATTATGCTAAGTGAAAGAACCAATCTGAAAAGGCCACATACTGCATGATTCCAACTATATGGCACTCTAGAAAAGGCAAAACTATGAAGATAGTAAAAAGATTAGTAGTTGCCAGGGTTTAGGGGAGAGGGAATGAATATGCAGTGCCCAGGGAACTTTTAGGGCAGTGAAAATATTCTGTTGGATGCCATAATGAAGGACACGTGTCACGTATACATTTGTCCAAAACCATAGAAGATACAACACTGAGTGAAGTATAATGTAAACTATGGACTTTACTATGGAGTCACTACAATATATTGATGTAGGTTCATCAATTATTAGAGCTTCTCTTTTTCAGTTCTGTAATATTAGTTCTCTTAGTCCAAACTATGATCCACGTTGTTCCCCATATGATTCCTACCATAATGGTGTTGTTTCTTATTGGAAACCTTGGTGATGTAATGGAACTACTGGTGGTGATATGACAGAACTTCATCATATTTGTGTAAGGAAGAAAATGCATGAGCTATATATGAGCTTGAAATCCAATTCTGCTATTTTCTATCTGCACAACATTGTTCACAATCTCGTCAACCCTAAATATCCCTTCAATGGGCCACTCATGAAGATAACATACCCTGCATTGCTGTTGTAAGCATCAGAGGTATGTTATAAGAAGCGCCTAACATCATGCCTAGAACACAGTAAGCCTTGAAAATACAGCAGTTATTTTATCAGTAGATTTTATACATGTTTTATGGTTAAGAAGAATGAGCTTAATGCCTAATAAATACCAATCATTAGTTTGCTCACTTTATTGAGTGTAACTCTGTTGTTGAAACCTGTTTCCAAGGGGCACTGTGCTCACTGTGGTTTGTTCTGTTCACTTGTTTTACTTTGTACTGTTTACAGATTCTCATGTGCTTTTCCACATCATAAACTATCTATATAAAGCATGGTGGTTTCCTCCCTGAATGTTGATTCCTGTATTTGTTCAGGTTGAAATGTAAGGAGCTCTAACACCCCTGACTGTTTGCTCAGAACCACTGTATGTCCTGTGCTGCATTAGTGTGAGAGCTGCGGTTTGAACAGTGATAAGAGAAGCAGACAATGCAAACACAAGTCCTGGTACAGAGACGTAGCAACAGAAGTATAGCTGTCACTGGAAAATTATTCTCAGGAGAAAGAAGAAATATAGTTTCAAACATGCCAAAAGGATAAATTTTCATGCAATCATGGTCTTTGACAGAAAAATTAGGCTGGAAAATAAGCATTGCTTCAAATCTTAAAATTATTTGTTCATGTAATTTATTATCTATTAAGAGACTTTTACATAAAACTTAAATGCATTACTAGCTGGAATTAATTTTCCCTTGTTTGGCTAACACTCCTGCTCATGATAATGTATAGTTTTCTTTCTAGGCTGATATTCCAGGGTAGGAGTTGATTCAAGCAGAAATAAAGGTCACTTTCCTGCTCTGAAGGCAATGTTCACCAAGGAAGAACAGCAGCATAAATGTTGCCAGTGACCTAATCTGGTTAAATAAACCATAATTGTAGATATCACTCTACCTCTTCTACAAGCAATAAGGATACACACACCCTGATCAGAAGTTGCACAGGTTCAGAAAATCCCCACGATGCCAGGTCACTAATAGCAGTAACAGAAATGCCTCTTTCCAGTCACTTAAATAACACTTCAGATTTTTCAAAGTGCTTTCAGAAACATTATCTTATTTGGTCTTCAAAGAAAGCTTATGGGGTAAAATAAGTGTTATTCTTCTCATACTACAAGTGAGAACAATGAAACACGAGAGGTTACACAAATTGTCTAACATCACACAGTAAAGTGATGGGAATCAGTAGCTCTCACTCAAAATCAGGAAAATTAACTCCCCCAGGGCACCCACCCCCAAGCAGACCCCCCACAGCTCTCCAGTGCTCCTTCATCCTGGGGAGATGACGTACACATGTGAGAAACACCACTTAATTTCATGACTGGTTCACTGGAAAAGAGAAACATTCAGGAGGTTTCATTCTCAGATTGAAATTTGTATACTACATGGATATTGATTAATGCAGCACAACCCTTTCTTCCACCTTCCTTCCTTCCACCCTTCCTTCCTTCTTCTTTTCTCCCATCTTTCCTTCTACGCACATTCACTATGCTCTCTGTGAGAAGCACTGTTGCGATGAACACAGAAATGATCCCCACGTGGGCCCAACCTTTAAGACACCTGCAATTTAGTAGTGGCCCGTCTGGGTAACTGCAGATTCAGTCTCGTATGAAGGGACCGATGAGGCGAGAGGAGAGGGATGAGGCTGGAAATGTACGCACAGAGGGAGACTATAAAGATTCCTGGAGGACACACTGGGGAGCCTGCACAACATTCGTTTATCTGGAGTGCCTATTATGGTCAAATTATGCTTCCACATTCTGTGCTGTACACAAATTATTAAGGCTTCTCTTTAAGGAAATACTTATTTCAAACCATGAGGTACAATGTTAAAGAAAATTAGACTTTGCAGAACACAAATAATATTTTAAAACATAAGCTTGGGTCTCAGAACATTGCTACTATTTTTAGGAAAACATCAGATATGCCACTAACCAGTGATTTTGCTTCATTTTGTTTCAGGTTCAACGCAAATAACCAGTCATTAGGCTTAGTGAGAGACACTAAAATATAACTAAAGTGTAATCAAGAGCATCATAAATACTTTAAATATCATAGGATGGAAGAAATTGTACTTTCAAAAGTCATTCAAAACATAGCTCTAACTCAGCTGCTTAATCCTAAACCAAACCTTTTTTGGATAAGCACATAGAATGTATTTTATACCACATAAATTTCAATCTATTTATTCAATCAGCCAAGACACAAAATTGGTTAAAGTGCCAGTATTTGTTTTCTTTGATGGCTTCCAAAACCTAATTTTTAAAGTCTGACCATGAAAAGCCAGGTGCATAGGACCATTTGGTCAGTGTATTTGCCTTGTGAATACTGAGCAATCTGTGAACTGATTCTACTGGGTTTTATAAAAGCCATAATAATGGATCAAATAAAGAATGTGTAATGCATCAGTTAAAAAACTATGTAATGCTAGAGAAAACTTAAGGATGAATAACCATTAAAATGATATTAAGAGAAAACTTAAAATTTTAGGTCATCCATGGCCATGAATGTAAACTGAAAAAAATACCATATGATCTCACTTATAAGTGGAATCTAATGAACAAAATAAACTAACAAACAGAACAAGAGGCACAGAAACCTGGCACAGACAGACAGCTGTCTCAGTGCAGGGGAGAGGAGGGGCTGGTTGAAAGAAGGTGAAGGAATTAGCCAAAGAACACAGATGCATGACCAACGGCCATGGACCACAGTGTGGGGATTGCCTGAAGGAGTGGGGGGAGCTAGGAAGAGAGGGGGAAATGGGGAAAAATTGGTACAACTGTAATAGCATAAACAATAAAATATAATTTAAAAAAAAGAAAAGATGGAAGCGTAGGTAAACACGGCTCTCCTCCTCTTGCAACCACATCCAAATTACAACTAAACTATATAACAACCATCACTCAGAACCATCAGAAATTGAGTTGAATGGAAGTCTGACAACTACAGAATTAAAGAAATGACATCCATCCAGACTGGTACAAGGGTCGGAGACATAGAGACACAGAATAGGCTGGTTCCACACTCATGTGTGGTGGATAAAAATTTGGGAGGGATATCTTGGGAGTGAGGAGTCCCAGCCCCACACTAGGTCCCCAGCCCAGGGTTTCGGTGCCAGAAAGATAAGTCTCCATAACTTCTGACTGCAAAAGCTAGCAAGGATTGAATTGGTAGAGGAAACTTATGGAGTACCAAGCAATTCCTCTTAAAGGATCTACACACAAACTCACCTACTCAGACTCACTCCCTCTGAGCTCCATCTCTGGGGTAGCAACTTGAAAGGAACTAGTGGCATATGGGAAGGAACAGAAGTATCTGGTATCAAGGCAAGAGCTAGGGAACAGCTTTTTCTCAGATAGAAAGGCAGGCAGAAGCCACTGTCCCTTTTCTGAACCATCCCCCCACAGAGCCACAGAGCCACCATGCAGGAGCCATATCAGAGTTTCTATCAACCTGGCTAACACAGTTTGTCCCACCCAAAAGATTTCCTGAGGCTCCACCCCACCCACCTTATGGGCCCACCCAAGTTGTTAACAGTGGCTTTTCCATTAGAATGGCTAGCCTTGGCTCATGCTTTACAACTTCTGAAATTATTTCAATCCAGCAACAGCCGGCCCCAGCAAGCCCCCAGGAAACCCCCAGCCCCCATACCTCTTGCTAAGTGGCTCCAGGCCCGGCCCTAGCAGCAGCCAACCTAGATTCACAGCTTGGCTTTTCCTGGGAATGTCCAAGCCCAGCACAAGTAGCAGCCATCTCAGATTGCTTTATAGCTCAGGGATTGTGGGCCCAGGCAGAATACAGGAGGTGGCTGACCTTGGCCTTTACCACCCAGGAAATGACAGAGCCTGCACACCCAGTGGACAGCTACAGACCACATCAGAGTACCACCACTCTTCCCATGAACAGTGGATCCTCCATGGAGGGTGGAGGTTGGTGGTCAGTGGTCACTGCCGGTCCTTGTGGCTGACTGGCCTGGGTAAATCCTTCCCATTGACCTGCCAACAGCAATCAAGGCTCAACTACAAGACAATAGTATACTCAGCACACATGAAGGATGTACCCCAAGTACCCAGCTTGGGTAATAGGAGAGGCTGTGCCACTGGACCCTACAGGACACCTACTACAGTAGGCCATACTACTAAACAGGGAGTCATAGCAGCCTAACTGATACACAGAAACAAACATAGGGAGGCTGCCAAAATAAGGAGACAAAGAAGCATGGCCCAAATGAGAGAACAGATCAAAACTCCAGGAAAAGAAGTAAATAAAACAGAGATAGCAATCTATCAGATACAGAGTTCAAAACACCGGTTATAAGGATGCTCAAGGAACCTAGTAAGGGCTTCAATAGCATAAAAAAGACCCAGTCAGACATGAAGGATATACTAATTGAAATAACAATTTACAGAGAAACAACAGTGGAGCGGATGAATCCGAGAATCAAATCAATGATTTGGAATGTAAGGAAGCAAAAAAAACAACCAATCAGAAAAACAAGAAGAAAAAAGAACACACAAAAAAAAACAAGGATAGTGTAAGGAGCTCCTGGAACAACTTCAAGCATCCTAACATTCACATCATAGGGGTACCAGAAGAGGAAAAGGAACAAGAAATTGGAACTCTCTTTGAAAAAATTATAAAAGAAAACTCCCCTAATCTGGTAAAGGAAATAAACATGCAAGTCCAGGGGGCCCCGAAACTCCCAAATAAGATGGATGCAAAGAGGCCCACTCCATCATACTTCTTACGTATGATAATTAAGATACATCATAATTAAAATGTCAATGTTTAAAAATAAAGAGAGAATCTTAAAAGCAACAAGAGAAAAGAAGTTAGTTACCTACAGGGATGTTCCCATAAGACCTTTAGCTGATTTCTCAAAGAAACTTTGCAGGCTAGAAGGAATTGGCAAGAAATATTCAAAGTCATGAAAAGCAGGGACCTACAGCCAAGATTGCTCTACCCAGCAAAGTTACCATTTAGAAATGAAGGGCAAATAAAGAGCTTCCCAGACAAGAAAAAACTGAAGGAGTTCATCATTATCATCAAACTATTATTATATAAAATGGTAAAAGGACTTATTTAAGAAAAAGAAGATCAAAACTATGAACAATAAAATGGCAAATAATACATGTCTATCAACAATGAAACCTAAAAAACAAACTAAGCTAACAAGATGAACAGAAATATAATCATGGATATGGAGACAGTTTGGATGGTTGCCAGATGGGAGGGAGGTGTGGGAGAATGGGTGAAGAGGTGAGGGGTTAAGAAGTACAAATAGGTAGTTACAGAATAGCCATGGGGATGTACAGTACAGTATAGGAAATGGAGCAGCCAAAGAACTTACACATATGACCCATGGACGTGAACAAAGATGTGGGTTTGCCTGAAGGAGCAGGGGGTGCTGGGTGGAGAGGGGCAAAGGGACAAAAATTGAGACAACTGTAATAGCATAATCAATAAAATATAATAAAAAGTAAAAATAAATAAAGTCATCTATGACCATTCTTCCAGGCACATGATAATAAGGAATAAAGAAACTGAGCACATTTTCAAAGAACTGAAGCTTGGTAAACTCATAAATGTATTGCTTTAGCTTCAGGGGCAATGACTGAATAAAATAATTTAGTACATACTTTTCTTTTCTCAATGACCTAACACAATTTACTAGAGGATTCCAAAAAACATTCAGACAAAAGTCAAATAGTTTTAAAATTGTCTGTGGTGATAGCTACTGTTCATTAAAGTTCTTTGAATATGTGAATTCCTACCACAAGAAATTAAACTAGCATTTTCGCTTGTTGAATGATACACTGATATATAGAAATGTAAATTCATTTCTTCCATCCTGGATGTTTGCTTCTCAAGATCTTGATCTCTAAGTGTGGAAGAACCACTCCCACACAAAGGAATAGCAAGTCCAGTAAGAAAGGCACATATGTGGTACCAGAGGGACGAAGAGCAATCATGATCACAATGGGCTTCCACTCCCAACCACTCTAAAGACAGGCCTGACGTCCCTGGGGGAAGCAGGGCACTGAGAGATGGTCAGAAGAAGGGGATAAGAGACGGTCTGACCCCATCACGTCCACTGCTTCTCTCTGAACCTCACACCCGAGCCTGCATCTGCTTCAGGTCTCCTCCCTGGAGCTTTGGAGGCTGAGCAAGGAGTCATGTCCCTTCCCCCGCAGACCTAGTGTCCTGCATAGTGAGCCTGAAGACTCTGCATACTTATATTTTCATAACACATACCATGTAACACTACTTAACTTAGATGTAATAAAATGAAACTGAAAAAAAGTTCACCAAAAAAAAAATCATGATGTAACAAACTTCTACAGAACACAAACTTTAAAAGAATACATACTTTTTAGAGAATTTTTATAAACCCTGAATTAGTTTAAAAGTAACTGTTCTTTTAAGTTTGTTAAACTGATATGGGTCAGGCTTTTCTTTAGAAACATCTTGTTAACATTTGTTTGAATTACTGTAGCCTACCTATTTTCTTTGAAAAAAAACGTATTCCTTTAGAATTACTCACTCTCCTACATAATTTATTAAAATTTGTGGAATTTCACACAACATTATTTAATATGGTTGTTATTTTTGTCTCAAAAGAAGTAAGGACCACAAATTGACATAAACTAAACGCTTACCTTAGAACAATGAAAAAAGACAGACGTTGAAACAGAGCCACCACCTGTATGCCAGTAGTTAACTACTGTCCTGGAGCTCTGAGCCCATCCTTCCTCACTCAGCCTTACCCTATGCAGCTGAGACTCAGCAAACACACTCCTCCTTCGTCTGCAAGATCCCTGTTAGGTTTCTCCAAGGAAGGCCTCCAGAGGGAAACTGGACGGCTGCACGGAGGGGAAGGGAACTTGCCCTTTGCTATTAGCCCGTTCTTCCCACCGGTGTTGCCCCAAATACAGCCAATCTCTCCAACAGCAGCCACTAGTTCCAGTTTACTTTCGTTCCTCACTCACTCCTGGAATTAGCCTCATTGCATTTCCTCAGAGTTAACAGCAAAGCTGGCCAGGGTCCCCTGCTTAGAGGCCATAGTCATAGTTTCTGCATGTCCCTTTGCTGTGTCCTGGGGCACCTCCTGGGAGACAGCAACCTCTCCTAAAAGCTCTGGGTCTCAACTCCATTGAGCCCTTCCCCCAAGATGCCACAGACGGAAACGTCACTGCCTGTGTTCTTCCTTACTCTTGCCTTTCCACTAAAATGTGTTCAACTAGTTCCTTATGCTAAATTCTCTCTGTTAAAACAACTGGTGTAATTCCTACTTTCTTGGCTGGCTCCTACCTGAAACAAACTATTTCTGTATTTTTCCCTCACCATGTTATTTTTACAATGGACTAAGACATGAATGACAAAAGAAAAGGGAATAAAGTTAGAAGCAACTATGAGTTTGATTTTTCTTAGAAAAACTGCCTATTTCATGAACTTGTTTTCCATAAAACAATTTGTTTATTTTGCCTTTTAATGTTCAAATTCCATCTAGTTTTATGTATACATTTTTAGTTTCTAAAAAACCTAAAAACCTGTAAATCTAATTTTACATTGAATATTAAGTAATGTACAGTATATATAGTAGCAGGTATACTATAGCATCATGATGAATTTTTATCTTAAACTTACTATGCCCATATTGGAGAAAACTAATTTAAAATGAATCTGAGTTTGGACAAATATTTTCATAAAAATTTCACTTATAAAGACGATCATACAATAGGCAACACACCTTCATCTGTGATCACTAGATCTTACTGATACTGACTGCCAGCTGTCACTGCCTGGTTCAGGAAGCAGTGTTTTATGTGGTGCATGGGTGACACAACAGTGTCCCCAGACGACAGCCCACAGTTATGTGTCACGTCTCTATTTTAAGGCAAGGTTTTTGATCCTGAAGGTACTGATTGAAAATAGTCATTTATAGTTATTATAAAATAAGAAATAACAAAAAGGTATATGTTTTTTCATAAAAATTTTGGTCTTCCATTTAAAGAAAGAGTTTTGTGGCTTAGAACAGTTTGAAAACTCTGCCGTAAAACATTTGCCTTTAGGCAGTGATTGAGAAATATTAATGCAACATTTGATTACGACTCCATTTTGGTGTTTCTGTGTTTCAGGGCTCCATTTCAGTATTTACATCATTGAAGAGTTATTGCAAACATAGAGTACTACTGAGTTTAACATACCTTTACCATTTGGCTTCTAAAATCACCAAAAGAAAATTTGGTAAACACTCAATGTCCTAATTTTGTCCTTTGGAGCACACAGAATAACTCTTCTTTCCCTTCTGCATTAAAGACTCCTCTAAATATTTCAAGACAACTGATCCATCTGCCTCCTCTTCTCCTAGCTAAGCAGGCGGTCCATCAGCCTTCCTCTTCAAATGTGGTTTCCAGGCTCCTCAACCATCCTTACCTCCCTCCTCTGGACACGCTCCTGCGTGCCAGAATCCTCAACAGGGCCGACTGCTATAGACCTAGATAGAAGGTCTTAGATTAACAGATCATCTGCTTGCCAGTTTATCAGCTACCATTACATCAATCAAAACTTTGAAAAAGCTAAGCTTCACAGCTAACTTTAGCTGAATATTTTAAATACTTAGAAAAAGTGTGAATTTTATTTTTGCTCTAACAGTCAGATGTAAGACATCAAATTGAAATTCGATGTAATTTACATGGCAAATACCAACACCAACTATCTAGCCACAAAGTCAGAGGGGAAGTGGGAGGAGGGGCTGCTGAGAGGTGTGGAAGGAAATGTCAGATTCCTTCTTCCCTCTCCCATTAGCATTACACTGAGGAGCTCTGCCTCTCCTGGGAATACGAAATTCCCTCTCCATCTACTCTGAGCATTCTGATTTTATACCACTTTCTCCCTGGCACTGTAGTTCTTCTATATAAATATCGTAGGCTTACAAATGTCCTTGACTATATTTATACATTTGGGGGCAGTTTGTACAAACCGAAAATTGTAATTTCTCAAATATCTTTGTCTCAGCCTTTAGTAAAATTAACATCATTATATCCTAGTTAAGTTAGACTTCAAGTTAAAACTACCCTTATTCTTCATATTTTCATCCTACAGCTCCATCCCTGTCTATGACTATCTGTTGAGGGCAAAGCACTTTATTGTATAGCGGGGAGGTTGGTTTAATAGTTTAATGGTTCCAAGGTCTGTTAACTTGTACTTTGACATTATAAGTGTTTGTTATAGGGAACTTTACTTGATAAAATGTTTGTTTTAGAAACTGCACTTGCCCACATCAGGCTGAGCTGCGGCCTGTGACTGGACCTGGAGGGGAGTTCCACTCTTGGTGGTGACTAACTCCCTCCCACTGGACTTGGCCAGTATGGAAGAGGTGTGTCTTCACCTCCTAGACTGAGAACTTTAAGACCTTTTATCTTTGCTTTTCCTCAGTTAGGGCAGAACAAACACTGGGACCCAATACATCTCTTCTTTTAACCATGTAAATTAAAAAGTAGCCTTCCAACAACAGGTATCATCACTGTATCTTCCACAACACCTGGCTCAGGGTTTTCAAAATGAGGTGTGGTCAATGATATTAGTTGAGGTGAACTGAATCATTCTTCATAACA
This sequence comes from Tonatia bakeri, assembly GCA_004024845.1. Taxonomy (NCBI): domain Eukaryota; kingdom Metazoa; phylum Chordata; class Mammalia; order Chiroptera; family Phyllostomidae; genus Tonatia; species Tonatia bakeri. The sequence continues at coordinate 343,269 of PVIA01000307.1, read as the reverse complement.
GACCTCAGACAAACTTCATTGCCACTAAAATGACACATGAAGCTTCAGAAGATATCAAAGAGTTTCTACTTCTTCACTGGGTTTGGAAATGTATTTGTTCCAGAATGGGCCTACACTTACATACACTGAGGGTCCTCGAAAATAGTACCTGAAATCTTTTGGTTGCAAGTAACAAAAAAAAAATTAAGTCAAGCCAGTTTAAGCACACACACACTGCTTTGTGTAATAAAGAAAGTCTTAGTTACAGCTGAAAACAGAGGGTCAGAAATATCATCAGGACTGTCTCTCCTCCAGCCTCTTTCTTCTGTGTTCGTGCTGGCTTCACACTGGCTCCCTACGAGCTGGCAATCCTATGCTTACATCCTTTTCACTCACAACCCAACAGGAAGACAGACCCTCTATCAAATCATAAGGAAGACTCTGCTCGACTCCGCTTGGACCACATGTCTCTCCTAGGGCAGGGAAGCAAGGCATCATGATGGACAAAGCCCAGAAGGAGAAGGAGAGGGAAAGGGAGTCCCACAAAGGAAAGGATGTTAAACAAATTAATGTTGGAAGTCTACACAACAATTCAAGGTCTGAAACTCCTAAGTTCCTTCTTTCCCTTCCTGGGCATGATGGAAATAAAACTACAGTTGAGCTGACTTCTGAGGTGACCACTCACATAATACACTCTCATTTGTTAAAAAGAAATTATATTTACTGCATCTATCATATGCCAACACCAGTGTCAGGCATTTTATAGAGATTAGCTTATTTAATTTTCACAATAAGTAGATATTTAAAATGAAGGTACAGAGGCTTCAAGAAATTACATAGTAAATATTAAAACAAAAAATGCAAAATGAGTCCATCCATCTCCAAAACCCCTGATTTCAGCACTGAGACTTTGGGGCTCTTTTTAGTTTCTTTACCGTAAGCATCAGAAGTTTACGGATAAAAGCTCACAGACAACTGTCTACGGGTCTGGGCCGACTTAGTTAAACAGAAGGCAACTGTCTACAGGAAGTGATTTATCAGATGCCCTGAAAGAGTCCTACTGTCTGCCTGAAGCTCCTCCCTCAGAGATTATTCTGGACTAAGTCATTACCACTGCTTAATTTATTTTGTCACTTACTACAAGTATTTCCTAAGAGCACAGGGGATAATTTAGTATTGTTAAAATGCATATTCCTCAGGAAGGGGTAATATATGAAGTTTTTTGTTTTTTAACCAAAACCTTTATACGCATGATTTCCCACTGCTTTTCTCACATGGTCCCCAGAAATAAGACACAAGGACGGGTCACATCACATTGCTTGACAGGGCATCTGGGTGGCTCACAGCAGCCCATGACTGCACTAGAGACTGGGAAAAACCCTCCACACAGCCTTTGTACTCCCAATGAAAATTACTCAGCATCTGATCACCAAATCCAGGCAAACTCTAAGGTCTGAGAACAGCAACGAAAGGAAATATAATTACTATATAGACTATGAATAAATAAAAGGAATCAGGGAGGTAAGACAGAATAGTAACTTTGTGCATTTGCTCTAATGTTCTTATACTTAATTTTAGAAACATAAACCTCTTGGGTGTACATTATTTAATAAAAGAAAGAGTAAAACCTAATCTTCAGTGACTATGGTTAAATGTTTTATATTACACAATATTACTGCTGCTACCACAGTATTACCCACGGACATCTGATGCGAAGTGCAGCCTGGGCTCCACAGCAGTGCCGGCTCCGCCGTGCCTCACTGCTTCAGGAAGGGGGCAGCACATAACAGGGCCTGGGTCCCAGCCTCCTGCCGGCTCCAGGCCCACAGCACCCCTGGGGGACAGTAACTGAAAACTGCCCCAAACTACTAGCTTTTAGCCACCTCCTCTCTTAAATGGGAAATTAAGCATTCATTTTTTCAGTTTCATTTCATAAACAATTTTCCAAATGATTGTGGCATTGTACCTGGCACACGATAAGCATTTGATAAATTAAAAAGAAGAGGAGGTCTTTAGACCATTCTGGAGGAGGAGGAAGAGGAAGAGAAATAGAAAAGAACAAAACACTGCATCATATCTATAATATTTATTTCTTAGACTCTTAACTCTAAGGGAACAGTGGGGAATCAGGGGAATGAATAAACTTTCGAGACCATGGTAGTTCAGCCACCACTTCTCAAATATGAGGGACGGAGGCCCAGAGATGTTAGCAACTTGCCCAGTGTGAGATGGGATATGACAGCAGGCCTGCTTTGTCACCCAGGTGTCCTAACTCCCAGTCCTGTGTCTTCCTACAGTGAAAACTGCATGCCAAGGGAGGGACCTCATGTTTTCGCGAGGCAGCAGCCGAGCTGGAGTCACGCTGCATCCCCTGTGTACAAACACCTTTCTACTCACAAGGAAGGAAATAAATGGTGCTGTCCACTGATGGGAGGTTCCCCATCACACGTTTCCTGGGGCCCACGCTGGAGCATCTAAGTGACAACCTGCTAAAACATTTTTCTGATACATCCAGTAACCAAAGTCCTTTATAGATTCAAACATTACACAGAGTCATCCCCAATTCTGTCCTCTGATAGGCTCATTTATACTGAAAGTTCTTCCACATTCACTACAGGAAATGGGTATCGTTCTCTTCATTAATGAACATTTGGACCACGCCCTCCTGGGTAAGACACTGAGTCTGGTTCCGGTGCTATGAAAGAGATGCATACACCATGGGTCCTGCCAAAGAGAGCTTGAAATCTGTCACGAGACACAGCACACGTATGGAAGCCAACCTCAAAGTCAATGTTTTTAAGTGCAAATGAGAAGAGCAAAGTATAAGGCTTTACAGGAAGCCTTCTGGAGAACTAGAACCCTAAATACAGAGTTCCTTTGTATAACTGAACAATAACCACCATGGCAATTAAGGTTCAAAAATTTAAGTATTCACCAGACATGAAATTAACACTGCTTATCTCAATCTGTATATTAGTGTTATATCATCACATTACAAATCATCAGAAACAAACCATCAAAAGAAAAAAAAAGAAACAAACAAACTATCTTGAGGTTTGGCTCATATTTATGAAATGAATGCTATACATGGTCCTGGTAATGCCCCACACAAAAAGACTATACTGGAACATATTTTACATATGAAAGTAAAATGTGTATGCATTGTTAAAGAACATACTTATAAAATTAAAATGTGTCATTATGATACATATTAACATCATTTTATTTTCAGCAGCACAGACTATCAGGGCTAGAAGTCACTGGGCTGGCAGTGGCTCTGTTCCTGAGCTGTTCCAGTCCTCCTTACAACATCCCCGGGAGAGGCTTCCCGCCCTCTGCTGGACTGCCTCCCGTGCATGCAAACTGCCTGCCCCACGAGGCAGGGGGTTCATGTTTGGACAGTCACCTATTTCATCCTACAAAAGCAATGCTCTTCAGAGAGGGAAATCTGCAACAGGAAAAGCACGAGTGAAATGTTTCTTAATTAGTTATAGAACTGTCTCTTTAGTGGAGTTTTCTTTGGAGGTTAACTTAGTAAGACTGACAAGCTGCAGTGGTCGGTAAACCTGTGCAAGAACAAGCCTGTTCGTGGACAGTCCCTTCAAGAAGTATGCTGTGAGGAATTGAGTGGTTTTAAAAGACAAATGCTGTATAAGAATTCAGCAAGAACTACACAGGAGATGATCTACAACATTTGTGAATCCTACAATACATACAGTAATATTTAAAGTTCCTGTGTAACAATAAAGAGCTTAGTCTTCCAAGAAACATGCATTTATTGCCAGTATATTCAACTTATTGTGGCCAAAGAACACAGTTTGAGAAAAATGTTCAACCGCTGGATTTAAACCAAAAGGATCTAACTGCTTTGCAAGGCATTAACTGAAACACAGGCCATGATGAGTTCCGCTGTATTTGACTACTCACCCCATTATCAAGATTTCTAGCTATGCACACAATTAACTTTCTACATAAATTTAAGCCCCTGCAGAACTAGTTGATTTTTTTAAAAAATCATTTTGTTTGCTATCAATGGATTAAAACTGTAGCATTAATTAATCAGTCAAGTGAGAATACTTTCCATCTACCACCACCAAGGGCAAAAGCAGAATAAAAGAGCAGTGGGAGGGAGCGGGGTCACTGGATCCTTACCACTTGGCCAGCTGGGCACATCCTTTCTGTAGCTCTGCAGGACGGTAGAGGACTCGCCTGTGTTTTGAGAATGACATCCACAAATGTAAACTTCCACAACAAACTCGTTTAATTCTCTATAATTTGAGGGCCCATCACTCTTTACAGCAGAATTAGAAGAGTGCAGGCATTGGCACTCTTGTGCTCGGTCCCTAGTAGGTCCTGTTAAGCCTGTGTCTGTGTGTCTCCAAGCAGGCTAAGGAGGCTTCTAGGTAGGGACACAAAGATGAATAGGACCCAGAAGGTTACCATACATCTAGCAGCGAGATCAGAAAAACGCTGGACCCTCCCAAATGTCTGCTACAGATTCTTGTACATGGTATCAGCACAACTTATGGACTGGATATCTACCATTAATGCTAATTTACATGCTTCTTGAGGCATGCTAGCTAATGAATTTTCTGCTACTTTTGTTTCAAGTCCTCTTTGTGAGTACTTTTAGACATGTATTACCAGCAACATAGCAGTGTCTGGCAGAGAAGCTTCTCTTTAGAGCATCCTATAGCAACAAAATTAAACACAGCACCAGAAAACAGCGGATGGGGTGTGTCAATGGAGTGTGGGGCAAATGAGGAGGAGAAAAATGGTAAAGCAATGACAAAAATCAAAGACAGTTGACGGGAGAGGATGGGGAGGACCAGGGGCCAGTGGGATGAATGAGAGGAAAGGGGGTGCAAATGCATTGATTTCTAACCATGATTTGCACTTCTGGATTACAACTTCACTTCAGACACAGTGTCCTGTCTTCATTTTCCTTTTAAAATTTTGGAACTCGAGAAAACAAACCCAGAAAGCAGTATATACCACTTCCTGTCAGCCAATATTAAGAAGCACTATATGTAAAACACTAGACTTTGCCCTCCAGTGATCCAAAATAAGACAGAAGAGAGCAAATTCTTCACTGAGGTGAAACTTGACTTCAGTTAGAGCCAAGAAGACTGCTTCCAGACAGGGGAGAGGAGGAACAATAGAAGGAAAGCAGATGTTCCGAGCGAAAACCTGGAGCGGTGGAACAGGAAGTGGAGAGGGTAGGAAAGAACTCACTGTCCTTACAGCTGTCCATACCAAGGCTTTTCAGAGAGACATATTCCTTAAGGAAGGAATCAGTCAACCAAAAACCCCAGGAACTGTAAATAAATCATTCTGACAAATACCTGAAAAGTTTCAGGCTGCCAAACAAATGCCAATGCTCACTGTTAGAAAATAACGAATTTTCCTGTAAAGTCATCTCAGGTTTTCAGATCAAGATCATCACTTACTGCTCAGTATAATGTTCACAAGTAAAATTCAGAGCACAACTTATTGACTCTTGTTAATAATCAGGTGCTCCAAATTCTTCCAAAATTGATTCCAAGCATTCCCAGAAGATTTCTTGCGAAACTGGCTTATTTCCCAAGTGAATAGGTATAGGATATGTATTGATTTTTTAAAAAACCTATTCCTGGTTAGTTTCCTGAGGAACAAGCAGCAGAAAATGTAAGCCAGACATGGACCTTTGAGTATCTGAACCAGATATCATGAGATTCTACAGACCTACTTAAATTTATTTAAATAAAGCACTGACAAGACAGAAATGTGGATGCAGAATTAGTAAGTATGACTGTGAACATCTTATTGAAAAAAAGTAAAAATTCAATATTTTGGAGCAACTAGGGTAAGGCAAGTTCTATTTGGCACACTAATTAAAATGCCAGTACTGTATTTCACAAAGATAATCGTAAGTGAATACACACAAGCCAGTGAGGAAGGAAAAAATCAATGCAAATGTTATCACTTTAAGTTCTGTTTTCTGGGCCATAAGCAAATGTGGAATCTGCCTGACATTTGTTTAAAAATATTCAGTGAGGTTTTTCCTGGAAGCAAAGTGGCATCACTTGTTTGGAGTGGTCTTATAAGTTACACGTGAACAAAGCAGAGGAAACATGAAAATACCCAAAAATATATAACACATGTCATTTTAGAGCCAGCTTCACTTCTCTATATATTGTTATTGAGCATTGCTTTGAAAATATCCCAATTTCAAATAAGCAAAATGAAGCCTGGCTGGTGCCATATATCAAATGGTAGCCAGTGATTTAAAGAAATTCAAAACTAAACTCTGACTCCAGACAGTGTGATAAAAATAAACTGTAAGATTACCAGAAGATGAATATAAAAAATGAGTTTTCAGTATTTTACATTTAACCTAGCCTCTTTATTGAATTAGTGTACTTTTACAGTTAATCATTAACTACACACCCTCCAATCCTTTTTTTTAAAAGCCCATGAAAAATCACAGCTAATTATTCTGCTCTTTCCATAAGAAAAAAAAAAAAGCTACCCCTAGAAGACAGCCACACAAAACAGTCAAGCACTTAGGATTCTGCACAGTACAAACCACACTTACTGATTTTTTCCTCATCTCTGGAGAAAGGGAAGCAGCAGAGCTGGCCCATGGCACTGGTGCCGTCCTTCCTTCCTGGTGCTCTTTCCCCAGGCACCCCCAACAGAAAATGCAGTTCACACCCGGGTCTGTGAGCACACCCTGCCTATTCAACTCCGAGGAGCAGTGCACGGAGCATGCAGAGCCAATGCACAGCCGGGAGAGAGAGAGAGAAGGGAACTCGCTGCAGTGAGCAAAAAGGCTCCACCTCCCAGTCCTCCAGCCCAACGCGCTGCTCTGCTGCTCCAGGACTGGCATTCAGTGGAAGAGGTGCCCACATGCTGGACTGATCCTCACAGAAGTGTGGGCTGGCGGCCGCGGGCAGTCCCACGTGTGCTGTGTGGATCTCTAGAGCTGTCTATAGGAAAGGTAAGAAAGAGCAGACCACCAGGAGTGGTTTTACAGACAGATACGGTAATTACACAGGGAAATTCAAAGGAACAAAAACCATTTTCTGCCTGCTTTTAACGAGGAAGAGCTTTCTTTTACACCAGAGGATTTCAGTTTCTTTGTTTGTTTTATGAATGGGGAACCTGCCATTGCCGAACCCTGAAGGCACAAGTTGTGTAAAGCACCATTAACTACTTAACACACAGCACAGAAGGTAGAAATGACAGAGGAAGTGGGGAGAAAGGGGAATGTGGATTCTTCTCTGTACTTCAGGGCACACCTTGTAAAGTTAAAGATCTGCTTCCTGAACCCTGTTTTGTTCTACTATATCACTAATCAATACTATGAATTTTGAAATGGTAGTGTCAACTATGTCAATAGTCCAGAAAATGCTCCAAATCAAGACCCATCACTGAGAAAAAGATCAGGAATAAGAGCATATTTCTCATTTAAACTACAAGGTGGTTAAGCAAATTCAGGGGCAGCAAAACAACTAATTTAAAAATATAGCATATTTAGAACTCCATGACATGAGATCATTGATTTCATGTCATTGTTCAAATCTGTCCTCTTATATAGGGACGAGCTGTCCTCTGTTCTTCGTGCCAGAAGCGCCATCCAAATTCTCCCTGTACTCGTCTACTTCCTAGCTTGCCACATACATCTACTTACTTCGAGGCGGGAGGAGAGGATGATAGATCATGAAGACTTCTAAAGTTCTGAATGCCGTGTGCCTACTTTCACACTCATCTAAGCAAAAAGAGTGCGCAGTCTGAAAGAATAAAAATTGTCGATTTTTTTAATCCTCAGGATTACCTTTTGTGTTAAAGAAAGAAATATTTGCAGTAAATACTCTTCAATGAAGAAAACGAATAACTCCTGGCATTCCTCAGTCGTCAATATTGCTGGGGTGATACAATCTTTAGAATAAGAAAGCCAGAGGTTTAAAGCCCAAATCTGTCACTTACAAAACTTGGACCTCTTTGTCAGAGTTTTGATATCGTCATCTGTAAATCAGACAAATTCATTGTAAAGTTGTAATTTGTTGTTGCAAATAGGTAGTGTTGGGAGGCCGGGAAGAGACTAGAATGGATTGGCTGAAGGCTGTATCTGTATCCACGTCAGTGTTCTCAACAGCAACAGGCAATTTCGGCTCCTCCCTTCCCATGTCCTGCCTGCTGGCTGCCATCCAGAGTTACTGCTTATACGACACATGTGACCTCCAAGCAAGAAAGCCTCTCACCCTAATGCAGTGCCCAGGAGATAAGTGCCCAGGCACTTGCTAGGGGCTTTTATATTTACTCATTCGTTTAATCACTACTTAGCTTTACAACATATGTACTATTACTATCCCCATTTTATAGATAAATAAGTTTGAGCTCCAAATAGTAACTTGGCCAAAATCTCTCAGAGAATATGTAACAATAATGGGATTTGAACTCAATTTGGCCGCATAAACCCTGAATATCTGATCCCAGAGTTCTGTATTATTAAATACAACTTACATGTGTTATCAGATATATATAAATGCCTTATGAAACAGCTTACTGCAATTACAGATAACATGTAGAAGAATAGTTATTTAGCCAAGCTCTATGGTAGTATGTTTTAAATGTCTTGGTTTCTCAAATTTGGTGCCAAATTCCTTTATTAATGTTCCTAGAGTCACGTACTCCTACTTTAAAGAAAAGGACACAAGACAGACTCTCTCCTTGAGCTGGACTGGCACTGCTGCCTGATACCGCGGAGAGACTCCATCTGGAGCACAGAGGGACCACGACGCCCCAAAGTACTCGTCTTCCAGGAAAACGGCAACATGTGCCACTCACAAGTAATCCCCAAGGATGTTGATGGCTTTTATCAGACAATTATCAGACTGCTTCTAGTAATGTATAGAGATCCACCATAACTTACAGATTTTTTTTTAAAGGTTAACTTCAATGAGAAAACTTATCTGATATAATATATTCATGAATTCAAAAGAATAACCTTTGCATGTTTCTTTTCTCACAGACCTGGCTACGAACAAGTCATGGTTAGAACGGTTGCCTGTATCTGCTGTAGTAATTTCAATTTTATTGTAATGGTTAATATGGCAGGAATAAAACTAAAAACCTGCCTCTTCTCCATGTACTTCAAGATAACAGCTCTGATTATTGCCTCCAGTGGGAAAAATTATTTATTATGACTACAAGCTCTATTCTCTGTGTCGTTGGTTGGCATTATTTTCTACCTTGAACCGAATATATATATATATATTTGGGTTTCTGAGCAACCTTGCTGTAAAAGTCTGACTCAAGAAAAAGAATAAATCTCATTGTAAGACCCTGATTTTATAAAACTGTACAGACTGCCAACTCTCTGGAGACCTCTAACTCATTAATTAAAGGAAATCTGAGTTTGACAACTATAGAAACACATGAGAAAGAAAAGAATGTTTCTATATTCAAAAAAGCAGGAAGAAAGAGGACTTTAAATCATGAGGTATAAGGAAAGGGAAAAACAGTGCTTTATCCTCCAAATTCTAGAAGCAAACCTCGGGAGACATGCCTTTAAGCACAAAAAAGACACTTCAGGAAAATTTCATTACACAGCAGGATGCACACTTAATGGAAACTGCTATGTTTCCAAGAAATGTTGCAGTTTCAGTGAAAATGTGTGTAAGTTCAGGAAGTGCTCAACAATTTATGGAAACACAACTCATGAAAATTGGGATATTTTAGAATACATCCCAATTTTTTATGTCGACACAGGGCTACCAAAAGACAATTATTCTGGACCTGAAGATGGCTGCCTGAAAATACCCAACACTGTATTCTGTTTAAGTATGTTCTTTTAAAACCAAATTTCAAGGAATGTATAAAGGACACATGGACAAAGTCAAAGGGGGATAGGATTGAGGGTGGGAGGTGGGGATGGCTGGGGTGGGGAGGAGAGATGGGGCGAGAAATGGAGACAGCTGTACTTGAACAACAATAAAAACATATTTTAAAAAATTAAATACAATTAGAATTCAATTCCAACACGACAGATTTACATCATTTCCATCATCACAGAAAGTTTGTTTGGACTGTGCTGCTCTAGATTGTATTAGTGTTACAAAATATAAATAAATAATCAAATAAAACCAAATTTCAAGTCTGAATAAGCAATCCACAATAAGTCACACAGATGCCCCTCCACTGTTTAGCCACTGCTACGTCTTCATAGCCATTTTGTAACCAAAGGGCAAGCTTCTGAAACTATATCATTAAATATTGATATTTGAAAGATGTTCTTATGAATGTTTGTAAGGAAAAGAAACAAAAAATCATAACTGAAAACTTTAAGAATTATCTGTAAATCTCACCATTAAAGTTCTGTTTTTAATTACCAGGGAAAAGAATTTTGTTCTGTGAAATCTGAGAGCCAAGAATCTATTTTTTTTACCATTATTCCTACTTTAGTCATATTTTCCACAAGGACTTTTTACTTCTCTTTGCAGGGCTTTAGCTGTTTTTCTAGAAAACTGAAAATTGTAGGTATCTGTATCTGAAGTTGCCATATGCTATATAATTTCAGTGTGCAGCTGGAAAGAGATTTGTGTCTTCCCCTATGAAACACATGGAGAAAAACCATATACAGCATATGTGCATTTAGAAAGGGGGATGAAACAAGCAGAAACCAGAACTCCGAAAGAAGTCTTTTACCAACCCGTAATGGGCATTCCTGAACGTCTGCTGATGGGTTCCAGTTTAGCGCCAATTTTCAAATGCCTCTTCCACGCTTATTGTGCAGTCAGTTCTCTTCTGTGTGTGGACCCATCTTAACCAATGTGAGAGCTAAAGACAAGTCCGGAACTGGTGAGACACAAATTAGGGAAGAGAATCCATGTCTCCGCTTACAGAACAGAAGGCAGTGGAGCTCTTGAAATAGAAGACTGGAAGAAGGCCTAACGAGTTACATTGTGTCTTTCAACACCTGGAATTTATACTATACCATTGTATCAATTCAATTTGATTCGAGGAACAATTTATTAAACACTTAGTATGTGCTTATGTGGTAATTACATCAGGTCCTGGGGTGAAGTTAACTCAAGTGGAGATGTTCCCCCAGACTAGGTAGCAAAGCCAAGGCTGAAGGAGGGAGGAGGCAGGCAGTTGAAGGCATGCCCCTGCGGAACAAGAGCATTCATTCACTCCCTGTGCACACTGGACAGCTCTATGAAGACAGTGCAGGAACCCAAGAATCAAGGCCGGTAACAGTCATCTTCCAGACAGACACTGTTCAGTCCCACTTCTTACAGCCCGTCCTTTTCAAGCATTAACAATAAAATCACAAAAAGTGACTAGAGTTACTTACTGAAGGGCAAATTAAATTTTTGGATGTTAAAACCTATTTAAGAAAAAAAAAGTAAAGGATCCAACTAATCTTCTGGCCAGTGTTTGTATTACCTGACAGGGCTGCTTTCTTATTCAAGTGCCTTTAATCCTTTAATGCCCAAGACTTTCAAAGAGAAAGCAACATCCTTCACAGAAAGAAAAAAATAAACTTCAGGAAAGCCAATAGGACCCAAATGGGAAGATTTTATTTGTAGTTGCACAATATAAACATAAAATTAGGTTCTATAGTCCCTAATTTATTGGGGGTTTCATAGGTCCTAATTATTCTTTATGTGGAATCTCCTCAATACACACTTAGCTCTGAAAGTGGCCCACTGTGACCTTGGACCAGACAACGGTCAGTCACATTTCCTGCTCTGTAAAGGATTTGAAGACTTAACACAAAAGGTGCTTCAACAACTCAGAGTGTTGTTATTAAAGTATTTTTCCTCTGATAACACTTAAAGGGCTAAGGAAGAGTGAGAGTGAATCCCCAAGGTAATAAAAAGAAAATTCACATATACCAAACAAAATGCAGTTAAGTGGAGATTGGTGTTGGCAGGTCTCAGGATCTGTCATGATCCCAAGACCCAGGCTGACATTCTTCTGATGCACATGTCAGCCTCCGTTCTGTTTGTGCATGCTTCTAACAACCTTTGATAACTGTCAGAACTCCCGTTTAAACGTTCATAAAACCAAAGTGCTGAGTGTATTTTCTATTAATACAGTTCTTATTTCACATCTGAAATGTATGTGTGTTAGGATGCACTCAGCTGCAGGTAACAAAACATCTTAACTCAAATGGTTAAAAAATAATGCCATCTCTATAATCAGGTAGAGTGGCTCCAGGGTTGGTTGATTCTGCGGTTCAACTAGATCATCAAGATTCACCATGGTGGCTCCTAAGTCCAGGCACACAGGTATACCCAATAATTTCCAACTTAGGAAATGACATTTTCTTCTCTACAAATCTCTATGTATCACCAAAAACTGTTCTCTGAGGTTCCAAGCAGACTTCCCCTCACAGATCAGAACAAGGTCATATGCCACTTCCTAAACTCATCCCTGGCAAGAAGAATGGGCCCAATCACCTGCAGGCTAAAGTGGGGCCCACATGCCCTGAAGCCCACCACCTCGTAGGGAAGGGGGGGGCTCTGCCAATGGGGAGGAAAGGGCAAAGGGAGTGGACTCAGAACAGGGAAAACACTAGTGGCCACTGCAGCTTTGTATTTACCTTTGCTTTAGTACAAGGCGGTGTCCACATTTAGTAAAAATGCAGTCAATTAAAATTAGGGAAGTGACTGAAAGAGTCTATAAATAATTTGTATAGCAAAAAAAAAAAAGCCCTAAAAAAGTAAGTCATTGAAAAAGAGTTTCACACTAATAAAAAAACCATCATATACGGATATGTATGCCACATTTATAAACTACTTTCTTGTTAAATGTGTAGCTGGAGAACAAGCAGCAAAACTGTGAACTGCCACTTTCTAAACCTTTTTATGCTAAGATTGACTTCTTAAGCAAAGCCTTTTGCTTGGATAAGCGCTGTTAGCAATGAAAATACATGTGGCAGCTATGGTTCCCTGGTCTGAAACATAAAACTTGTGAAGATCTAATGCAGTTTCCTTTACTCATAGTCAGAATCAAGACAAAACACTCATCTGAATACTGAAGTCAATAGAAGATCAAATAAACCCATAATTCATGAATTGAGAAAATGCTTTCTCAGTTAGCTACAATTAATGCGTTAGGTATTTTATATAAAACATATTAAAGTCAGATAAAATATCAAAGGACCTTTAGAGAGTAATGAAAAAAGATGGAAAATTTAAACTTCATAAAGGGGAATAACGTATACCCTGTGTTTCTTTTACTCTCTGTATCCCTGTTTTTATGAGAACAGGGTTCTCTGTAGAGGAAGTAAACTTGAATAGTAAAGGGAAATGTTTATGTCATTACTGTCCAGATCCCATAAGCCAACAAGAAGCAATAAATGGATGTCATATTTACTTAAATAATTTCCACAACCTCTTATCTCTGTCCTAGCCCCTTTTTAGAAGTCTCCTTTCTTCCTCTCCAAGAGTTATCTCAGGTAACTAGCTGAGAAACTAGCTAGAAGTCCCAGGCTACTCAGGTGCCCCTCACCACTTCATTCATACTCACACCTTTAACTACCAACCTAATGCCACTGTGCCCCACATCTGTCCCTTGGATATATCATCTGTGTCCCAGATTTTCCTCCCGGATCTGTTGCTTGATAGGGCCACAGGTGGTGTGTGTGTGTGTGTGTGTGCGCGTGTGTGTGTGTCTAAAATTGAACTCATCATCTTCTTGTCACCAAGATCTGTTTTCTCCGTTATCCTCTATGCGGGTATAGGGCACTACCACCTACTAGCTGTCTAAACCCCATGCCTGGGAGCTATCCTAGAAATCTCCTGTCTTTAATACTCCAGCCTAAGCATGAAAACACTGATTCTCCTGCTTACCTAGATCTACAATGCATCCCTGTTTCTCACCCCCACTGCAAACGCCAACTGCAGGCAATCACAACCTGCCTGGACTCGCAGGTAGCCTCCTTACTCATCTCGCTGATTCAGCGTTCTATTCTCTCTCAACAACCATGCATTTATACCATTGGAAGACTGACCTTTCTGAAGCACAAATCTGATTGTTACATTCAAGCTCCCATATTGTTGATGATCCCCATTCCCTACAAAATAAGATCTGAATTAAGATAAGACCTGAATGACAAGTAATTCATGTGCAGAGCGAACTACTTACACTCCTCTGAGAAAACACTTCCCTTCCTTTTCTCCCTCCCCGCATTTTCATTTTTCAGCTCAAACCCTACCTCTTCTATGCAGTCTCTCCTTTTAATCCCAGGCCAAATTAAAAGAACCCCCACTGGGTTCCCATTAACTTCATCACAGTCATTATCAGCTTAAATTGTAATTGCACGATCACCCACTAGAAAGTAAACTGCTGGACAATATGGTCTATGTCGGCACATCTCTCATCCTCAATATACAGACAGCACAACGCTTGGCACTTGGCAGGTTCAATAAATAGCTGTTCAATAAATGGCACAAATAAATTGCAATGACCAAAGGGACTAAAGGAGTTTTACAGTGAAGGAGGAGTCTTTCTGTGCACAGCTCTTCAAACACCCCGAGGGAGCTAGGAATGAACTGATGGCTCAGGCAACACCAGTGAATCCTGAGTTTACTCCGCCAGGGCCGTCAACCAAGAGCCATTTCCTCACTACAGTGCTACTATGCCCTCCAATTTCTGTTTTAAGAGTGAATATGTAACAAAAGAACACAGTGGGATGGGTTTTCAGACAAAGCTGGACAATGAGAATGTTACTACTTCTCTTCCAATTAATCAGAAAGTCTAGCTTCAGCAAAAACTAAAATACAACAATGTAACACAAAATAGAGAACTTGTAAGTTATCATAATGATGGAAGAGACTTCCTGAGGTCACTCAGACCTCCAAGTTGCATGACCTCAGAAATGGTACTCTCTCTTCCCCCTTAAACGTAAGACATTTCACAAATCCCTTTACACCTTGTTCCAGTGTTTATCACTCTTTCAGAGCCCAGAGTTTTTCCTAATTCCTAGAATAGTGTACAACTAGTAAAGATTAAGAAGAAGTTGACTTTTTAAAAATACTAGCCCTTCCTGCCCTGACTGGTGTGACTCATTGGTTGGGCATCATCCCACAAGCTCACCAGTCTGATTCCCAAGCAGGGCGCTGATGGATGTTTCTCTCTCACATCAATGTTTCTCTCTCACACTGACTGATGTTTCTTCCCTTCTCCTTCTCCCTCCCTTCCCCTCTCTCTCAAAATAAATAAATAAAATCTTTAAAAGAAAATACTAACCTTTCCTTAAGTCAGTCTTTGGGCTGCTCTGTCCTGGACATAAGAATTCTACATAAAATTTGAAATAAAAACAGCAATGATAATGGACACTAGCAAGTGGACAATGCGTATGTATCAGGCTAAATGCTTTTTGTGTATTATTTCATCCCATTCTGATGATGTGATGAGGAAACACCATTATTAGCCCTACCTTATAGGGTTAGGGTCATTAAGTAATGTGCACAATATTGCTAGTTGGGAAGCGGCAGCGGCCACTAGAAAAGGTCTGTCTGACTGGGAACTCCTGGGGCACTCTACTTTTCTCGCTCCAGCACACTCTCTCCACTATTCTGCATCCTCTCCAATTCCTCCATGCTTCACTAAAATGGAGAAGAATTAGTGAGTTTTGTATGTTTGGCTCTTGTGAATTTACCACATTATCAAGTTAATTTTTTAGATAATACTGCATTAAATAGAATAGATCTGCCTAGTTTATTGTTTCCTCCCAAAAGTCAAGTTTTTATCTTTGCCATTGTATGTGTATATATAAATTATATACAAAGTGGGGCAAAAGTAGGTTTACAGTTGTTCTTATGGGAAATAATACAATAAATAATGCAAGAATCAACTGTGTTTTGTGTACACACAACTGTAAACCTACTTTTGCCCCACCCTGTATAAATATGTATATGCAATATAAAATACTGCATAAATACATAAATTAAAGTACCTGCTATATATAGAGGTGGGCAAAAGTAGGTTTACAGTTATAATACAAATAAATAATACAATAATTAATAAATAAAAACAGAATAAACTGTGTTTTGTGTACTCATAACTATAAACCTACTTTTGCCCACCCCTGAGTGTGTGTGTGCATATATATATATATATATATATATATGCACACATATATATATGCACACACACACACACATACATATACATACTCATTTTATTTTTGAAATGCACCAGTGTTAATCACATGCCAATTTAAGAAAAACACAAAGAATAATGCAAATCTATATAACCTGAAATGAGCATTTGGGTATTAGAAAAGTAAAAATACCATTCCAATAAGCATTCTAATAGAACTAGTAAGACTGTTAACATTAATAAGTAACATCTTACAACACTATTTGCCAGGCACTGTGCTTAGCACTTTTAAAAAAATTAATCAGCATTTTCAGTATAGTGAAACAATATAGTTAGAGGCAATTAGGTAATATGATGGGCTAGTTAGCCATAACTTTGGCAACTGAAAGGGCCTCTTAACACTAATTAGCTATACCTTACTGGGTTGGTTTGACCACAGGCTCAGCACTTCAATCATTTTGTTCATGCGGTTCATTTTCCTTTTCATTAGGAACTCAACATTGACCATATGGTCAATATTGTAATAACTCTACATGGTGTCAGATGGGTACTAGATTATCGGGGTGGTCACTTGTTAAGGTACGTAAATGTCTAATCACTACATTGTTCACCTGGAACTAGTATAATATTGCACGTCAAATGCAACTGAAAACTAAATTTAAAAAATAAAATAAGCATACACATGGAGAAAAATTTACTTTCATGTTTTCCAGAATACACTTAAAATAGAAGACTCTACAAATAAATCATAAAATAACAAATTTTTATTGCATCATTCTAGCAGCAGAGCTTAATTTTCAGGTAGTTAAATATGCCATATAGCACTGCCCCTTTAATATGCAGAGTTCCTAAGGCATCTAATATAAATCACAAGGTTTGAAACCAGGCCAACAGATGGTTGAATTTTCAAAATAGCCTGAGCCACAGCTGCCACTTTGTATTAGTGTCCAGATTAAACGCTGATACACCAGTTAAAACACAGTGAGCCATCACTAAGATTAATTTTCTCAGTTACTTAACCCAAAGTTTCCTCTAACTCAAGTACATATAAAAATAACCTGAGAGTTCCGATTATGAATTGCTTTTCATTTTTGTAGGGCATATAACAATGAAATTTCAAACACTTTCTTCTCAGAAGACATGTTCCATCAAAAGAACATTTAAGGAGGGACAATTAGATTACAAAAGGAACCAGACTGGCATTTGAAATATCACATTTTAACGCGTCAAAGGCTCTGCTTTTTGACGAGCATTATGCTTTCTAAGTAGGATGACACAAGTACCAGTTAAACCCAGGTAGTCTTGATTCTCTTCTTTTACCCCAGCACAGCACACCTGCAAGTATACCATTGGAATGATGAATTGTATAGTCACTCAATTTCTGTGTCAAAAAGAAAATAATGAAACATCCTCTACTGAGTTCTTCTTAAATTATCTGATAATTTTGAACAGAGAAAATTTCCAACTGCTAAAGTTTTCAAGTGAAAAAAAAATGTGTAGTTTTCTCAGATGATAAACTATTTCCCTCTTCTAACATGCTTGAAATAGATTCACCTTAATTGGTCTAAGTCAGTGATTTTCAACTGTTGTACCACAAGAATTTTAAAACATGCGATACCGGACTAGTCAGAGGCGCTGACCTCTTTTCCCTTAGACTGTCAAATAAAAAAATGACAACAGCTAACACAACAATATCCATCTGGTGTGAATAAATAAAAATTATACCTATTTTTTGTCAGATTGGCAAAAAATAGGATTTTTTTTGGTGTGCTGCAGAGTTTTCACGATTAGTTTATGGTTGCTATGAGATGAAAAAGGTTGAAAATTGCTGGTCTAATTAGTGATAAAATTTTTGTAATCATCTCCCTGTCAGTCTGTGCAACAACCACAAAAAGAAAAAAAAGATAAAATTTTAGTCCTGACCATCACAATAGAGACATTTGTATATTATAAAATATTAGCAAAATAGTGCTTTATTAATAAGTCATATCATATAGATAT
This sequence comes from Tonatia bakeri, assembly GCA_004024845.1. NCBI lineage: Eukaryota > Metazoa > Chordata > Mammalia > Chiroptera > Phyllostomidae > Tonatia > Tonatia bakeri. The sequence goes on along the minus strand of PVIA01000307.1, from coordinate 325,185 downwards.
GCTACTGTCAGCCTGGAGTATTTGCACTTATATCTTTACCAAAGAAGGAATGCTTGAATGGAAATTAAGGAGAGATATAAAAAAAAATTTAGTGAGAGGAATCAAACAGTGTGTATTTTATAGAGAGACAGCTGAGTAGCCATCAGAATTAATGGAAGAAGAAAAAGTTGGAACTATTAATCAAAATTAATTTAGAAGAACTGTCTGAGGATCACACTGTTTTCTGGTTTTTCTGGACCGTGAACTAATGCAGGAATTCGTGCACGCCTTGGCCCCAGGACCGCTCTCCACTCTTAAGAACTTCTGACAATCTCCCTCTCCAGTAACAGCTTTTGTGTATGTGGGTTATATGTCATTAGCAATAAATAATGCCAGTTTCCTTGATGTGACAGTTTTATTTATTTTCAAGAAAACACCTGTTAGGCCCAAGTCTGACAATGATGGTTTGTCTGTCATTCATTCTTCAGGAAAAAAAATGGTGTTCCATGAAAGAAAGTGGCGACTTTATCTTGCTTAACCAATCAAACACTTTTCCTGGAGTCAACCTCCTACTTCAATATGCAATGGAAGTGTTTATGCTCACTTCCCATTTTTGTTACACAGGATATTAAACAGACACATTCTTAAAGGTTGAGATTAAATGCAATTAATAATTTTATGACTCAACAAGAAAGAACATTCTTACATAAAACTGACTTAAAAAATTTTTTAATTGCAACCACCTTGATTCATACTAGCCACGCACAGTTGTTCCCACCATTGCTTTTGCATCATCAGTGTAAATGTTAACCCAGTGGAAAAGACACATAATGTCTTAACATCATCATCAAAATTGTTTTGCCCTCATAGACCCCTGAAAGTGTCTCAGGGACTGCCAGGGATCCATGGACCAAAATTTGAAAACCAGTAAATAAAAGTCCATTTTAAAAGAATTTAATATCTAACAAAAGTGTAGCCTTATAAATTATTAGTATATTAAATCGTTCAGTGAATTACATTTTTATACAGCAAAAAAGTAAATAATTTACATCAAAAAATTGACATTCAAGCACCCATCTATTGCCAATAGAGCTATCCACTAAGTAGACCTTCACGTGGGCATATGGCATTTAAGCAATATAAACATTTTCAAATCAAATATTTTAAAACTTTATTATTTATCATTTATCTGATACAGGTTAAGATTTAAAGATTCTACAAAGCTCAAAGATTTTTGCCCTAGCTCTTTCAGCCATGAAGAAAAACTGTTGACTCCTTTCTCCCTCCAGCACTCCCTGCTGCAACCACCAGTGGGGCATTACTGCGACAGTGTTTTCTTTCACAGAGAAGACCCTGTGCCTACACACTCAAGTCAGGCAAGATCCAGAGCCGCTGGAGCTCTGTTGTGGTCCCTAAGGACGAAATGGCACTGATGATTAGGACACCAAAGTCAGGGCTGAGGGTCTCCCCAGATGCAACTCTGTCCTTGTGGCTGAAACACAACTTAGGTATGACTACTGGAAATCACTGGATGAACCATGACAAGCATTTTAAGACTGACAGCATTGGTCTAAGCTGCCCACGTCTCTTAAGGGTGATTCTCAAAAACCAGAGACATCTGGATAGAATAAATTCACTGACTCAGAATTCTCCATAGAGTTTTAGCCCATAAAGTCTGGTATCTTGATCTGATCTGTTTGACTTTGGATACAGATTGAATAGATTGTAGCTATGATGACTGTGACTTACCTGATATATATGACTCTTTTCCTCTTCTATCATCCTATCTGTGTGGGCCTGTTTGCTTCTATTTGAACCTATGGTTGGCATAACCCTACCCATTCACTGCCTCTGTGTTTTGAAGGTCTTATCTTTAAGGTCCAATCCTGTGTCATTATGTTGAGTACTAAACTTCATCCTCTCTTTACGCTATACCTATCTACTCAGTCTCCTTTATTACACATTCCCTGTCTCAGTACGTGTGATTCTGCCCCTCTCCTTTTCTACCTCCCTCACCAACTCCTCAAACACACAAACCAAGCCACTGCCTCCTTTGTAGCTTCCTCCACTGAGACAGTAGACTCCATCACTACAGCCTTTAAAGTGTGGCTCCTATCACTAACACTGCCCACACCTTATCTCCCAGTCCATTGCTTCTCTACCCCTGTAAATCATACTAGTGCTCCTAGAAAGGGTGCTTTCTTTACTGTCCATCTGTCTGCTCCCTGATCTCATCCTATTTATCCAAACTCTTGTACTCAACATCTTCACACTCTCCCAGAAGGTAAAATTGCAAGCTTCTTCCACTGTGTCCTATACCAAAGCCCATTACTGCTATGGACAAAGCCCTGTTCATCCATTCCTCTTCCATCTCCATTTCTCAGATGTAGTCTTAGCTGCCCAGTGACTCATATCACCCTTAAGGACTGTGTCTTATATTTCTTTGTATTTCATGATACCCAGGAGAGGAGTGCACACACTGTACATGTTTAATAATATTAAATTAATGATGGATTATTATTAAACAAAAAAGGTTGATGGTCCCAGAAAATCATTGTTCCCACCTGGGCTTGCAGAAATTATAAAGAAGTATACTGGCCTACAAAAGAAATACCTTCCAGACCTTTCCAAACTCCCCACTGCCCCCCTATGAGATAGTCTGACAGCTGAAAGCAAACTAGTTTTTGCAAGCACTAAATTGCTCATCAGTCTTACAGAGGATGTCATTTAGTCAATTACCTTCCCTAAGGAAATATAAATGGAACATAGCTGCCTGAGAAAAATTAATTCACCCAACTCCAATAAGTAGTTCACACGGAACAGCTTTCACCACCCTATGAAATCTGAATCACATTTCATTCCTGGTTCCCTTCCCTTTGGCAGGTGTGGGCTGATACAGTAGGGGATGGCTGAATTATGGCTGGTTAGTATAGTTAAGTTTGTAAAGAGTTATAGCCTGATAATACTAAGTAGGCATAGTATCACTCAAAGTTTTGATTATGAAAGAACTAAAATGTAGTACCATTCCTTGTATCTAAAAATACAAATGTTACCTCCATATCCTAGCAAACTCCCCCAACACTCCACATCAAGGTACAGATGACAGAGATGACAGAAATGCACAGCATGGAAATGCAAAGTAGGCACAGGGAATACCAACAGCTGGCAGGGGGGCCAAACTCAAGTGCCTTCGGGAGCCAAGTAGGTAGTGTGAACAGTTAAGCAAATTTTATAAGAAAAACAACAGAGTAAGGGGTGGAGATGATAAAAAGCAGCTACTTTCAAGGTCAATGTGGCTACTACCCCATCCAGAAAATCACTGCCATGCAAGAATGTGAGACCAGATTGTTCAAAGGCGACAGAAACCCAGCTTTTTTTTTAAAATGAAATCACCCCAATATTGGCAAGTCATTCAAATCAGAAAAAAAAAAAAAAACTGTTTCAATCAAGTACAACATGAAAGGCTGATAATTTCTGATCTTTGGAACATAGACTAAGGTTGTAGGGTATAAAAAGTTTGTAAAAATATATTCCTAAAACTAAACCCCTATTTCACACTCACTTTTAGTAACTGGATTTTTTGTTAATACTCTGTGTCTGAGTACTTATACTAATGATCATAACAGGTAGCTTAAAAGTTCAAAGCAAAGCCCTGGCCAGGCAGCTCATCTGGAGCACCATCCCAGTACGTCAAGGTGGGGGTTCGATCCCCGATCAGGGAACATATAGAAATCAACCAATGAATGCATGGAAAAGTGGAACAACAAATGGATGTTTGTCTCTCTGTCTCTGTCTCTGTCTGTCCCCCCACCACCAAAATCAATAAATAAGAAAATTTAAAAATTTTAAAAGTTCAAATGAAAAAAACTAGAAGACAATATAAATATATCTGTACCCGTGGATGGAAAAGGGACCACCCACCAAAACTGACCATCTCAGGGGAAGCCTCCACGGCAACCCTACAAACTCAGACACCAACGGTAACCACATGGAACAGTCTGAACATACAAATTCCTCACCAAACTCGAGTCATGGTAGAAAGTCACACCCTAGGCCTGCAGTTTCCTTGACAAAGGTCACCCTTTACCTGAACTGATCCTCTCTAGTCTTTTTTCATCTAAGATAACACACCTTTGAAATGCCAGGTAGTCTCATTTACCAGACCCCTCCAGACACAACCACACCCAAGTAGAGACCTCACCACTCCATACCACCACCCCATACCGTCTCTAAGTGCTGTAAAGTTTCATTAGTAACTCATCCTCTGCTCCCAATATAAAAAAAAAAAAAGTATGTGTCTCTCTATTTTAATTTTTATCTAATCTCAGAGATTTCCACTTTGCTTTCTCCCACCTCTTTAACCTACCCCACTGGATTTCATGTAACCCTCTTCACTTCTCATCCTCTGATATTAATGCATAAAATAAGCTGCAAAACTGCCATCCTCTGGAGCATTTTCTCAATCCATTGAGATTTTGCTTCCCAGCAATTGTCATCAGTTTGGTTCAAGTAAACTCATAAAAATCTCTACACGTTTGGACATTTCTTAAGTTGACATATTAAATCTCTGGTTTGGAGATGACTCTAGTCATAATAATTAAACAAATCACAGTAGAATTTTTTCAATCTATAATTTAACAAAAATTTGAAACATTTAATATGAAAAATAATTTGTGACCAAAATTAAGTGCAAAATAAAATCTGGAAAATATTTGAACCCAATATGGCAAGCACTAATGCTCTTTACTCTTTAAACAACCTCACAAATTGCTGAGACACAAGAAAAATGAACTCTAACCCTGTGGACAAGGATGGTTTGCAACTGCCAGCTCCTCACCCAGTTCAGAGCAGGGTACCTATGGGACTAGGGCTGACATCTCTAAACTACACCTGGGGTGATGAAGAGGAAACATGCAAATGAGCTCTCAGAAAAAGTTAAAAACCACCAGAGGAAATGAAGTGCCATGAAAGACCCAGCATATAGAAGAATTCATACCCGAGGAACTAGAAACTTAAAAAAATATGAAAAGAACATTAAATACAAACTAGGTTGAAATCCTCCAAGAGAAAAATGAAGGAATAGAATCCATGAAGCAAAGAGAAGAACAGGAAAACATGAAAAAGAATCAATTAGAAATGAAGCATATACTGCTGCTTGAAATATACCCTTAGAATCCTGAAACCCCAATTCAAAAGAACTTATGCACCCCTATATTTATAGCAGTGCTATTTAAAGTAGCCAAGTGCTGGAAGCAGCCTAAGTGCCCATCAATAAATGAGTAGATCAAAAAAATTAGGTACATTTACACAATGGACTACTACAGAGCAGAAAAAAAGGAGTTCCTACTCTTTTTGACAGCATGGATGGAACTGGAGAGCATTATGCTAAGTGAAATAAGCTAGTCAGTGAAAGACAAATACCATATGAACTCACCTATAAGAGGAATCTAAAGAACAAAATAAACTAACAAACAAAATAGAACCACAAGGATGAAAATGTGAAACAGACTTACAGTGCCCAGAGGGGAGGCTGGGAGGAGGACAATGGTGGAAAGCAGGGGAAGAGACTAGTCAAAGAACATGTATGAATGACCCACGGACATGGGCAACAGTGTGGGGATGGACTGTGGGAGCAGGGGGTGGGATGGGTGGAGGAAAGCAAAGGGGGAAAAACTGGGACAACAGTAATAAAATAACAGTTAAAAATGATTTTAAAAAAGGAAATGAAGCATATAGTCACTGATTTTTTTAAAAAGACACTTGACATGTCATTTGTACAAGAAACATGAAAATGGATTCCAAAAACAGACCCATGCTAAAATAAAACCAAAAGTAGTGAAAAATCAGAGAAAGATAAATACTGTATGGTCTCACATATGTGGAATCTAAAACAGCTGAAACAGAGACAGAGCAGAATGATGGTTACCAGGGGCAGGAGGAGGGAAATGGAGAGATTATCAGTCAGAAGCACAAACTTCCAGTTACCAGACGAATAATTTCTGGAGATGTAATGTACAGCATGATGATTATAGTTAATAATACTGTATTATACACTTGAAAGTTACTAAGAATGAAGCTCTTAAATGTCCCCCCCACACACACACACACAATGGTAAACATGTAAGGGAACGGAGGTGTTAATATATGCTGGTAACCACTTCACCGTATATAAATGTATCAGGGCAATATGCTGTACGCCTTACACTTACACAAGTTATATGTCAATTATATCTCAACAAAGTTGGAAAAAATAAATATTTTTAAAGAAAGAAAGAAATATCTTTAAAAGATAAATAAATAAATAAATAAATAAATAAATAACAAGATGCCCTAAATGATATAAAAACAGTTGCAAAGAAAATCGGGGTCATTTGGAATCTACCAGTCTCCAAGAACACACCATTAACAAATTAAGAGATAGGAATATGCAAATCTAACAAATTCTTTCCCCAGAAAAGTCACATATGTTCCTACATACACAGTTTCATATGCAATTTCAGGAGGTTCCCAGATTCCTTGAAACCCAACTTCTACCCTAGCATTCTGAATACAAAATATGTTAAGAACAGAAATCTGACCCACTCCATATACACAAGATTCTGAAAACGGACATTAAATTTGTGCTAGAATCAAGTCAAAAAGAAGCCAAACCAATATAAACCAATTAAATCCAATCAAGAAATGAAATTCACAAGGTATCCCAAAATCCTGCTAAACATTGTTTCAAAACTCAGGTAAGACTGAGAAAAATCAATAATTATCCATAGCAAATAAAAGAACCCTAGCGTGTATTAAACTTGGTTAATTTTAACATAATTATCATTTTAGATGCAGTTATTATTTTATAGTTCATACTAGTGTCACAAAATGTGACTGAAGAAAAGTTTGCAATGAGCAAAAAAAAAACTTTTTTAAATGATGTTAAATGATCCATATGGGGATACAAGGTCGGTAGAATCTGAAAGAAGCTAAATTTCTCTGAATTAGAAAAGGATGAGATATAAAGAAGCCTAATGAAAAAAAATCTAGAGAAATTGCCTAAATCTAGAGACATCTGGGGGAATTTTTGAAACTAAGCTAGAAAAGAGCAATAAAAAAAATCAGTGGCCAAAACATAGTGATTTGGGGAGAGTGGAACAGAACTGTCTGGGCAAAGGACACTATAACCTATATAATGAAGTCCCACAATATCTCCAGTCAAATTTACATGTTATTTTTTTGTTTACTTTTTTTTTAATGAGAATGGGAATAGGAGAAGCAATGAAGTACATAGTTCTCTGTAAAGGCTGGCCTAAAGTAATCACAGAGAAGACATGGAAAGCTAGCCAAAATCTGTACTACTCTAGAAGGATTCAAATTTGCCTTTTACGATGAGCCAAAGCAGAAATGTTTAGTCCTCATCAAAACTTCAGTGGATTAACAATAAAAAAAAAAGAAATAAAAAATAAAACTTCAGTGGAAGACAGCTCTCAAAACATGAGATTCTGAAACCAAAAAAAAAATCCTTAAAATAGATTTGAAATATTTTACACCATAAAATTCAAGTAACATACGGAGTATCTTCTGTTTAAGGAAGCTAAAATCTTTGGAAGGTAAAATGATGACTTCTCTGAAGATCCCCAGTGAGAATTCGGAAATAAAATTGTGTCTCTTGAACATTTTTTAATGTGCTTTAATAAACTTCAGGGTTAAGATTCTTTCAGGGCATATATTTCCACAGGTTCTCTTCAAGCTGAAGTGGAGACAAATTCTCTTGGTTGAAGACCTTGGAATATTTAAAATCATGTATTTATCTTCTTTGAGTATTTCCATGTTAGATTGTCTTGAAGTTCACAATTTTATAAGAATAGTGCCTGGTTTGAAATAGTAAATCTGAATCATGACAGACCAGGATCCTATGAAATATACTCACGTGGCAACAATGCGGAAAGGCCTGTTCTGTTTTTGGTGGTGGTGGTTTTTTTTTTTTGCTTTTTTTTTTTAAAGAAATCTTCATTTGATGTACACAATTTCCACTTGGAAATATAAGTGTATGTGAGCCTGTCTCCACATGCCATCTCTCTGATAAGATGCTAGAGCATGCATGTATGAATCTTTTTCCCCACAAAACACATTTCCTTGAGGGAAGAAACTGAAGGATGAGTTTTCAATCTTTGCAGTCCACCTACAAAGGCTTTCCCAGAGTGAAACTCTATGTGCTAGAACATTCTATTCCTAATTAAAAGCAGCAAACAAACATGAAAATGTCTGGTATAGCATGGTGTAGTCATTTAGGCCTTTACTGGAGAAAACGCTTTCTTCATATTCATGAAATAAACTAAAATACATTTTGAATCAACATTTTAAGATTTCATTATAATTACATTTAAAGCACAAAAGCAGAGAAACTACATGTACCAAAATCTTGACTGATAAATATAACTAGATATGTTCTACAAAATTTTCAATAAGTATTACTAAAACGTGTATTTAGAAAATTATATCATTGAGAAAAAACACGCAATTAGTCCCAAATATCTGCCAAAACAAAGGCTAAAGAAATCAAAAGTAAAAATTTTAAGTACATCAAAATTAAAATAATAAATGACTTTCAAAAGGCACTCACCAATCACAATCGAAGACTCGCAATGATAATAACCACTACTTTGCTTTTTCTTCAACATGGAACAAAGATCAATGCGATGCACTGCTTCTTCTCCAAATCTGTGACTGATAAATTTTTCATACAATTTTGGGTCTATTTTTTTCACTCCCTTTAAATGACAAAACAAAATTACATCAGTCAATCATTTCATCTAGCCAGCCAGTTCATATTTATATCACTTTCTTAGAATCTGACATTCATTTTGGTACACAGTACTGCCTACAGGCATTTGAAAATGGATACCACAGAACTGTTATAAAGCTGTTTTTAAAGTCTCTTGGCCTAGGATGAGTTGTATTAAAAAATAATTAAAGAATATTGTGTTATGCCCTGGCCAGTGTGGCTCAGTGGATTGAGTGCCAGATGTGAACCACAGGGTCACCAGTTCAATTCCCAGTCAGGGCACATGCCTGGGTTGCAGGTCAGGTCCCAAGTAGGGGGCACTCAAGAAGCAACCACACACTTGATGTTTCTGTCCCTCTCTCCCTCCCTTCCCCCTCTCTAAGAATGAATAAATAAAATCTTAAAAAAAAAAGAATATTGCGTTTAATTTGTCAATATTCAAAACTTAAATACTTTAAGCTTCAGAAGTAATTAAGTATATCACGTTGAAAATAGATATCAAGAAAAGAATAATGATCTCCGACGACAATGGAGAAATGATGAATTCTGAAAAGTGATGTGGATTTTAACATTTTAGAGTATATAACAGTTTTAATAAGATGGATGCCATTTTTAAACCCCTTAAGTAAGAATCATATGAAACACCACTAAAGGTCATCTGAGTTGCGCAGAGCATCGGTTTCAAGCACTTCCAAGTACACTCTCTGCCTGCCCCTCATTCTCAGTGTCCTTCACAGCAGAAAGAAGACTGGTTGGAAAATCACTCTGGGATGCCCTTGATACCTCTGCAGTTTCCCAAAACAGGAAAAATTACATTCCCATCCTCTTATCATACAAACGTTCCTGCACCCCGTCTTACAGTCTCCAAACACAGTCCATAACGTGAAGGTGCAATACTTTTCCTTCTCATTTGTAATTTTTTAAATATTACTTTGGCAATACTTGTCATATGTTAAAAATTTAAAGGTAAGAAGAATCTAGACAGAAATAAAAATCATTCATGACCCTATTTATATGAAATCCATTATTAACACTGGAGTGTATATCCTTCAAATCTTTTCTAAGCATATATATTATTTTCAGATTATATTTATATAAATCTTATTACAAAGTGTAATTAGAATATATATTGACCTTTTTAGTCATAAAAATTTATTACAAATAATTTAAATAGATATAAAAACAAAAAATTAAAAATTAAATCACTCCAAATTGCTACTACTATAATTTTGCTATGTATTTTATTTTCCTTTGCAAAACAAAGTACTTCTTATTTCTTTATAGGAATACGATTATGCTATAAGAACTATTTAATAACCAGCTATTTTGATAGTTCTCCAAAGGGTTCCCATTTCTCTCAAAGAGTCAAATTCCCAGAACAGCCTACGAGGTCCTGTTCTGTCCTCTCTGAGCTTCTTGGGTCTGGTCTGCTACTACTCTCCCCGGTGCCTCTCCAGCCTCCCGGGCCGCCTTGATCTTCCTTGAACATGACAGGCACAAGCCCACCCCAAAGTCTTTGTACTACCTGTTCCCTCTCCCTGGACTGTTCTTCTCCCAGATATCCTTACAGCCCATCTCCCAACTCATTTAACTCCTTGCTTAAAAGAGCCTTACCTCACTATCCATTTAATTTGTACTCCCACCCCCAAATCCTCTCTACCCTTCTCTCTTTATATATACATTTGTGTATATTTTCCATAGCACTTATCATCTATGTTACCATTACATAACATACTATGTAATTTACTTTGTTATGCTGATTTTTCATTGTCTGTCATTATCTATCCCTCTCCACTAGAATGTCAGCTCCACACAGAAAAGGATTTTCTTCTGATTTTCAGTCACTGAAATATCCCCAGTGCCTAGAACAGTGCTTGACACAGAACAGTGGTCAATAAATAAGTGTCACGAGTGCAAAGGAGGATAAAGCTGCAAGAAGAGGATTGTTCACTATCAAATGCTATTCATTCAAGGCCTGATAACAATGAGCACAAGTGGCTTTCTTTCCATGTGCTGAGTAGAATGCCACAGCAGAGCATTATGCTGAGTAATGCTGAGGAGCAGTCAGAATACGAGTTCAACTCCAGGCTCTGCCATTTTTCAGCCATGTGCTTCGCTTCAGTTCCTCAACTATAAAATGAGGTTAGCAATAGTACCCACCTCGAAGTGTTATATGGACTAAAGAAGTGAATTTATGAAAGTGCTTACACCACTGAAATGCAGTAAATGCCATTGTGTGTGGGGGGGGTTGGGTATGTGTTTCTCATTACTGAACTTTAGGGAATAACTTCAGTAGAGGTAAGATTTGAGAAATTTTTAAAGACTGAGTAAATGGAAACTGACCATTCCTTTTTCTCATTTCAATGTGTGTGTGGTGGGAGGTCTGTAGGGGACAGTAATCACACCCTTAGACCAGACAGAAGACAAGTGAGAGCAGAAAAAGAATGACTTTCAGATACCAACGCCAGCCTCACTGGCTAGCCATTCTAACCTCCATTTCCGTTTGAAAGATATCATTATTTTTTAAGGTAAGAAATAAGGAAAACATAAGACAGACTCTAATCTGTTAGGTGAATTAATTTAATTTTAGCAAAAAGTAGGAACCAACTATTTTGTAAGAATTGTTCATAGATGATTCCCAACATGAGCAGTAAAATGAAATTAGTTCTTCAACTCAATTTAGAGAGAAAGCTGAGGTTCAAAGAGGCATGAGTCCTGGGAGGCACTGAAATTATAAGTGCTTATCAGAAAACATCATCAATAATAATGCATATAGAGACATAATGTGCTTTATCTGATATATAATATTAGCATGCTCCTTGTTCTCCACGGAGGTTTTTGTTTGGCAATACATTTCTTTTTTTTTTTTTTTCAGGCTCTTTGTCCCATGCCAACAAATTTCTCTTCTAGTAACACTTATCTGAATTTGACTCTGCATCCAGCTGTAGCAGGTGGTATTTCTCTTTCATAGTAAAAGAAATAACTAGTATTCTAAGGAAATAAATGAGTATATCAAAGTTGGATATCATTTAGAACAAGGGTAAGAAGTTTCCTATGTTATGAACAGATCAATGGGTTGCTTAAATAGCCCCAAGGACATCATCCTGCAAGGTTATATTTTAAAGTTACGAAGGCTAGGTGATGACATTATTTTCAGGTTTTGAACCCCCAAATTATTCTCTGCTTTCCTTCTTCAAAGGCCAGAGTACCAGTCAATTAAGACTGAGATACAACATATTAAGAGAGCTCAAAGAAAACACAAAAATGGTTAAAGGCAGGAAAAGTTGACCTATGCAAAGGCTAAGAGGCTTAGGGTTAATTCAAATGTAGGAAAACAATCTACAGGTACCTTCAATAAAACTATGCCAAGGTTGCTTCAACCCTGGAATTCTGCAAATGTCTGATCAATTGCCTAGCAACTTTTTTGAAAATTATTTTGCCTTGAATCTAACATGGACAAGGTCTATTTTTCACATTTATAACTGTACTGATATCGATTATACAACATAATATTGAAAGGGCAAACAGGAAGTTAAATACAGGGATCCGACTTTGTAACAATAAATTAGTGGCAATAAACCTCAAACAGAAAAGCTTTTCAAGGCTGTGTTAATTAATCATTAGAAATGACTGAAGTTTTACTTCCCATTAGCCTAGATTCAGTCACAGTTTAGGGAAAATTATCAGTGTATTCAAAGCATTTGATAACCTTTGATACAATGTACTGTGAAACCCCAAGGAACTTTACTCTTGATTGTAACTTGACACCCAAACAGCCAATACAGGGAAAAGGCCACTGAGAGCATGATGAGTATTTTTAGAATCATCTAAATGCTGCATCCGACAAGTAATGGGAATTATTTACTTAGGAAGCACTCGCCATATCATTTCCATTTAGCTAAATGGTGTATATCATTTAATATGGACAGAAGAGGTCTCAGACTTATATTACTCAGCAGCAAATTCTATTTTCAATATAGAAACTGAAGTACCATGAAATATGAAAATTCATATTAGTTAACAATCTGAATGTGAAAATCATTTATTTAAGGTTCTGAAAGATAAACTACTAATTATTCATCTTCAATTTCTATGAAAAACTTATTACGATCAAAGGAAAGATGAAATGTCAGTTTTATTAAGAATATTAAGGCTTTTGTATAACAGAAGGTAATTTCTTTTTTTTTAATATTTTACTTATTTAATTTTAGACAGAGGGGAAGGGAGGGAAAGAAGCATCAATGTGTGGTTGCCTCTTGTGTGTCCCCTAGTGGGGACCTGGACCACAGCCCAGGCATGTGCCCTGACTGGGAATCAAACTGGTGACTCTTTGGTTCTCGGGCCAGTGCTCAACCCACTGAGCCACAGCAGCCAGGGCAAAGCTAATTTCTTATAGGGATTTTATAATAATCACAGTTTCCATGATGAAAGTACAAATAGGCTGCATATTAGACAAAGAAATTATGTGTCCTACCGATGGTAAGCTTGATATTCCTAGAGCTCTGTGTTTTCCAATCATTTATTCCTGTCATGCAGTGGCTACAAAAGAAATGTATACATTGATTTGAAACCAAAGTCAGAAGTTAAATTAAGAGCCAAACCAAACTGGCTTGTCATCTTGGACATCAACTGGTTAACGAGAAATGGTAATTTTTTACATTCATTTTCCTGAGTACAATAAGGTTACATACCTTTAGTGGTATGATATTAGTTAAAAAAACTAAAGTCATTTTTAAAGATCACTGTTCCTAGTGAAAAGTTACATATTAGTGACTCAAAGTTATCAAATAATTATATATTGACATGGGGCTTCTCTGAAGCAAATCTTACTTTGTAATTCTTTCTCTCTTCTTTAAACAACTGAAATTGACTTTCTCCTAGTTCTGGAAGCTGGGAGTCTGGGACCGAGGAGCCAGCTCATCTGGCCTCCCCCAGAGGCCTCTCTCCTTGGCTTGCAGACAGCCGCCTTCTCGCTGTGTGCTCACATGGCCTTTCCTCGGTGTGTGCAAACCCCTGGTGCCTCCTCCACCTCTTGTGAAGATACCAGTCATACTGGATTAGGGCACCACCCTTACGACCTCATTCAACCTTAAATATCTCTTCAAAGGCCCTGTCTCCAAATTAGTAACACTGGAATTTAGGATTTCCACATACGCATTTGGCTGGGGGGAGGCACACAATTCAGTCCATAACACTCGGTCATGCAGTCATTTTCAGGAAATGAGGAATGGGCAACTTTGTGCATTCAGAATGCTCCATTCGCATTATCGTTCCCTCTCTCTCTCCCTCTCCCTCTCCTTCTCCCCCTTCCCCTCCCCCTCCCTCTCCATCATCTCTCATCTCTCATCTCTCTCTCCTATGCCCGAAGAACCGATTTCTCTCCCTAGTTCACTGTCATTGAAGGGGCTTTTGATTTGCTTGCTATGCATTTGTCCAGAGAGAATGATTTGTTTCTCTGGGTGGTCCAGCTTCCTGGGAGAGAGAATCTAAAGGTCCAGCTCTACTCTGATGTTCGTAAATGATTTATGGACAAAGCAAGTGCCAGATTACTGGTTTATTATAAAAGGATATTCAGGAATAGCCAGATAAAAGGGATGCACTTCCATGTCCTCTCCAGGCGCACAGCTCTCTCCAAACTCCTTGTCTTCACCAGCCAAGAGGTCCCTACTCTATAATTCTTAATGACCCCTTCACCCCTTGGCTGACTACATTTTGGCTATTACTTGCACAGTTTCATTCCACCTTCCCCTTGGATCGGATCCTAGTCGGCTGCAGTCTTCCCTCAGCCTCTGTCGGGATAGCAGAGGCCCTTCCCTCTCTGGCTCCATTCCACCCACACCTGTTCTTGACAGGGATGGAAGGAGGAGTCTTCACCACACCAGCCAGTGCGCTCTAGAGCAGTGTGGTGATTTCAAATCCAGTGTCCAGCAGCCCAGTGGGAACTGCCCAGCAGCCTTCCCATAGCCTCCACCTGCCATTCTGGGCCAGCCTATAGGGCTGGGTTCTGCCTGGTCCAGGGTCCAGCACACATTGTTTACAGCCTGGCCGTGGTCCGGATGTTCTGCCTAGTGCCTGTAAAGAATCTCAGTGAGCAGTTCAGTAATTCAAAGAGCAAGTATCACTCTGTTTTTAAAGTACCTCTCCATGAGAGAATAAAATTCTAATGGTCAAAATTAATCAGCTCATGTTTAGGAATGGAAGTATAATACTAACGTAAACTATTTTTAGTTTTGGATTGCAACACTAGTTTCCCCTCAGATCCAAGTGGGGTTCTCAAAAAAACTATAGCTTTACCTTCTTCTAATCATGCAGTTAATTATAACTAACAAGAGGTGGTTAACCAGTGAGTGTGGCCAGTCTTTCCACTAGTAGAGAATCTTATTGCCACCCACATGATTTGAGCTGGTTAACTTTTATGTGACTATTAAGGGGGATCGGAAATTAGTCATCAGTCACTTATGAAACAAACTAATTCGGTGTCAATACTATTGTGGAACAAAGTTTAAGTTTTCTTGATCATAGATTCTATTTTGCCTTTAACCATTATCAATCCACTATGGGGCTTTCCAATTTCCTACAAGATCATTATGCTCCATTCTTTCCTTGACTAGGAAAATGACATTTGTGAAGTTTCAAAATATCTAAGTAATAGACAATAAGTGACTTGTTGAGAAAAAAACTTTCCCATCACTGATGGTAACAGTTGAGATAAACAGAACATTTATATTTTAATATATTTAAGGCAAAACCATGAACTCTAGTTACCTTGAATATTTCATTATTTTATCATTTAATACCAGTTCTAAAACTCTGTTCCTTAATTATACTTAAACTGAAATTTTGTCTGTGAATATGAATACTAGAAAATAACTAAATATGTCCACTGAATCTGAATGTTTGAAGCAAAAAAAAAAAACATTGAAACCTGAATTACAAAGATCAACTTTTCCTAAATCATGTTCTGCCAAACACTAATGCTACAAGATGATCAATGGGAAAAAAAGGACTGGCAGGTCAAGTACACTTAGGAAACAATCCTTAGTTAAACAATGTAACTGTTCAAAAGATTCGCTGCCCCTCCTTGTGGTGTCCCTTTCTGCAAGCGGACTACATACATCCTGCTCTGCTGAACTCAGAAGGGACCGTGTGACTTTCTGTGGCAAGATGTGAGCAGGAATGACATGTGTCCTTGCCTAGCAGAGGCTTTAAGGATCAGTTTGTGGAGGAAAGGGAGTATAAGGGGACTAAATGGTAATGGGGAAAAAAAAAAGATTAAATTAAAAAAAAAAAAAAGAATCAGCTTGTGATTCACCATCCTCTTTTCCTCCTGCCAAGAGCAACAAGGTGCCAGATGGAAGTTGCTCAGCCAAGGTCTCGAGCAAAGACACTGCGGAGCAGAGGCACAGATGACCCGTGTCCGTGAACCAAAGAATAAAAAAAAACCATTGCTGCTCTAAGCTCTTGAGATTCACAATAAATATTAGCATGTCAGAAATCCTAAGCAGTGTGGAAAGAAAAAATCGGGTTAACCTTATTTAACCCATCATTGCTAACATTCACTTAGTCACAGAATCCCTGTCCCACATAAAAACCTGAGAGATGTTCTGAGAGAAGAATTGCAGGAAATGCCAGTGAAAATGCTCATTTTAAACATTCAGTCCGCTTGGCCCAGATTTAACGTTAAGTTGACTATATTTTTTCATTTCACAGGACAACGCCCAACCCATTGAGCCACACCAGTCAAAGCTGATTATATCTTTTCTTCTGGGGTATCTCTAACAGAATCAGAGTTAGTGGGGAGTTGTTTGTTATTCTGGCATTATTCAATTCTTAGAAACTGCTCTTGAAATAATTCAGCTTTCTGTGTACTTATTTCCCATGTTTCAATGTTTCAATATGTATAGTACTGAAAGGTTCCAAGTGAACAGTTTGCTTCTATGGATATTATTCCAATTATTAAATAACAGTAAACTTACTTAGTTTCTTACAGTATATAGAGATGGGTAACACAACAGCATGAAGTTCAAGTGCGCATTAGAAACATGAGTGAAGTCACTCGCTGTAAATGGAACTCAGACACACAAGAGATGACAGTTGGCTCACGGCACTTAGAAAACCTCCAGAGAAATTTTAATTCCATCTCCCAGCAGGCTTCCCTGAATTTTTAGTTTTAAAAAACCACTAAAACAGTAAGAGATGTGTCGTGATTTATTTGCTGATTTTTAAATAAGAATAATCTAAGGAGAATTCCACACTATAACCTTAGATCTAAGGGCACATGATAATACAAAAGGAGACTCCAACCAACTACAAATTGTAAGTCATTGGGTATTGAGAAACTCAGGAGTAGGTTACTAAAACAATCTGCCTTATCTTGTATGAAGAACCCTTTTACAAGCTTTTGTCTGGAATAATACAGGCTCACTGATCCCAAGGGCATCTAGAGTGCCTTCTCTCTGAGACAGGCTTCAGGAATTGGCAGGCTGTCCTCCAGGCTTCCCTGCTCAAGGCTTCCTCCTCTTTTGCTACCGTAGCGCTGACTCTTTTAACAAGATGGGCCCCTGTGAAAGGCAGCCAGCTCTACCTCTCTAGCGCCAGCCCTGGGCATCCTCAGGGCACTGGAGGCACTCCCCGCCCCTTCTGAAGGTGGTGCTTCCTCAGATTCTTCTCCCCTGGGACCCCTCTCACACTTTCTGTGCCTTCTTACGGTGGAGCCCTCACCCTCTGGAAGGGGAACTTTGCTGATGATCGCTGACATCTGTCACCAATAGTCTTCCACACCCTAAAACAAATGCTCACGCAAGCCCTGCTGATTCCCATTGCTGCCCGACACGCTTACACATAATTGCTATGTACAGATCTCTCTATCTCTGAGTGTCACTAAAGATAAAGTTTGTGGTGTTTTCCCCATTGTCTTATTGCTCTGTAGGATTTCCAGGAGCAGAGGTGAAAAGATTCCAATTTAAAGTGCCACCACCTTCCTATCAGTACTCAAAGACCTACTCTCCTTTTTGTCATTCTCCTTCCCTGCATACGAGAAAGCCAGTCTGTGGTTTAAAAAAATAATTATCTCTGGGAAGCCAAATTAGCCTATTTGGTCAAAATGCTAACCTTATAGACACTTCAGAGTAGCACAGGAGTCAAGAGTCATTGAGACCAAGCTCACTATGAGTAAACAGAGACAGGTTCTAAGATTTTTCCAGGACTAACCAGTAGACCTAAGACAGGAAGACTTGTGCCCCTTCAAATTTACTAGACTCCTTTGAAAAGAAACAGTCTAGTACTCCTGAGTTTTAAAATGGTTTATAAAGACCCATTAACACGTAGAGCCAGGAAAGTGAGTGGCAGTCAAATTATATGAGGCTGGTTAACAGATTCCTGAGAAAATGTGCTGATAGGCATATCAGAGTAAATAATGGCAGCAGGAGAAAAAAGAGGCAGTAGAGGGTCCTGGGTGGGAAGGATGTGGAAGGTTGGGATTCAGACAACCTAGTATAGAATTTCATTATAATCTTGGTCCTGTATATTCAGTCACCAAACAATTCAGGGACTGGGTTACCTTTGGAACAGAATTTTCCTCCATACACTCTCCTCTTCAATTCTCCATTGCTATTTGTACTGATAACAGCCCCACAACTTACGTCCTCTCAACCTCACCATCATCTGCACCAATAACCACCCCTCCCTCCGCCCTGGCTCTGTGCAGAGCAAATTCTGCACTCGAAACAAACCACTCTAAGCGACAGCAGTAGCAACAGTAGTAGTTTCAAAAAGGATCATTTCTTTCATTGTAGAGTTCTCTAATTGTCTGACTGTGAAAAGCTGCTACAAAGAAGTGCCAATTCACAAACTATAACTGTGATAGTTTAAGTGCTACGTTAGTAATTTCAAAGAGTCATATATCAGAAAAGGTATCAAAAAATCCAAGAAAATGATTTATGCTTAAAAACAAGAGATCTATCCTTGAAAAGGTCACATTTATTTCTTGAGACATCTAGATCCACATTAAGACGCTTGTTTTATTTGAAACTGGTCTTCTTCTGCCACCAAGTGTTAGCAACCAGTTTCTGCAATGCTTTAGTCACAGAAATACAAGATCATTCAATAAGAAAATTAAGTCCAAAAGAATGGACTATGAAAAGCATGGGGCTAAACAAGTAGCAGACTATGTGAAAAAATATTCTAAGGACACTATACAAATAACTTGAATTTTAGTTACTATATCAGAGATATAATAATATAATAAGATTTTCTGAGGCTTCATTCATTTGATGAAAAAATTACAACTCTGAAAGTACAATGATAAGCAAAATAGCTTTAAGATACACAACTACTTTCAATACTCTCTTATGTGATATATCCCATTAGCATTTTCTTAAACTAAGAACAAACAAAAGCAACACATAGATTAAATGCCTCTAGATGTTCGAAAAATACATAGCTGCCAAGAAAGCCTTA
The DNA here is from genome assembly GCA_004024845.1 of Tonatia bakeri. Lineage (NCBI taxonomy): Eukaryota > Metazoa > Chordata > Mammalia > Chiroptera > Phyllostomidae > Tonatia > Tonatia bakeri. The sequence continues at coordinate 305,981 of PVIA01000307.1, read as the reverse complement.
TGTTTCCCAGAACATGAGTTATAACTCAGTGAGTGCTCTGACTGGGGAACCAGAACACCATGCATTAACAGTGGATATTCCTTATCAGGAAGTCTAAAGTAGAGTTTCTATATTTTTGAACTTCTGAACACAATCTACAGAGCTTCTGGTTGGCCCACTGGGCTTTTGATTACTTCCCCTGAATGGTATTCTTACATGTCTTCACGTGGGGGGTGCCCCAGAAGCCCAGGGACTTCTGCAGCCAGCACTGGACAGCACTGGGAAATCCTCACACCGCTCTCTATGGCCGCCCCAGGGGAGAAGAGCACTCATCCCCTGCACCACACAACTGTCCTCATGTTTAACCTTCAGGAACAACCCGAGTATGGCTCCAACTTTCAATCCTTTTTTGTTACATCGGCATGGATACTGGCTTGTTAGGTCATTAAAAAATAACACATTATACAGTGAAAAAAATCAATTGTACTACTACAGAATAATTGATTACACCTCCTGTAGATAGTAAAGAATGGATCATGTATCTTAATATCTCAGAATTTGCCTCTAATGATCTACAGCACCCCTCTACCCAGGATGCCCTTTTTACCCGTCTGCCCTGACAACAGCACCACCAGCGTCCTGGGAGTGCACCAGTTCTCCACTTGCTACATGGAGTGATGTCCAGATGAACTCCCAGCAGGTCACACCAACATATAAGGAGTACACTTACTGGCACGAGCCTTCAAAACAGAGTGTCTTTGTCGCAGATGTCATTCACTCTTTCCTAGACGTTCTCACCATGCACCACCCACCCACACCAGAAACTAAGGGCGCACTCCTCAAAGATAATGGAAAACCTTCGAGTTTTCTGCACCCAGTGGCTTCCCCTCATCCTGCAGTGTCATGGGGCACCGAACTTGCCCACCACCACTTCCTTCTATCCTCAGCCCCCCAAGGCTCCACTCTTCCTCAGACCCTAGCAAATGCCCAACCAGCCAAGACGGGAATCCTGAGTATGTCAGGGGATTTACTATAAATGTACACCAGGTGACACTAAGGTCAGCTCTACTCACTGATTTACCACAAAACTCTCGAGCTAAAGAGTAATTGTGGGAATCCACGTTTTACCTCTGAAGTACACTGACGCACATTCAGATGTGTTCAAGACAAACCCAAGGACACTATTTTTATACAACTTTAAATATAGTATATATTCTACATTTTATTTACCTTCTTAAGCTATTATACAGTTCTTATAAGTAATTTTATAGCTTATTAATCATTGATATGATTTATCATAACTGACTTAAATATTCCTATTGTTATAGAAGCTATCTAATTTTCCCTATTATAGGTAATGTTTCAGTGAACATCTTTATTCATAAAGAATTTCTTCTTTTAAATTATTTATTAGTTATAAAATAAGTAAGTCCTGGGGGTGCAGTGTACAGCATAATCACTACAGTTAATAATACTGTACTGTATATTGGAGAGTTGCTGAAAGAGTCAATTTTAAAAGTTCTCACCGTAAAAAAGTGATAATGGTGATAGACGTGTTAACTACCTTTATTGAGGCAATCATTTCACAATATATACATATATTAAATTATTATGTTGTATACTTTAAACTTATGCAATGTTATATGTCAATTATATCTCATTAAAAATATTTCATTAGGATAATTTCAACAGCATATATTTCTTAGTTAAAAAAATAAGTATTTCAACTTTTTTTTGGTGGGAATTTTTTAATTACAGTTCAAAGGGCCATACCAATTTATAAGCCAGCATCATAATCTTTGATCATCTTTCTACCTCAAGTTTATCCTCACAAATATTCCTCTCATACACTGTAGTTGAAAGTATAGCCTGGCACCATTACTTCAAAGGGCAATTGGCGGTGTTTTGAAAAGTTAAAATGTATACAACCCTTTGACCTTGGAATGCCACTTCAAGGAATTGCTTCTTTGAAATATTGGCATCTCTACCCAAGGAAAAATTGACAAGGATATTCACTTTAGTATTTTATTTTCTATGGTAGCAAAGAAACAGAGATCACATAATTATTCACCAAAGGGAAAATAAACTATGACACATCGACTATAATATTCAGTTGATCCCTAAACAACTCGGGAGCTGGGTGTGCCCAACCCTACCACTGCACAGTCAAAGCCTCCATGTAACTCTGGAACCCCGAAAACTCAACTACTGATAGCCTGCTCTTGGTTAGAAGCCTTATCAATAACATACAGCTGATTAACACACATTTTGTATGTTATATGTATTATAAACAGTATTTTTACAATAAAGTAAACTAGCGAAAAGAAAATGTTATTAAGAAAATCAAGAGGAAAATGCCTTTATAGTGTTTATTTTCTTTTAAAAATCTGTGTAAAAATGGTCCTGCACAATTCAAACCCACATTGTTCATGGGTCAACATTATATTTATTTGTTTTAAAGAAACTATATGTATGTATATGCTCCTATATATATTTTCAGTGTGTAGGGAAAGGTTAGGAGGATTTACTTGCCGTGGTAATTTACAGAGGGAAATTATATTGAAAGAAAGGGGATGGCAAGGTGGTAATAAGGAAAAATTACATGGTTTATATGTATTTGTATTGTTTATAGTGAGCATATATTTACCTAATACTTTTATACTAAAATAACTTTTGAAGTAAAAAAGTTCTTGGAATGAGACCAAACTTGCTATTATTTGAGTGAAAAGAAACCTATTATTTCACATACTTCTTTCTCTCTCTCTCTCTGCCCCCCTTTTATTTCATTATAAATCTAAACAAAACAACGCTAGCAACACATCCCACTCCTGATTTTAACAGTGGCCACCCCTTTGTAAATGAGTGGACCAGAATAAAAACCCAGAAGGGAATCAGCGCTGAGATAGGAAAACAAACAGTGAGAAATGTAAAAAAGTTAAGAAGACCTAAGAGCAACATATTTTCAAAAAAGCTCCTTTCCAAATGACAAAGCATAATAAAAATCTACTTTTATGCATGTCACCTTCCATACTGCCTTCAGCTTTTACATCGGAGCCAGCAATTTGCTGCGGAAAGAGAACACTGCATGTTTGCGTAAGCCTGCGGGGCTCAGAGTGTACAGCACGTCTCCCAATAACAACACTTCTTTATGACGTTAATGAGATGCCCCAGGAACTTAACGCAGGCTTGTGTCGGGGTAAAACTGGTTTCATTATACCTCTTTTGACCGAAGTTCTAAGAACCTATTGACGACATTAAATGGGGGCTTACTGTGCTACTCTGCAGGTCATCTGGATCAGCATCACCCATGGGACTTATTAAACAACAAAAGCCAAGATCTTTTGGTCCATCTAACTCCAGATCTTAAGTTAGAGGGTGGAAATATGCAGCTTCACCAAGCAACGCAGATGACCCAAGAATCCCGAAGTTTAAGATATCTGTATTTTAAGATATATGCCATGTGCACTATGCACTTGTTGCCCACATTCTTTAGGGAAAAGTAAGTATGCGCATTATACATGGGTAACACTAATTCCATATCTGTATAAATGTTTTTAATTCTTTTACGACCAAAATGTGGGTGAGCATTATATATACATGGCAAAATATGGCACTATCTAAAGCACTGAGAAACAATGAACATGAAAATAGTAAACAGAACCACTCCATAAATTAAAAAAATAAATTCTTATTTGGCTTTCTGAAAAACAGTATAGTCATAAATCATTTTCTAAAGATTAAACATTCTAACCTGAACAAAATCCAATCTGATTTAGAGTTTATATACCACACAAGCAGGGACTGCTTCTATTTTGGTCACAACTCTAGGCCCAGCACCAGTGTCTGGCACAGAGTAGGCACTTGATAAAGCCTTCTTAAATTCGTATGATTTGGACCAGGTTACTCCTCCTATGCAGAAATTAATTTGGATAAATTGGGAGTGGCCAGTGGGAGGGAGGCATATGAGATGGGGAATGAGACAGGATGGATCCCACACAGGGCTCTGCCACTGGGGAGACTGTGATCTCATTCTGCTGCTTAACCTTCCTAAGTCTCCTACCCCTTCTGTAAAGTGCAGGAGCAGGCTGTGTGAAATTAACTGCAAGGAATCACTTCAGTTCAGTCTGAAATACTGAAATTGAGATTCTAGAGTTGTCTAAATATTCCTTTGACAAATGTCCTTGGGTGCTATCATTTCAAAATTAATATCATAACGACAAAAACATTTTGAAATGTGGATTATTACCTTCGCCACTCTGTCATTCTGTGATTAACTATGAGGGCAATCCATTTGAAAGCAAAGTAAGAAAGATAATGAGTAAAAAAGTAAAATGTCAGTCTACAAGTTGTGTCAGTTGTTATCATTCCAAATTTCAAAATTGATTACTTATACAAATTATTTTCATCTAAATATTCTAAAATGGCACCTAATATAATTATCATTGAATGTGAGGCATAGTTAGCACACACAGAAAAAAAAACATGCAAGCTCTCTTTTTGAGAAGAATTTTACAATAGTTCATAGAAAACTCATAACCACAGGATGGTCAATCACTTAACCACATGTTTCAAAGACTTTCTGAGCACAGAGACAATAAATACAGAATGTGCCAAATTTAGAAAACAGATCTACTTACTAATAAACATGACCTTCATTTATAGAGCTGCAAATCAGTCTTAACTGCAGCCGAGGGTCATGGAGAGCAGGAGCGAACACTAATCTGCATGGCCACCTCCACAACTCTGGTATATCAGAGCAGCTCAGCAGATGTCTTAACTGATGAGAAACTCCCTAGGCTGCAATGGGAAAAACAATGAAGGGTGCCCTTATGATTCCAGGAGAAATACTCATGAATCCAGAAGGAAGTCAAAAGTTACCCCAACCTCTGAAGGAGAGGGGGTGGCTTGGGCAGACAAAAAGTTACCCTGAAACAGGGGGAAGTCAAGACACAGGTACCCTGGCTTGCATCACTGTTGACCATCCTAAGGGAGAAGTACATTTAAGTACAGGGTTCCCCACAGTTACCCTCTTGCCCAGTCCCAGGAACACTTGCTCAGAGCCCCCAGTGGAGACAGCCACTGACAGAGCAAGGTGGTCTTTCCGAAACCTTGGAAGACCTACACAAAAGAGGGTTAATAAAAGGCTTGTCCCACCTTCAGGAACCCGCTGCAGTGGGCAGCACCAGTGTATGCAGGGCAGTGGAGGAAGTATGCTTAGCAGCAAGCTGCAAACAACCATTAGCAAAGAAAGTAGAAAATAAAACCCTGGCACTACCTCCAGCCTCTTTGAGGGATAAAGCAGATGTGGCAACAGACAAAGCAGCAGTGAGTGTTGGCTGGAATACATAGTAAAAGCCACAGTGGCAAAGGAGGAAATCGGTGGAATAGCCTCCCTGGAGGCTCATGAGCCAGCTCAGTCAGCATCCTTGGGAATTGGACCCAGGAGCAATAGTACGGAGGGTGTCAAAAAGCACTACAAATGTTCCTCATGCCCCCAACCATGCTTAAGGCTCGTGTAGTCAGCAAAACAAGGCTTGCAATAAAAGCGTCCACTCACCATCTTCCGGAGCCATGGTACTTTAGACAGTTTCATGAAGGTCAAATGAGGCTTAAAGCTTCTGCTTTCTCCTGCCAAGATGCCTTTTTCTTGAAATGTCCGTTTTGCAGCCTCTAAAGTAAATAAGAAACGCAAAAATGTAACTGCAACATATGGCTGTCTTCATAAAAATAGCAATCAAAAAATAACAAAGTATCTTATAATGAAGATTACTTCATGTACATTCTTTGAGACATATTTTTTTTAAAAAAAGAGCAAAACACCATGTGCATGGTAAATGTATTTACTATAGCTAAATCTGCAATGATTTCAAACTTCAGGTAAAAGGCACCAAAGCAACAATTTCAAAGAGAAACATTTAATAAAATGACTGTTTGGCTGATAAGATGCTGACTTCCACTGATTATACCAGTGGTGTCCATATGTATAAAAAAGGACTAGCTGATCTGTAAGGTTCACATTAAAACCTTTGCTTCTGACCGAGATGGAGTAATAGGAATCAGATTTGCCCTTCCATCTGAAATAGCCAATAAGAGGACAAAGTGTATGAAACAGTGGCTTGCAAGACACTGTACACACAGAGCACTGAAGGTCAGTGCTCTCCCTGAGTGTCTAGGCCCCTGCTCAAGGAGGAGAAACCCAGATGGAGCCCAGTCGCCTCACTGGGCTCAGGAAAGAGCGAAGAGTAGGAAAGACCAAAGCATCTGGAGCTCACAGGGCAGAGTAATGGAGGAGTGAGACCTGCACAGAGCAAAACTCCAGACATCCATATAGGGTCCCCTTGAGCATTCAGCTGACCACAGACCAGCACATACATCTGAGCAAACTACGTCCTATAAAAACCCTTCACTGCAAGTCAACACCACCAAATGATCTTTCTTCTCTCTTCTGCGGTAATACAGAAGAAGGCTAAGCAATTGATCTTTAAAATGCCAAGAAGACACTGGTTCTTTGTTGCAGACAGCAGAAGACAGCTTTGGCTCAGTTACGCAGGGAAGGGATCTATAGAAGAACATGGGAGGACTAGAGCACCAGGCTGGAAGGGTGTGAGGCCAAGAAGCCCAAAGTTACGGAGAACAGAGCCAGTGACAGCGTGAGGTCTTCCCGCTGGCACCACTGACACCGTGCACAGCAAAGGGCTAGAACTGCTGCCATCGGCCTTGGACTGATGGCAGCTACCACCGATGACACGACCCATCCCAAGAATGGATTCAGTACAGTTCTTTTCTGTTCCAGTTACTAGTTTCTGATTTCAAAGCCTGGGTGAAAGCAAAAGCATGTTCCTACCACCAAAGGAATCTGTGATAGAACGTGCCTGACATGGGAGATAAGGAGGAAGAGTTTAGATATTGGTCAAAGAAAAAAAAAGGGCAACAGACCAACATACATGTCTTTTAAAACAAGTGTACATAACAAGTACTGTTATGTAATTCATTTATCAACGTTTAGCTCATGTAAGTTACAAACAGGCATACCTTTTCTCAACTATCCTGTCATAACCCACCTTTGACCCTCTCTATTTTGACATATTCTCAACTGTTTTTAATAAACCTGGAGTTAAAATATTAGGCTGAATCATACAAAATTGTCATTTTTATGAGCCAAAAACAGTCAAACACTGGCAATGTCTGATGGTTTAACAAACACCAGGGTAAACGAACTTACTAAGCTTCTAGTATTTGAGTGAAGGGATCAGAGCACATCCTCTAAGTCTTTGAGTATTTGAGGGATTGTCACGTAGACGAGCTTACGGTAGAAATTTACCAATAGGTTCAGACCAACCCAGAAAACAGAAACAGCATGAAGGTACAAAAGCAAACATTTTTCTGTGCGGTTATGTTCTGAGCACTTCCCAACACTTCAGGCACACCACCTGCTACAGACAGCACACGGGTCCCTGCTTTTATGGAGCTTGCAGTCTCACGGGACAGACTTCAGCCCAACAAAGAGAAGGGCTTAACAATGTTCAGAATTATCAAAACATACAAGAGATACAATGAAAGGGGTTGTGCTAACAAAACTAGAATAGTAGCATCTACATTGTTCATTACTATCTACATTAGTTTTTACACATTATTTGATTCTAAAAACAACATTTTTCAATTTACTGGTCAAATTTTGAACCAAGAGTTTTCATTATTCATAGAAATCATTGAAGATGGAAATCTATTCACAAAACTGATTTATGTATTTGTCACAAAGCACATTTAATTTTCATTAATGTGTTTTTCCAGGACATATATTCTCTAGGTACATAGATATAGAGGAAAAGAAAGTGCCAGCTTCTTTTTGAAAAGTACTTTTTAGTATTGATTTTATATTCCTAATAACTGTATAATCTATTGCTTAGGCAGAGTACTGAATAACACTTATAGGTATATCATTCTTGAGATAAGAAGAGTTTTTGCTAGTGTGAAAACCACATGTCATTCTTCATCTATGTTAATTTATATTCTGGAAAAGAAGCTTATGAATAATTTAAAAGACTGTTCAATTCCTTCTAGTACCGCAGACATTCCTTCAAGCACTAAATAGAAAACCACATGGCAAATTCATCAGATAGCCTTCACAAGTCACCTAAGAATGCTTCCTAAATAATGTAATTTACCTGATAGCTAGAGATGAAAATTGTCTGAAGAACAATTTCTTAAAATACATTATAACTATAGTAGACTTTGCTATATACGTGAACACTAGAATGAATAATTTAATAAAGAAACAATACTTTTGTTATCCTAACAAACACAATTGTATCTGGGTGTTTCTTGTTGGGAGGGGGGTGGTTTCCATCTATTCAGCAAATATTTATTGAGCATGGTAGGTGCTGGGCAGCTTTATCTGTTATTTAAGTTTTTTATATATATATTTTTATAGAGAAAATATCTCCAGGTAAACTCTTTTAAATATGTAGCAACAATAAATTTATAGCTAAAATGTGAAGAAATTGCTAAAAGTCGTATCAAAGTAAATTGTAACATATCAATTTCAATAAATTTGTGTATTTTTAATTATATACACTTTCTTGCAAGGCAAATACTTCTCCTTTTCTTCCTTTTTGCCATTATCTCCCCTGTTAGGAACCGTCCTGCCTAGTCTCAGAAGCTGTAACCCCCCATGGCTAAGGCTGAGTGAGAGACCTTGGGACCATAAGCCACTAAGGAGACAAAGCTTATCTCCCTGGCAGGGGCACTGCCTCTGCCCCCTTTTCTTCACCCTGCTTGGCCCCAACCCTGAGCCAATGATGGATAAGATTCCTCAAGGGAGGGATGACCTAAGATAGGCAAGATCACAAAGGGGCCCCTCAGGGAAGGACTTGGGGGTCTATAGATAAAGGGGGTGATGGACTCTCACCCCTTGGCTTTGACATAGCCTGAGTCCTCATTCTGTCTGCAAGAAGTCTCCTAATCTCTTGGCTGCCTTACTTCCCCTGCCTGACTTAAACCTTAAACAATGACAGAGGGTGGTGCAGCCCTGTGCTGGAAAGGGCAAGTTCCCCAGGGGCGATCAGGTCTAAGAAAGAATACATAAAACCTGCTTTGCTAAGAATACCCTCAATTTTCTGATAAGGGTCCGAGCAGGAAATGAGTTTGTTTCCCAAAGTTTTACAGCCCTTTAGCTAACTGACCCTGACTCAGAATAAGCCCTCGTAGTTCTTTGAATGTTATCTATTGCTTGATCCTTACTGCCTGACAATGATTGATGAGCTTTACCTGTATTCCTGTGCAAAGTGAACCCAATAGAAGCCCATTGAGGAAAAGGCTCCTGGTCCTTGTCCTTTGAGAGATCAGCCACGTTTCCTCCCCAAGCAGATGTCTCAGTAGACTTATTCTCAACCACAGCGGACAGGGGGCTCTGTGGGCAAAGCTCTCCCACACTCCCCTTTTCTAAAGTAGTGAGGTTTTACATAATAGCATGATCCATGATTTGAGAATATTTACAAAAAGAGGTAGTTTTCTATTGAGATACACAAAGAGGTTTGTTTATAAGAATAATCTAGGATACTAATGTAAATTGGGTGATCCTAATATATTCTTAACTATATATGTTGTATTTCAGTAAGTGGATGCAACAGAAATAGTAAGTTAGGTTTTAGTTTAAAACACTGACCTGTGATTAAACAATACACCATATAATAGAAAGTGGTAAGTTCTTTCCATACTTCCCAATTGGTAGACACTTTCTAATACTATTGTAAGATATACTAAAAGTATGTCACATGTAATATTAAAAATCTCAATAAAATTTTAGAATCACTTTTTAGCCATCTAAAACTTTAAAGAAATAAAAACCATACAACTGCTTTTCTCGTTTCCATTTTATTACTATTTAAAGGATTCTTATTTCCATACTGCTTAAACTATTTCATTTTAAATGATTTTAGTAAGTCATTTGAATTCTATGTTCAAACATAAAGGCTGGCATAATGTTGAAACCAACTTCAATTTAAAACTTTTATAGTCATCATTTTAAATAGATATTTCCAATCGACTGCTGTGTAAAACTATCAAATAGGACTTTAAAACATTAAAATCAAGTCTTTAAAATTACTCCTTGATACTACAGGAATCACATTAAATCCACTGTAATTGACAAAAAAAAAAAAAGACCCAAACTGAGCATCCTAGTAACATTGGCCCAGTTCTCCTATTATTCAACTTGTGTTCTTGTGTGGGTCGTTAACTTGACAGTAAAAGTGATGAGGTCCCTTCTCTCAGGTTTGTTCTCATCCTAACAGCCAACAAACTGAAGTAACCTGTCCAAGACCTCCAGTAGGTTTGCACGAGATTCTGGACACCAGGACTGGATTTTATTCTCATGCAAACAGTTAGACATGAATGTCAATGAGGGAAGAGAGACTACCTACGGTTAAATGTTCTTTCGATTAGACTTTTATGTTTATATCTAATTTTTTATTGGTTTATACTATTTAATAATACATGTTTATTGAACCTCTATTCTGTACCATGCTCTAGGAACAGAAAAATGAAAGATTCCCTCAAAGAGCTTTCATTCTAGTTTAGAAAGATAAGATTTCAAAATAACCAAATGCCATGTGGTATCACAGTTTCTACAGCTCTCTGTCTATAGGGTATGGGGGCATTAGAGGAGAAAATGATCACTTCTGTTGGGTTGGCCAAATGTCTGTTTAGTTGTTTCATAAAATAGAAGACACATTTTTCATTTTCACCAATAACTATTGATTTGGATAGTTTCACCACGTCAGCGATCTCCCACTATGGGCTTCTAGTGGGTAGAGGCCAGGGGTGCTGCTAAACATCTTCCTATGTATACAGCCCCACAGCAAAGAATTATTTGGCCAAAATGTCAATAGTTCCAAGAAACTTCTCAAACCACTTTTGACACGCTCAATCAGTCACAGCACCTTCTCCATACACTGCACAAATCTTTTTGGCATTTCAGTTCCGTTTTTACCTTTCTTGAAATAATAAAGCATAATATGCCAAAAATGTTATATATTTTTTCCATCTTCAATATTAAAATGGTTGCACAAAAACTTACCAATTTTGATAAGTTTTTTTTAAATGCACGCTGATATGACAGCTGTCATAATACAAATCTAACAAAATTATTTCAAATGAAGTTAAAGACAACTAAGCACAACTAGAGCTACTGTATGGAAAAAACTAAATGAACTTTTTGGTCAATGCAGTATTTCAAAGAACTAAAAAAAGCCTTTACTTTAGAGGCAACACTTGACATCAGTCTTATAAAAGATCAATGATACAATCCAAAATAAGATTAAGAAAACAATTCCATTTAAAATATTATCAAAAATAATAAAATACTTAGGATAAAACTTTAACAGGGAGGCAAAAACTTACACACTGAAAATTACAAAATGGTACTGAAAGAAATTAAAGAAAACACAAATAAATGGAAAGACACCTCATGTTCACAGACAGGAAGTCTTAATATTGTTAAGATGTCAATACTACCCAAAGCAATCCCTATCAAAACTCCAGTGATGTTTGGCAGAAATAGAAAAATAATCCTAAAACTCAACTTGGAATCTCAAAGGGCCATGAATAGCTAAAAACGCTTGATAAAGAAGAACAAAGTTGGAGGTCTAACATTTTCTGGGTACAAAATTTACTACAAAGCTGAATAATCATGATTGTGTGGTACTGGAATGAAGACAAACATATAAATTAATGGGATGGAATAGAAAACCCAGAAATAAACTCTCCTGTATGTAATCAAATGGTTTTTGACCAAGCATGCCAAGACCATTCAATGGGGAAAGTACAGTCTTTTCAACAAACAGTGTTGCAAAAACTGGGTATTCACAAGCAAAGGAATGAAGTTATTCAACCCTTACCTTACACCATACACAAAAATTAACTCAAAGTGGATCTAAAACTTAAAAGACTGGAACATAAAAGCTAAAACTATAAAACTCATAAAAGAAAACAACTTCATTACCGTACTGTGGATTTAACAATTATTTGTTGGATATGACACCAAACCACAGACAACGAAAGTAAAAATAGATAAACTGAACTAAATTTGAAAACTTCTAAAGTTAAAAATTAAAAACCTTTTAAAATTTAATAAGTTAAAAATTAAAGCTGGAAAAAATACATTATATTTAAATAAGTGGCATTATAAGTTCTGAATATATTCAAATACACTGTTTACCATAAAATCCATAAATATTAATCTAATAAACTGCATTTAAATATTTTTTATTTAATGAATTTTAATTGAATTAATGGAGCAGCCTAGAAAGACTCAAAGATACCAGCACCCAAACAAAGGGCACATAACATAGGGCATATTCTCTCCATCTTTTGGAGGAAAATACAGTCAAAGTAAGAAAAGTGTAACATTCAAATGAATATCCTAAAATTTTTCATTTTTCTTTTTATGAGATAAGTGCACTTGGAATCTTTTATCATGCTAACCAAGCACACTTTTCTCATTTAAAAAAAATTGCAAGGACTATTATAATTCCAGTAGGCTAAATTTTTAGCAATCGCTCAATCTAAAATACATCTTAACAAAATTACAGTTCACTAAAATAAAAAAGACATCACATTCATTTGTATGCAAAAAACTTTTCCATGCAATTTCATCATTGTAAAATGTGGAGAAATGCCATAGAAATGTATAATTTTCAATATCTTCTTAGCTCTATGAGCTGCTGCAATGCCAACAAGGGAGAAGGTGCAGTTTTATTCTGGGAAAAGAGGATCCAAGAAGGAAGCTGAAACACAGACTCTGCCATCAGCCTCCCCCAGGTCCCTCAAGCAGCTACCGACACAGACCTGAGTGTACGCGGCATGCACAAAGACGAGCTCAGTCTCTATCCACCAGGTATCGACCAGAACTAAGTTACTGGCATCATATTCAGATGCACAATTCAAGAATTGATGTAAAAGTTCATCAATTCAGAACCAGTTAGTTTAAAATTTCTAAATTACTCATTGCCTGCAAATTTTCAGCAATATGTTCACATATTAGTATCTAAAATTCAGTCCTCTTTTTCAAAACTAAAATTTTACATTTTAATAATTTGCTTCTTCTAACTTGCAAATTTTAAAACACTATGAAAATTAGGTAAATAAGATTATTCGTGAATTGTAATATTAAACTACTTTTCGAGTTAGTTTTACTTCATGATATGTACTTAAGTTCATTATCAATATTTTAATGATTAAATTTATTTTCATTAGAAACTATCTTGCTTTCCATTAAGCCAAACTAGCTCTGCCTCCATTATTTTGAACAAATAAGATTTCAATATTTCTGTATAGGTATACATAGTTTATTACAAAGTTTGTTATATATCCATGGAATATATCTACAGTCAATGGATATATTCTTCTAAAAGTTGGACTACATCATTTCAGTAGTTTATAAAATATGGCACAAAACAAAATCACATTATTTTACGGATACTATTGAACTAAGCAAAACTGAACCTGAGTTATTCTTTTAAAAAATAAATCTAATGATGTAAAATATTGACAAAAATTCATATATCCAACATTCTATCTGAATACTGCATAAATGAAGTATTGAATTAGACTTCAATAAAAACTTTGCATATGCATATTCAAATATTTATATTTCTTATAAAAGTCAACAAAAACAATAATCAAAATCAATAGTGCAATATACACATAAAGATTTAAAGCAAGATTAACAGTGATTATATAAGGGGGACTGAGTGCTTTTCTCCCTCTATTTTTCACTTTTTGGTAATGTTTTGTTTAAATTTATCAAAAAGCATATACATTTTTTTAAGCAACAGTCTCTGGGATCAAGAAGGGAATTGCAGGGGTAATGGTCTTTTTTAAAATGACAAACAACGCCCTTGGGTCCCCAGTCATACTACAGCTAAAGATGGCTTCACGATCATACTAAATTTCACATTCCTCAGCACACAATGGATCTTTTATCAATATTGGGAACTGCCTTTGTGGGAATATTTGCTAACAATGGATGGAATTCTCAATGTTGCAAACACTCATTTAACTATTTAAAAGAACAATAAATTAGTGACTAATTTAAAATGTTTCTTTAATTCAGAGATAGTTAAATCACAACAGAAGAGACCTACATCTACCAATTTCTCCAGAGCAGTCAGAAAGAACAGACTGAGTTTGTTAACTGTGGGCTTTCCCATCAAAACTGTTACAAGTCGCCTTCTCCTTGGACAAGCAATCATGTTAAGTCCTAGTCCTGCTTGAGTCATAAATATTATTTAATTGTTTGCATGTCTGTTTGTTTAGACATATATATACTTTGCTCCACAAAAGAACTTATCCAACAATGAAATGAAACCCAATCTTCATGCTCACCTCACCCTAAAAAGATGTGCACTTTTCAACGGGAAACTATAAAACTACATAGAGACAATATAATATTAAGTAAAAAAAAAAAAAGTGTATCTCAAAAGATCATGTACAACCTGACACGCTTTTTATAATTTGCCCTGGCCTGGTGGCTCAGTTGGTTTGAGCATCATCCCACGCACCAAAACATTGCAGTTTGATCCCCAGTCAGGGCACACTATCTAGGCTGTGGGTTCAATTCCCCAGTCAGGCATGTATAGGAGGCAAATAATAGATGTTTCTCTTTCACACTGATGTTTCTCTCTGTCTCTCTGTCTCTGTCTCTGCCTCTCTCTCTCTCTTTCTCTCTCACTCCCCTTGTCTCTCTCTAAAATCAATACACATATCCTCAGGTAATAATTTAAAAAGATTAAAATCAATTAAAAATACATATAGTTTGGGAGAATGAATATAAGGAAATAAATGCGGACTTCAAGATTACAGTTAGCTTAAGTGAAAGAAAGCTAAGAGATGGATTGATGAAAAGAAAAATAAGGTTAAATTACTACCAAAAACAATATAATAGGTTACTGCATAGCTTTCATTTTAGGTTGGGGATTCCCTAGTTATTAATTTAAGACAGATAGTTAGATAGATAGACAGATAAACAGGTAAAAGAAGACTAAGCATAGGCCAATAACGAGGTGTGTTATGAACTAAGGGCTACTGAACCTGAAATGACATAATGTGAAATGATGAGGTATGAAAGGAAAAGAAAGTGAAAGTGGTTTACAGTTTTTAGACTCACACCCAAGCTATGATCTGGATCAACTCAAAAGTCATTCATCCAGGTTATATAATTTTCTGCTTCTACTTCCCCAACAATTTTCATTTGTGCTGCGCAAAGTAATGTGTTCTCCAGTGGATGTGAGACCTTGTACCATCACAGGTGGACCTTCTGCTCAGAAAATAGTAGCCACAGAGGAGGGGGGAAAGTAGCACAGAGGAGAATGTGGCTGGGTCATCTACTGACTCTCTGGATTAGGGCTGGCAATCCCCAAAACCTCTGAGTGGGCAACTGGTGATTCTTCTTCATTCACTCAATACTTATCAAATGCCAAGTACATGTCAAGTGTCATGCTAACCCTCAGATCCTTCAGGTTCAGGATTAGGACACTCCTAACAAATACTTGAATCCAGTCCATCACCTTTCAGACAGCCTCAGAATCAACATATTCCTCAGGTCAAAGAATCGAGATGACTTTTCAAGCCTTTTATGTAGCTTCTTACCCACACAAGAAAATGCTGAAGCAGCTCACTTATCAAGTAAGGTTATAATGGCTTTTCAGAGTTAAAAGATGTCAAATCTCTATAACCAGAATTGGGGGGGCAAACTACTTCTTCGACAGATGACATTTCATATGAGTGTGCTGCTTTTTGTTTTACCTGCAATCTCCAAAAGTGGGTTTATATGATCTCCTTCTGCCAACTTCACAAATCCAACCTGATTCCCAAATGTGTCAATCCCTTGAAAGGGCAAAGTCAAATGTCTTCCCTGAAGGATTTCCTCTATGAGTGGTTGGAATTCCAACAAAGCATCAATACCACTAGCAAGAAATAATACATTTTTCAGTAACATATTTAAGTGACAAAATGTACAAAACCAAACATGAAACAAAGTCATCAGTTTTAGAAATATAAAGTAATCTTGATATTTGTACTAATTATTTTAAATCACAAAATATCTTCAAAATCTAATCTATATAATTAAAATAAATGCAATGTTAATTTTTAAACAAATACTATGGAAGAACTTAATTAAATCTTTACCTAATTATAATGTCTATTATATTAAAGACATGAAAGAAACTACTATTTTGTAGTTCACCAGAATTTTTCAATAAGGAAATACTGCATGTACATTTCAGAAAAAAATGACTCGTAATACATTTCAAGAACCCTAGCACCTACAAGAGCTTACACTAGATTGTGAAAAGTACATTAGAATCTTGTTAAAAGTACTAATACTTACACAGTATTTACTACTTGCAAGGCACTTAATGTAACTTAATGTAAATTATCTCTTAAAATACATATCCATAATAAAATAATTTACTGTACTTAGATTCAACAAGAAATGTAAGTTTATATTTGCCAAATACAATTATATAAGTTTGTTATATGTGCTTCACCTATGTCAATATAGAGCTATTCTATTTCAAGTCCTTGATTTTTCCTTATAAAATCAAATATTTACTATATTAATTAATTAGACATTATTAGGTCTAGAATAGTTTATAAATTAGGATCAGTTATTTCTGACTTAAAAAGGATTTGGGTACAGCTACTCTATTATGAGAAAGAAAATTAAAATCTCTCTAGAGGGCAGCAATTACTCAAAAAAGAAATAAGTACGTTGTTAGTTTACTGGAGAGGGCTTTAAAACAAATACCTTCCAAGTGAACCACCATTAAATTATCTTGATCAGTGATTTGCTCAACAATAATTACATGTTAAATGTATATAAAATTTAGGTATTTTTCTAGATATTTCATATCTATAAATTAGTTTTAAATAAAGTTTTTAACTGATGATCCTCCATAGCTTGCACAGTGAGACTCATTTCTGTCATAACATAATGTACAATACTTAAAATAGCTCTGGAAATGTCAACATTTCTCATTAGATCTCCAAACCCCATCCTAAATCCAATCTCTCCTGACTGTATTTATGTTCATCCAAAAAGACACAATTCACACATTTCTACTGCAATACAGTCCCTCACTGTGTGCTCTCAGTTAAAGCATGTAACAGCAGAACAGCCACTTCTGGCTCATCTGTCATAAATCAGAGGAATTCAAGATACTCATTTTAAATGTAACTATGTGCTAAAGCAAGCCACCTAGAGGTTAGGGCTTTTCAGAGACAGAGAATTCTATACCCCATTTTTCTTTAAAGAAGTAAACTTAGTCCAATTTTTCAGTTCTCTGGTTGCATAAATCAATACAGTTGTCCTACAGAGATGTCATCAATCACAGAGTAAGAAGGAGTCAGAGATCTATGGTAAGTATCACTAACTTTCAAATTCTTTTAAATAGAGTATCTTTTCAAGAGTAGTTTATGAAAAGACTTCTGTGTGGTAAAATGAGTAAAAAGTATACACATATAGAACACAGAACTCTGAAACTGGAGGTCAGCCCCAAATACTGTATCTGAAATTTAGACAGGACAGCCACCCTCCGAGGAAGAGGGAATTCTGCCTCTAGTCAGTCTGCCACTGGACCGGAGACTGCGACATCAACTCTTCCCGGGTCTCCGCCAGCCAGACTGCCCGACGGACTCTGGACTTGCCAGCCCCCACAATTACAGGAGCTAATTCCTTAAAGTAAATATAGATATAGATATAGGTGATACACAGGTAGATATAGATAATAATAAATAGACAGAGGTAAGTAGAGAGAGATATCAAAATATCTAGATATCCACATAGAGGCACATCCGATCGGTTCTGTGTCTGGCGAACGCTGGCCCGCACCCCTCTAACACACACAGGGCAAGTTCTCTTTTTCCCTAGGGCTTTCATCCGTGTCACCACTTCTTTGGCCTCTTTTATTTTAAGACCATCAGAGTTTTGTTTTTGTTTTTATTTTTCTCCTGATTGGCAAAATGAACAGTTAAAGTAAGCCAAGATTTCCCATCCTCTCTGCCATTGCAAGGTGCTCAAGACTTGCTCTTGGGTAGAGCAGGTTGCGGTACATCAGAAGCCTGATCTCCAAAGACAGGAGGTTCTACTGTTTAAAAGACAAAACTACAGAATCACAATGATGCCCTGGCTGCATGGCTCAGTTGGCTGGAGCATCGTCCCGTGCACCAAAAGGTTGCAGGTTCAATTCCGTAAACTTGAGCTAATTCCAGAGGGCTACACAGGAGGTAACAGGAAAGGGGTGATCTCATGTATACAGAGAGCATCCCAGAGAATCCCTGGGGGAGAACAAGGTTTCTCCACTCCAGGTTGGAAAGCAACAGTCACAACCTTTGTGGCGCAAGTTTAGTACTGGGAGTGGGGAAAGTACAGGGATTCTAAGAATGGGTGAGGTAAAGCTGAAATTCTACCTGACCTAGCTGAACGGCAGTTCTAATAGATAATAATACTGAGTGTCTACTGTGTGCCAGGCCCTATACTGAGAACTCTTACATGTATT
This sequence comes from Tonatia bakeri, assembly GCA_004024845.1. Lineage (NCBI taxonomy): Eukaryota > Metazoa > Chordata > Mammalia > Chiroptera > Phyllostomidae > Tonatia > Tonatia bakeri. Next base: position 287,442 of record PVIA01000307.1, on the reverse strand, counting down.
AGTCCTGTTATTTTCTCCATTTACTTAAAAAGTAAATAATTTTTTCCAAAATCAGACACCTATTAGGAGATGATTATGCCATGGCATATTCCAGTCTTTACCTAGAATCCTAACCTAAATGGTCAGACTCCAGAGTGCCTGCATAATTAACATGGGCGAAAAACTGCATAATCAAGGACTACCATTTGATAAGAAAACAGAGCTTAAAAGTCTAGATTAGAAAGAGCATTTACACAGCTAATTCTGTACACTGACTATTAATTGGAATAAATTAATATAATAAATAATACTTCTGTAGAATTTAAGTGCCTTTTGGGTTCTGCTATGTGTATTCATATCGAAGTAATACTCGGAAAAACAACATTTAAGAAAGACACATTACTCACATGTTTACTTCATCTTCATTTAACAGCTGCATCACCAGCAGGGTAATGTGAAAGGAACCATGACTGGTCATTGCCTTGGCCAGCCGCTTATCTTGTTGGGTTATTGCATTTTGCAGGATCTTAATTCCTCTTGTAATCTAATCCTCACACATACACACAAAATAGAGATTAAGTAAGCAAAATTTCCTTATGACAAAATGCAAATCAAAAAGAAAATTAAGCAACAAACCAAAATCAGAAATGGCAAAATTCTTCAACCAAATAATACTTAATTGTCTACTTGTTTTCAAATATCCTAATAGATGGGTTGGAAAGCTTAACAGCATGTATAAGTGTTAAAAATCACGCAGTGCTTGTCCATCTTAACAACATGGACCCTAACACCCTTATTTTGCAGACTGGGTCACTGGTTGAGTAGAAAAACTTTCAATGGCTGTGCATTTCTTCAGAAACTTGTCCTTGAATGTACAGTATGACTTACTATAATTATGACCTTTCCTAAAAAAAGAGTTTTATTCTTGCATAGGAAGATCAAACTAGCAGACAACAGTCCATTTCTGTTGAAAGTCATATTTATGTTTCCCCTAATGAATGTGTCTAAGAACTCATCCTTCATGGCCTTATTTAAGACTTTTTAAGACAGCAATAATTTCAACTAGAATGACTACTGTCATTTTTCCAGACGTGTGAGGAGGAAGAGTGGCAAAGACTTGCAAATAGGTGTGTTAGAAAAGCCGTTACCATTTGCATCCAGGGGAAGTCCCAGGTCCCTTACCAGCCTCCCCTCTCACTATCTACTTGGAAACAACAAGAAGAATGATGCCTCTTCCCTCCTCGGGTCCAGTTACATCCAGTGCTAGCCAACTTCTAAATGTGAATGTACTGGAAAACAGTTCAAATATGAAATAGTAAACTGGGCCCTACCCTACAAGAGAGCACAGAAGAGCCCGGAGGCAGCAGAATCGGTCAGAGAGAAAGGAGGGGGGAGGGAGGACCTGGCGATAGGAGCAGAGTCAGTGAAAAGACAGAGATAAGAAAAAACTGAATCATGAGCACAGCAGACTGCTCTGAGACTAGAGCAGCTGTTTCATCCTGAACAATGCCCCCATTTTCTGAAGAGGGAGACTGGGCGAATCATGGGATGCTCTCCTGGGACCTGACTGCTCATGCGTCTTTACAATAAATCTACATCACCCAAAAGAACCTCGGCGTTTCTCTACTCCTTGCAATCTGGAAGAGAGTGGCACAGGAAACAGCATTTTCCTGGGAGGAATTTACACAATAGCACCGAACATAATATTTTCCTATGCAAGATGTCACTTCTATGCCACCCAAGAAAAGAATACTGATGGCCTGGTAAATATAAAATGCTCGTAACACAACAGTACACAAAGATCTCATAGAGCCACAGTTTCCTCTACTCTATTTTGATAAAACTAAATTAAAAACTCCTGAAGGCCAATATCTAAATCTTCTAGCTCACCATCTTATCACCATGCCAGCTAATAATAATAAAAACAATATTTAGCCAATGACAGCAGTAACTAACCGTTATTGTGTGGCCACTTGGTTCTAGGGCACTACAGTAAACTTTTTACATATCTTAATTCACCGAAGCCTCTCTTTGGTCCTAAGAGGTAGACATCGGTATTATTTCTAGCTAAAAAGTTGAAACACAGAAGGTTAAAAAATCCCTTTAAGATCATACACCCCAAACAGTAAAGGAACTTGAGACAAGAATAAACTGCGGAATATGAGAAAAGATGAGGGAGGCGCCTAGGAGAAAAGAATCAGGAAAGGTGAGGAGGAGATGTAGTTAAAGAGCAATGGAGTGAGAGTTACGAGAAATTGTTTGCACTGAGGCAAGGAGAGGCTCAGAGATGTGGGTGCTGACTTAAGAAATGTAACACCAAGGGGAAAAAGACATCTAAAGGAGATTTTTTTCAGGAAATCTTACCAAATACTATGTAATGGAATACACTATCCTTAAAAAAAAAAAAAAGGCTGCAGTGTAAGTCTATATTAAATTTTAAATTTAAATTTAAGAGTTTTTTTCCTGGTGCAATGAAGTGCTAAAATTTGCTATTGGGAATAACGAAGCAGCTCAAGAACGTCCAGGTTCGTACAGAAAGGGCCTAAATAGGTCCTCAACGATGTCAGACCTCAAAACAATATAATTACATCTGCTAACCTTAGCTGATACTGATGGTAATTCTGGTTCAGCTGTAATGAAAAAGTGGCTGAGGATGAGAATTTTGTTATATAACAGACTGATGCAACGAATGAAGGCTGCCGGCCTGCCTCAGAAATCCTTGCTTTGAACCCCGTGTCTGCCACAGGTGTGACCCCGTCCAAGCCACCCCGTTTCACTGAGTCTTGGTTTCTCCCACTGCCAAACAGGAATAAAGAAATGAGCACTGCCAAACTTATAAAGGTGTGTTTAAGACCACGTTAGACAAACTACATGGTAAACTATACCTTTTGCCTAACATAAGGTATGCAACATTAGCGATATTGCTAAAAGCAATGGTTCTCTATCCTGGCCAATTTTGCCTCCCAGAGGATATTTATTTGGCAATGTCTGGTCGCATTTTGGTTGTAACAACTGAAAGTTTGCTACTTGTATCTCGTGGGTACAGTATTTGCATTTTCTTAGTTTTAAAACATTAGTTTTCATTCTAAGGTCAAATAATAATTATATGTAAATTCAGGACAACACTCAAAGAATTCCATTTATTTGCATATGCAACATTTCAGTGTAATGTCCTACACATGGTAAAACAGTTTTAGACCATTCATATCTTTGAATTATCCAGTAGCTTGTAAAGTTGCTAATTAAAAAACGTACAACACTTTGAAGACGATTTCTCTGAAGTCACACAGTACTTATAATGCAAGATTAACCTCAAAACTATGAAAATTATAACATTAACCTAATCAAGTAACATATGTCTAATTATTCTTTGATGGCCAGATTAATTTATGTATTCCTTGATATCATCTTAACATTTTTGAAACACATTTTATTCCTAATTGCATTCTTAAGAGATAAAAAGAAAAAATACTTCAGAGAAAAAATACTTGTCCGTGTGCCATTAAAAAAGTACCAATGTCATTAAAGGCCAAAGGAAACTAATTTTTATAGCCACTGTTTAAAGTACCATAAATCCATTAAAGCTTATCTTTGACCATAACCCTCAGACATTGGCAATACTGCACAATGACTAATACTATAAAGTCATATTAAAAATGACATTGAAAGAAACTTTTTCAAATAAAAAGCTTTATTAACTTCACTTCTGGTCAAGACAGTGGCATAGGCAGACATGGCTCACCTCTTTGTACTACCATATCAAAATTACAACTAAAACATACAACAACAGTCACTCAGAACCATCAAAAATTGAGTTGAATGGAACTCTAACAACTACAGAATCAAATAAACCACATCCATCTAGACAGGTAGGACAGCCGCATATGCAAAACCAGCTGGTCCCTCACCCACATATAGTGCATATAAATTCGGGAGGAATATCTTGGAGCAAGGAGTCCCAGACCCACATCAGGCACCCAAGCCCAGGGTCCCAGTGCCAGGAAGATAAGTCACTGTAACTTCTGTAAAAAACCAGCGGGGATCAAGTTGGTGGAAGAAACTTCTGGAGCCCCAAGCAGTTCCTCTTAAAGAACCCACACATGGACGCACCTACTCAGACTTACTCCCTCTGAGCTCCAGCACCAGGGTGGCAGTTTGAAAGGCACAGTCATATACAGACAGAAACTGAAGGGTCTGGCATCAACATGAGCAGAGGCCTCAGTCCCTTTTCTAAACCCTCCCCTTACACACAGAGCCAGCAAGCTGGTGCCAAATCTGAGACTCCATCAACGTGGCTTACAATGTTTGACTCATCTACAGAGAATCTGCCCCACCCAACTTACAAACCCACCCAACTTTCAACCCACTCAAGCTATTGTTCCATATGAATAGCTGGTCTTGATTCATGCTTCACAACTTCCTAAATCCTAACAAACAAGCAGCAGCCATCCTAGATTCACAGCTTCTCCTGGGAATCTCCAAGCCTGCCACCAATAGCAGCCATCTCAGATTGCTTTAAAGCTCAGGCAGAGTAGCCTCAGAAAAAAAACACAAGCAGCACTGACTTTGCCCCGCATTACCCAGGAAGCCCCTAAACCTTCACACCCAGTAGACATCTACAGACCACATCGGAGCACTACCATGCTGCCCCCGTACAGATGATCTTCCACAGAGGGTGGAGGTTAGTTGTCAGAGGTCATGGTCAATCCTTGCAGCTGACTCTCCTGGGTAAATCCCACCCATTGACCTGTGAACAACAATCAAGGTTCAACTATAAGAGGAAGGTGTACTCAGCCCACACAAAGATATACCCTGAGTACCCAGCTTGTGGATAGAAGAGGCTGTGCCACTGGACCCTACAGGACACCTATTATATTAAACCACACTAGCAAGACACGGAGTCAAAGCAACTCTTCAATACATGGAAACAAACACAGGGAGGCTGCCAAAGCGAGGAGACAAAGAAACATGGCCCAAATGAAAGAACAGATCAAAACTCCAGAAAAAGAGCTAAATGAAATGGAAACAAGCAATCTATCAGATGCAGAGTTCAAAACACTGGTTATAAAAATGCTCAAGGAACTTATTAAGGATATTAACAGCATAATAAACATCCAATCAGAACGAAGTATACACTAATTGAAATAAAGAACAATTTACAGGGAAACAACAGTAGAGTGGATAAAGCTGAGAATCAGATCAATGATATGAAATACAAGGAAGAAAAAACAACCAATCAGAACAAGAAGAAAAAAGAAACACCCCCCCAAAAAAGAGGATAGTATACGCAGTCTCTGGAAAATTTCAAGAATTCTAATACTTGCATCACAGAGGTGACAGGAGAAGAGAAAAGAGCAAGAAATTGAAAATCTATTTGAAAAATATATGAAAGAAAACTTCCCTGATTTGGTGAAGGAAATAGACATGCAAGTCCAGGAAGCACAGAGAGTCCCAAACAAGATGGATGCAAAGAGGCCCACTCCAAGATACATCATAATTAAAATGCCAAAGGTTAAACATAAAGAGAGAATCTTAAAGCAACAAGAGAAAAGGAGTTAGTTACCTACAGGGGAGTTCCCATCAGACCATCAGCTGATTTCTCAAAAGAAATTTTGCAGACTAGATGGGATTGGCAAGAAATATTCAAAGTCATGAAAAGCAAGGACCTGCAGGTAAGATTACTCTAGCCAGCAAAGACACCATTTAGAATTGAAGGGAAGATAAAGAGCTTCCCAGACAAGGAAAAACTAAAGGAGTTCATCATCACCAAACCATTATTACATGAAATGTTAAAGGGCCTTATTTAAATAAAAGAAGATCACAACTATGAACAATAAAATGGCAAAAAATACAAATCTACCAACAACTAAATCTAAAAAACAAACTAAGCAACAAGAAGAACAGAGACAGAATCATGGAGGGCACTGTGATGGTTGCCAGATGGGTGGGGGTGTTGGGAATGTGTGAAGACGTGACGGGATTAAGAAGTACAAGCAGTTACAGAATAGCCGTGGAGATGTAAAGTACAATGTAGGAAATGGAGTAGCCAAAGAACTTATACCCGCAACCCATGGACATGAACAAAGGTGGGGGAGCTGCCTGAGGGAGTGGGGGGTGCTGGGTGGAGGGGGACAAAGGGGAAAAAATCAGGACAACTGTAATAGCATACAATAAAATATAATTTTTTTTAAAGTTTTATTAATTTCTTAAATATTTCATTCACTGAGTAATTTCTTGGTATGTAGAGGATAAATCAGACATCCATCTGCTGTACCTCACCACTAAGCCACGTTCCACATGCATGAAAACAATGCAATGAGAAAACCCATTTTTATATCTTTAAAGCTTTCTGAGTCAAGCATATATGAGCTCAAAGAAAATACCTTAAAGTTTGTGTGCTGAGGGACTGTGTGCAAGTTCTACCACACAGCCGTCTCTGACCTCAACTTTCCACGTGTCTCTACCTGACTTGTCTTCAAAGCTGAATACTCTCATTTTTCCTGCTTGTCTACAACCATGAAAAGAACTTAAAAATAGGATGATATAGGCATAACTGAAGAAAAGTAAAACATTATCCTCAAACAGAATTTTCTATATCTACCAAGTGCTTAACATACATAATGTTAAGTCCTTCGCAATTACATTTCCCAGAAAGAAAATGAATGCACAAATCTACTTTCACATTTTCCTAAGACCAGCAATTTTCACATTACAAAATGATGAAATACAGAATCAAATGTAACAAATGCCTTTTAAAATCTCTAAAGACAATCATATTTTTCCATTAGTATAAAAATCTTACAAAAAAAATAATATACCCTTAAATTCTTCAATCAGCTTCTGATTGTTCCCTTACATTTTTTAGTGTTGATTTACCTTGTATTATTACTTCTCATAAGAGAGCATATAAAATCTAATCAGTTATGAAACATTGAAAATTTATTATAACTCCATTAAATTTTCTTCTTTATTTTGATATTTAAACTAATATGTGACTGCAGGTAATGGAGAAACACATACTTTCCATATACTTGAAATTAAGATATTTTTATGCAGCCAGTCCAATTGACTTTCCAATTCCATTTTTTTAAAATATCAAATCATGATCCTCCATTAATAAAGAATTTGAAACATCTAAGAACATGTTTAAAAATCAAAGACCCATGGAAGTTCGAAAACTTCTTTCTTTAAAACTAGATGCCAACAAGTAGAGGCCAAAAGTAGAGCAACTCATTGTGAATGTGCTGGCTCCCAAAAGCTTGTTTGCAGGTCACTTAATTGGAGTCTGGCATACAACCTCCCATTGAAACCATGTTCTAAATGCTGCTGCTTTTCCCAGGCCTTCCCACAAAAGCTCCAGTAAGTAGCTTAAAAAGAAAATTAACATTAGATACTTGAAAACAAACAAACAAAAAAGATGCTCACACAAAAGATATAAAAATATATCTCCTGAGGTCCCATTGTTACTTTTCAACCCCATGTTTATACTTAGCTGCCTGTTACCTACAAATAAGTCTCTTGAGAGGGAAATACCGAATTATTTGGTTTCGAGGTCACTTGAAAACTGTATTCCCCACTATTACAAGTTACCCTAGCCCCTTGAAGACAAACTACTGTTGAACCTATATTATAAAACCAACATTTATAACATTGTATTTACTATTTGTAACATTCTGGTTATAACTTAGTGTGCCAAAAAACATCTTTTGTCTCTGAAATGACATTATCTTGTGTTTACTCGTGGCCAACCACTGTTCTAGGTACTGAGAACGAGATGAAAACCTTTGTGAGAAAAACTAACAAGTGTCAAATTGCAAGGATGACAAATGACAAAAGGTCATTTTTGAGCTTTGAAAGCTATGAAAATCTTTTCGGGGGAAGGGAAGACTGACCTAGTCAGGGTGGTCAGTGCCGAGAGGCTTGAGCTGAGATGTTGGCATTAGTAAAACCAAGAGAGGAAAGAAAATGCCCAGCCAGAGAAGGCTTTCCCTGGGGCAGCGGGAACTTGGCAAGTTCACGGAAGGCCAGAGGGACCTCCAGCAGGAGGAAGCAGGTTGTAGGGGAGGTCAGAAAATGCAGTATCTTACAGAATATGAAAGACTGTCTTTATCCTAAAGTCAATGGGAAAAGACTGAAATATACAGGCAAGGAGGCAACATGTCCAGATTTGGGCTTAGAAAATAATCATTACCACCTCTATTTCACTCCTGAAGAAACAAACTACAGAAATTCAGTAACCTGACCTACATCCACAGTAGAGTTTGTGACCCAGCTGGTATTCGAACAAGGTCTGTCAGACTCCAAACTTGTACTCTTGCCACACAACATCCCAGAAGCTGAGAAGCAGAAACAAAGGCTGTTTCGTGAGAACTAAGACTTGCAGACAGGTCTCCCGTCCTCCTTCCTGTCTGTCACCCCGGAACAGGCGTGAAGGGGGACACAGAGCTGCTGTTCGGGTCATCAGAAAAGCCACCAGGGGAGGGGTGATGAGAAAGGGAAGATGAGGGCCTAATGAAAGCAATGTATGCAAGTTTTAACAACTTCTATGCAGACTGACTCTGTAGGGGAACACTTTTGAAGCAACAAATCAAAACAAGGAAACTGGAGTCTCTTCCAGTCATCAGCCACATGCCCTTGGGGAGGTCACTTCTCCCATCTCATATTCGGTTTCTGTAGGACCTGGCTTCTGACTGCTGGGCTAACCTTTGACTTCCTGGTCTCTTCCAATCCCATGTGCACATGAGAGCCTTTATTTCAGAGAAACCTTTCCAAATAACTCACAACTATTTCAAAATAATACATATTTGTTGGTTACATTAAACTAAATACTTTTAAGAATTATTGAACTGTTAACCCACTAGTATGTACCAGTAAAATCAGAATGTGATTCTAAAATCTTGTATTGTTAGGACTACATAATATCTCTTTGTATTTGTCTTCTCTCCCTGGCTAAACCTTCCTCATAGACTAGATATTTCCTAAAGTGCTTCAACAGAATTTTTTTTATTTTTTTTACTTCAATTTTGTTTGATTTTTAAAAATTCATTAGCATGCCCTAGAAATATTTTAGTTAAATAAGGGGAGAAGAAACTGAAAATGCACGTAGTAAAAGAGATTATAACCCACAATCAAACGGAAATTCATATTTGGCTCTTAAATTGGGCCAATGTGAAAGCAGTCATGAAGTCTTCCAGGTGAAGCATTCTTCTCTGTAAGCCATCTCATTTCCTACCTCCCTGCTGTAGCAATTTTAAGTAGATACTGTAGTTTTCTTTCTCAGCCACATCTAAGGGTTTCCTAGTGTGGGCTAATGGGCTGATCTAATTTCCTACTCATATCATTAATTTTTCAGATTTTTAGTAGATTTCTACCAAGTCTGTCATGTAATATTAAGTTGACACGACAATGAGTAATTTGTAAAGAAACTATGTTGTAATAATCACTATAAACAGGACTAAGCAACAAGAAGTCCCAGTTTGCCTTCCCAGCAAAGATTTCAGAAGCCTCTTTTACTGCCTTGCCTCTGCTCTCAGCTTCTGAAAGTTTCCTGTTATGGTGAACAAATGCTTAGAAAAGAATTTAACATTCCATCTGGCAATACTTTTTCAAATGGCTTTTGCAAAATTGTCTAAATATGACTGTTGAAATAATATTGTTCAAAATTATTTTTAAAATATATTCCATTTAAGCAGGAATATTCCCTGTATGGCCCAGTTAAAATGTCAACAAAGACTCTTAAAAGCTGAGAGCAGATGGGCTTATGAGTTAAGCATTTACTGTACTTTAAATATAATTTAAAACTTTATAGTAAAAATAGTTGTATGTGTTTTTTTTTAAATAGCACCTCTTTGTTGGTGATCGGAATGGATAGGAAATAGTTGGGTTGATAGTCTTTGTGCTTTTTTTTCCTCTTCTTTATTTGATCTTTACTGATCCATTCATTTTCTTCACCTCTCTCCAAGTCTATTTGAGGTGCATCAGTGACTAGAAGAAAAAAGTAAAATGATAATATACCCAATACATTAAAACAATGATAATATAGTCAAAAAAAAGAAATAAGCACTATATAAGTAGCAATCATTCATAATTGTCATTTTCAGACCTAAAGCAGGAGTTGGCAAACTCTTCCATAAAGGACCTCACAGTAAATATTTTAGGCTTTGCATATCACACGCGCTCAGTCACAATTACCCAAGTCTATTGTACACAAAACACAGATGAATGTGTATAGCTGTGTTCCAGTAACACTCCTACAAAGCTGATAGCCAGTGTTGCTAAGTTCTGACCGAATGCATGACCAACAACCATTCTCACCCCCATACCACAATTTTCGTGAGTAGGAAACATCATTTTCTCATCCATCCTGTACATGTGTATTTGTGACCCCTGCAATATAACCACTCGCAGCAATGCTACTCTAGGTTTGGTTTGTGGCCCACGCCACACTACAAACTATTTCTTGTAAAAATCAAAAGACTGCTTTAGAAACTTTCACAGCAATTAGGCAAAATAATTTTGTCTATTGGATTTTGGTTTCTACTGTGTTGGTTATTTGTGAAGCATTTTTCTAATTTAAAGTATTTTTTCATTATTTATTTATTTATTTATTTTACAAGAGTAGCAGTTGGCACCAAATGGGTAATTAAAAAAAACAACTTGTCGCCCTGGCTGGTGTAGCTCAGTGGATTGAGCGCGGGCTGCGAACCAGGCATCGCAAGTTCGATTCCCAGTCAGGGCACATGCCTAGGTTGCAGGCCATGTCTCCCAGCAACCGCACATTGATGTTTCCCTCTCTCTCCCTCTCTCCCTCCCTTCCCTCTCTAAAAATAAATAAATAAAATCTTAAAAAAAAAAAAACTTGTCTTTGGACATAGATAATTTGATAAGCACTTAGCATACTTCCTTTTAGAGTCATCCTCAAAAGACTCATTTACAATACCTAACAATTATAATTATAAAACTATGCCCCAAATCAGTGCGAAATTGTCTCCTTTCCTGCAGACTCTGTCAGGGGATGTCCATATACATACAAACCCACCATTAACTGAGTTTTCAGGCTGTGTCTTCTTGAACAGCAGTTTACTGTTTCAAATAGAATGCCTCATCAAGACTTTGTAAAAATACAAATATATTTTCTCAGGTATAATTTTGGAAAGGAGTGGATGGGAAGAACCAACTTCCTTACATTTAATCCCATAGGTTGATTTCATCTCTGGACCAATTCTAATCGACCGTAGTGACCACCTGCACCCAACTCCTTGAGAAGGGGCTGAGCCGACAGCACACTCGTGTGCGTACACATCCCCGACCTCACTGAGAGTCTTATTTTACATATGATGAAACAGAAGAGCAGAAAAACTTCTAAAAACTGCTCACTACCACAGAGTGAAGTCTGATATCTAAACCTCAATTCTCCTAGTACACTTTCTACTCAATCAAACTACTTCTCTATGTCAGATCTGCCTAAGTAGTTATGATTACACACAAAACCAAAGAGACGTAATCATCCGTACTCTATTGTTCTTTGAAATAATAATAGCAAACAATTTTAAGTGAAGTTCACAAACAGTATTTTAATGCTGACTTCTAAGCAAAATAGAGTATGTTTAAAATTTTTAAACTAAGGGGTGGTAGAAATAGACACTCTTTCTAGGACTAACATATATTTGTGAGACATAGAAGATGGGGTAAATAAGAGCAGGTGACGTGGGTAACAAGTCCGACTGTGTCACTGTAAATTGAGACAAATATCCTGGCATTTGTGTGTGTTGTGTGTATCCATTTTGCTACCACATTGCTCAACAGCTAATGTGGTTAAAACGATGTATTTCTCAACAATATGCCTAGTGATTAATGTGGTTAAAGAATTAATGTGCTTAAACAGAGAACACATATTTGAAATACAAATTATTATTAGCTTCTTTTACACATGTAAGCTTGTCAGAACTTTAAAAATTCTATTGCTAAGAAATAGTCTGCAACATTCTCATCAGTATTATGAGCATGATCTAAATTGCCTCATATGATGCCACTGGGTTTTATTTCCCGTGCAATTTTTTAACATGGAAAATCAAATCTATATGTTGATGAGCTACTTAGAATTCTAGATATCTAAGAAAAGGTCCCATATCTGATTGGAGTAATGCAAACTAAATATACTAATTTTAAACCAAGGCCACAGATATGCTAATAAAGGACTGCATATATTATTAATCCACTCCTAAATACATTTCTAGCCCAACTCCATCTGCTCCTAGTAAAGTGGTACTCTGAAAATGAAAACCAATCTTAATATTGTCTGGAACCAGAGTGTCTAGGTGGGAATCCTGGCTCCCTGACTTGTTAGTGTGATCTTAGATAAATCACATGAACTCTCTTTACCTCAGTTTCCTACCCTATAATTGGAGGTAATGATAACAGTGTCATTTTGAGAATTAAGTGAGTTAATACATGAAAGCTCTTATGCTACTTCCTGGTACAAAATAAGATTACTATTAGTTATTATAATTATTAGATATTCCCCAGAACAAAATGTAATTAGGGAGATAAATCTGTATCTGGTAAAATCATTTAAGAGACTTCAAAAAGAAATTGAGATGATTTATAAACTATCCATTGTTTTTCATCACCCAGACCACTTGGAATATGAAAAGCAGTCATAATAGTTTTTTAAAAACTAAATACAATATTGAAAAAAATTTCAAAGGCAAAACACCCACTTTTTAAACTAAAATTACAAACCTATTCTAAGTAAGTTCCCAACACCTTTCCCCTTATATCTCATTGCCCAAATCAGGACACAGGAAGCTTGGACAGTGAGTATATGGCAGCTGTCAACCTATGCCGATGTGGAAAATGTAATTTGCAGAAGGAAAAGGGAAAGGCTGTTGGCAGGGCAACTAGCATGCCTGCTTCAGACCTGCAGAGGCAGCACCGAATAGTGAAAAGGGCCCTGACCCCAAAACAAGTCTTCCAACAGCATCTTTCCATCAAGTCACCTCATTTCTTTATCTGAGAACTTAAAAGTCTGGCCAATCCTCGGAGATGTAGCTGAATCTAGTTCCAGGGCACAAAACATACCGGAGGAACTTGGAAATTCAAAGACTCCCAAGACCATGTCAGAAGGTCTCTAGAGCCAATTTGAAAGTCCCCCCAATAGCCACAGATGGGACAATTTGAGTGTCAGATAAAATAGTACTCTCAATGATGTAAACTATATCAAATAAGTTTAAATCCCTCAGTTCAGAATAATAAGCAAAAATTTAAAATCAAAAACTTAGTAGTTCAGCTTTTGAGGAGTGTAAAGAACTGTTATTCTAAAAATCTGATGTTGAAAGGGAAGAAAAAAATCACAGATTTATCCCGTCTTTTCTTATGACCAAAGAGTCATAGAGGAAATCAATGAGTTAACTAAGGTAAAGTCCTCCCTTATAGAAATTTTCAGCTAATAAATGCAAAAGGGTAGAGTTAAGATAACACCATTTTGAAATACTTGATAGAGTAATGGATCAACCCAAAGTTCATCGATGAACAACCCATTAGATAGAAAGCTGATGGGAACTTCCATAGTGAACACATCAGATGACACAATGGAAAGCCACTGATCAATCCTAACATCACAAAAAGACAAGGCCACCAAACATTTGTGTCTCCTGATGTCACACAATAGGGAATTCAAAAACACTTTTAATGTGCAGCATTGTTGTCAATATTACAAAATTTAATCAAGCCTCCTAATATAACTACCAGTTTACTGGAAACATAAAGAACAGAGAATTATGTTCAATGACCATAATAGGACACTTCCACACAACATGACTTCTTCAACAATAAACACATACACTCACATACACACACCAAAAGAAAAAGATCAACAGATGAAAAGAGATGAAAGAGATGTATCAATCAAAAATATAACATATAGACTTTGGTTCCTAATTCAAACCAGTTTTTAAAAAATTATGACAGAGCAGTTGTGCACCAGGTCCCCAAGATGTCACTCCCCGAGTACATGCCATTACGCCTGGCTGTCTTGCCCCCTACTCTCGACCAAGGTGAACAGACTCCTAAAACCTAGAAGGTGCAAGCTGAGCAGTTGGCCTTAAGATCTTGGCTTAAAAGGGAGTATCTGCTCAGTACAATGACCCCGGCTGCCACGGGCCCATCGAAGGTCCTGCTTTGGCACACTGGACATACACAACACCAGCGATGTCTATCCCAATTTCAGGCCCGCCCCCAAGACCAGCATTGTGTTTTTAAAACTGCCACAAACAGGAAACAATAACTTATCCAGGAAGGAAAACTGGACTGAACATTTAACATCTCATGTAAAGTCTGGCAATGATGACTATACGTATTATTATTTAAATAAATTTTCTATTAATCATTTTTAAAAGTTATGACATAGACAAGTGTGAATACTGACAGGATATTTGATGACATTAGGAATTACTGTTATTTTCTAGTGTGGTAAAAACGGATATAGTTGGGGATTTTTTTAAGTTTCTGTATCTTTTAAAGATGCACATACTACAGTTTTTACAGAAAAAAAAAATCTATCTGCAATTTACTTCAAAATAACCCAGTAGAAAGAAGTAACGAATATATGAGGCTCATTATAATATTCTACTTTTGAATATGCTTAAAAGTTTCTAGAGCAAAATTTAAACACACGGACACAGCCCAAGGGCAGGGCAGGGCAGGGCAGGCACCGATAACCCTGTCTAGGGTTGGTTCTCATTTCTGTGATAAAGGTACTAACTGTCAATGACTGTACAGTCTAGCACATTTGGTGGTGAAATTAAATAAAGAATGGTATCCAAACTAAACTTAACATAGCAGAAAGAGAATCCTAAACCTAGAGTCTAGTTTTCCTTTTTTAAAACTGCAAATATCAAGCTACTTGTGGATTATGAAATCATCTTTAAAAATAATAAAAAAGCATTTTTTAAAACTGGGATGGGATGAAAAAATGGAATAGAATTACTATAGACAGTACATTCCTTATGGTAAATTTAAGCACTGCTTCATGAAATTTGAGTTTTTTGCATTACACATGTGTATTGGGTAGGAATTAAAATGTATTTATTTCTCTCTGTGAACATAAGACACAGAATTGTTTTTGCTATATTTTACTCAATATGAGCAATACTAAGAAGGGAAACAGACTTAATAACATGATATTTAAAAGACCACCGAAGCTTTCAGCATTTTATATTGTTTTATACCTTATCTGTTTAAAATTAAACTGTTCTGTGTATAGCAGCTATCTTCGCCATTTTGAACATGCATAAGTCTATTTTGCAGACATCCAGAGAGGGAAAAAAACAGTCTCTGAAGGCAATACTGTTAGTTACACCAGCAATTCTGGTATCATGAGAATGACAGAGTGTAAAAACCCCAATTCAGAATACAGCCTCTTGGTAAAAATAAAGTAGTACAATGTTTCTCTGACTTCCTTAGCTTTCTCTAATCTTACCAATAACTATTTAACTTTCCTTTGAACTGGATTATCTAAATTTTATTTTGGTAGGCATCACAGACAGAGCAAAACTTAAAATTGTCTGGTGACAGCTGGGTAAAAAAGAAAATAAATCCTATGAGTATTTATTGCCATGGTTTTATTTAACCTTGTTAATTTATATATACATATATATTTTTTTAATTCAGTTAGTCCTGCTGATTTATGTCCAACCATTATCTACCAAACCCAGTACCTCTTTTTTCCTGTTTGCACACTTTGTCTTTTTTTTGTAAAGTTTATTTATACAGCCAGAATATAAAATCCCTTTTTTCCTTACTGAACTTCATTTTACTTATAACTTTGAAATCATAATCTAAGTTCCCAAATTCAACACGCTATTACTCTTTTTATTTAGTTCACATGAAAATATAATGAACGAAGTATTCATGTAATACCTAGTTTAACATTAAAGATTAGTGACCACAGGAGCTAAATGCAGAAAGCTTTGGCCATGTGCCCTGGTCTTTCCCTAGATTATTTAGAGTAACTTTCTTGTTTAGAAAAATATTATGAGTAGCATATACCTTGTAAACCTATCTCATAAGTTTATTATACTTATTAATTTTCATAATGACTTCAGTAGCCATTTAATATGCTCCAATGAACCTTGTATTGTCGACAAAGGCTGTAACTCTGTAATCCATGCATTTGTTTTTTCTTTGTTTGCTTTTTACCTAAAGCACTACGTGTCATTTTATATAAATTATCTAATTTTTCCTAAAGTTTTATTTACTCCCTCAAAAAACTACAAGGGAATAAATTATGGAAGAAATTAATTTAATTAGGTAGTCCATCTTTTACTTGTGGTTCATGGTTCTCTCACTTGCTCTTAGCCCCAAAGGCTGAGAATAAACTACACTTTGTTTTGATATTCTTTTTTTTCTTGTTATTACTTCAGTAAAGTCTTTGAAGTAACCATTCTTAAAACCTCCTAATTATATGAATTAGTATATTACATTTTATAGTTGATAGAATTCTTCCCCCTTACTAGGTGAAAAATCTTTGGCAATTCACTAAAAACAGTAATTTTACTCCCCTCATTGAGTTTCTGTGAGGATTAAGAAAGAAAATATACAGCATTTACCACTGTGCTGGAAGCACTCAATATTCTTATAAAATAGTATTCAAGGGGTAAATTTTTTTAAAATATGTAATTTGGCAAATATAGTTAGGCAAAAAATTTTGTTGTGACTAAATTAATAAAAATGCATACAAGAGTCCTGGCTGGTGGGGCTCAGTTGGTGGGAATGTCATCCTGTAGACCATGGGTTCTAGGTCACGGGTTCGACTCCCAGTCAGGGCATATACCCAGGTTGCAGGTTCAATCCCCAGTCAGAACATGTATGAGAAGGCAGTCAAATGATGTTTCTCTCTCACATTGATGTTTCTCTCTCTCTCCCCCCACCCACCTCTCCTCTCTCTCTCTTAAAACAAACAAACAAACAAAAAAAAACATTGAAAGAAATGTCCTCAGGTGAGGATAAAAAAACAATTTTTTTAATTTACAGAAGCTAGTTCCATACCATACACTGTACTGAGAACTTTCCACATATTAATGAGTTGAATCCTCCCAACAACCCAATAACTATAATTATTATGACAATTTTGCAGATAATGAAATTGATCCTAGACACTTGACCAAAATACACAATAAGAAAGTGTAGCAGCAAATTTTGAACCTTGACCGTTGAACTCCACTGCCCTCATGGCCACAGTTCAACACCCTTAGGACACCAAAGAGGAATGAGTTCACGCAGCTTTCCATTGACTAAATCAACGAAGCTTATATCTTTACAAGCAAGTTTTTAACCATAATTAAAATGTTTAATTGTATTATTTCATGAAAAAATCAAGAACATTCATAAAATTTGAAGACTAGAGAAAGGAACAAAAAATTTGCTCATAAACCTCCTATTTTAACACAAACGCTATGAATTTGGGTGACAAATCAAAGTGTTTACATGATTATAAAAAAAACATAAAGAGCACATATAGTTTCCCCTATTTTCACTTTGCATTCTATATAAGAAATGTTCCCTTAACATACTTTTTAGAAATATTGTTTTCATAATATATAATTGCATGATATATAATTTAAGGCACTTGTACAGCTTATTCAACCATTCCATAATCCCGCACATCTGTTTTCTCGCAGTATTTTTACTATTTCAAAGATACTGTGACACACATGCTTATGAATGAAACTTTTCTCCACAAGTAAGACCATGTCCTTTTATTGGGAATGTCATGAGTGGCTCTCATGCATGAACACTGCTAGAGATCTCAACACACTCCGTTCTAAAACAGCGGTAGCAGCACACTATCAGGGGCAACATTGATATGACATTAAAATCACTATTTTTTAAAGATATTGCCAATCTGGTAGCTTATAATCATATTTTAATATATGCCCTTTGATATTTATGAAGTTAAATAACTCTCCATATATTTCTCTACTAAATGAATTTTATCTTTTGTACCTTTGTCCAACACCAATAATAGCAGCTGGTACATAGCAGGAATTCAATAATTAAGTGTTGAGTAAATTAATATATCTATTAGGCTTTTCTTTTTTTTCTTTCTTTTTTTTTTCTAATTTTATTTTAATCATTGTTCAAGTACAGTTTTACTCCCATCCCAGCCCACCTGGCTTTTCTAATTTGTATTTCTTTTCCTGCTTGGTTTTTTAACAAAAGGAAAAAGATATCAACCCTTTGTATTATCTGGGATGAATATTTGCCTTAAGCCTTTCATAGTAAAATTTGGACTATCCTTCCCCAATCAATTACAGAGAGGAAACAGAACATAATTTACCCTTTTTAAAAACTGATTCAGCCTTGGCTACTGTGGCTCAGAGGATTGAGCACTGGCCTGCAAACCAAAGGGTTGCCACTTTGAATCCCAGTGTAGGGTCCATGCCTGGGTTGCGGGCCAGGCCCCAAGTAGAGGGTGCATAATAGGCAACCACCCATTGATGTTTCTCTCCCTCTCTTTCTCCCTCCCCTCCCAAAAAATAAATAAGTAAAATCTATTAAAAAACTAATTCAGATAATCACTTACTATAACAGAGATAGTGATTCAATTTTTATTTGATACAGCATTTTCTATAAGAATTTTTTTTCAGGTAAAGGTAAGTTTCCTGATATTTTAAAATACTTAAGAGTTAAAGTATTTTTAAAAATACAACTTAATAGTATTCAATAGTAAATAAGTAATAAAATAATAATTACCACATCTCCAAAATCTCCAATAACTACAAGGTTAGAATTCTCTGTTAGGTAAGATCAGGATTGTAATAACTTCGACATGAGGAGAACTGAATTCCACACATAGGAAAGACATGTTGCTAAAAAACAAACAAATAAAAAAAAACCCTCACTCGAATACTTCATTTTGAATCTTGATTAAGTATGGCTTGACAGTTAAAGGCTGTGATTCTCTTACGAGATAGATCAAATAAACTAAAGCTCTCCACAAACGTATACTTTATGGGAAGCACACTCAGTTTTTCCCGTCAGCAGTAAATGACTCTCCCTTGCATACTCTCATTCACCTTTCAGAGGCAGGACTAACAGCAACCCCATCTTCAGGGTGGTCTACTGGGTTTCGAACCTATCAGCCACTGACACCTCCGCCTGAAAGGAGAACAGACCCATCCAGGTCCAGGTCAACAACTCACTAATGCTGGATTTTCTCCCAGAACACGTCCAACCTACAGAGCCAGAGCTGTGGCTCAGGTTGCATGGGTTCCTCAATATTTCTAAAAGATTTTCCTTTGTATATGCATTTGCATATTTTATTTCTAATGTATATTTATATTCTAATAAAAATAAATCATATATCTTACATTTAATTCTAATACATTTTATATTCAAATATATAATTCTAGTAAAATAGTCTCTTCTCAAAAACTGTAGTCCCATTGCAGCCGAGCAAACTGCATGACAGCTAATGGTACTGCACCCACGCTGAAGGTGGCATGGCTGGCAACCGACACACACTCAGAACCAAATATCTGGGGAGGACTTTTCCTACTGGCAAGAGTTCCCCTTCCCACGGTGTTCTTCTTATTAGCACTACTTTCCCCATCGCTCTGCCAGGGTTTCAATCAGCAAGAGTTTCTTGGCAGTTAACTCACAATTTCCACCCACCAAAGGAAACTGAAAGAACCAAAGGCAACAACCAGCTACTTGAGAATTTTAAGGTTGTCGTCTACCACGGAGCCATTCAACTGATTAAATTTCCATGTTACTAAATGTAAAAGAAAGCCCCAAATCCATACAGGCTACCAACGAATTGTCCTGTGTTTTGGACACAAGTACTATGATTATACCATAAGATTTAAGGGTTGACAACAAAAATCCCACATTTTGTGTATTTCTATAAAAGTCTCTCTTCACAAAAACTAGTTAGCAGTTTCTGGTTTGCAAAGAACTTTACTATTTGTTCCTTTGTGCTTTTCTAAATGCTATTATAAAACTGAGAGAACAAGTTATCCCCAAGGAACTACCGGATATGCTTCAAGGGTTCAATAAGTAGCATTTGTACATTATTTTGCAATTAAAAATATTGCCTTTCCACACATTACCTCTTTTGATCTGCACAGCAGCACCATGTGAGGTAAACAGAAGGAAATGACCCACATTTCCTAGTTGAAGAAGCCCAGCTCACACCGTGTAAGTGTCCAAGGTCACAAAGGAGAAAATGAAGTAACCAAAACTTAAAACACAAGTTTTCTGTTTCTCTAATTACACCACACTGACTATGTGCAAGCTGAAGCTTGGGATTTGAAATCGATCTTCCCACAAAGGTTAATATGACATATGGTGGTTTGCAGTCTAGACTGAGCCACAAAGACTTTTAACTCACGAAGTCTGAACTATCAAAAAGTGGTACAGCACTAGACGCCCAAAAATGGATTTCTGTGGGGTGACCTGAGCAAGGCCCTAACTTAATGGATAAGATCACATCTTTGGTAAGGAATGTACCACATACTGCAGGGGAAAAATCCCTACTCCTATGAAGGACTGGCCGATCTTCCCGACATCCATCCTCTGAAGAAGCAGCTGTATCTCTGAGAGCAAAAATGGACTGCAGAACTACTGACACATCCCTTCCCTTCTTTCTGGTCCCCCTGGCCACTGTTTCTCCTTACCAATGGAGATATAAGAA
This sequence comes from Tonatia bakeri, assembly GCA_004024845.1. NCBI lineage: Eukaryota > Metazoa > Chordata > Mammalia > Chiroptera > Phyllostomidae > Tonatia > Tonatia bakeri. Next base: position 266,768 of record PVIA01000307.1, on the reverse strand, counting down.
GACAGTAGCTATAGAAATACTAGTTGCTTTCTGGGATTGTGGTGGTATCACTCTCAATCCCCAGTAGAAGAAGCAGTTCGCTTCATGTGTATTAGATACATGTAAGTCAGAAGTACTAGTAGCCAGAACAGTAGACAAGTCTCCCCTCTTTTTCCCATCTTACTGATGAGCACTCAGAAGCAGTGATTCAGAGACTGCAACAGAGATCAGAGGGAAGAAGAGTGGATGGGAGACACCCACCATGGCATGCAGACATGATTATTCAGGAGATTTCTTCATTTTATATCCAAATTCAAGGGAGGAATGAAATCAGAAAGAAGTGACTGCATTTTTTACATATATTCATTTTATTTGCTCAAAAGTAGGACAGTAAGAGGAAAGCATGATTATATCACTGCTATTGCTGCCTCTCATTTCCAAAGGGTATCTTCTACTTAACAGGCATACTAATTTTTCAAATGTCGGTTTCTCTAACAGCTGTGAAAACCATAAAAGCTATTCTCTACATGCCAACTATAAAGAAAAAGACGGGAAACCTGTGTCCTGACTGAGCAAACACCTCTTCATACTTCCTTTCCCCCTTAATATTATGGAATAGGAAAAACTAATAAGATTCCAGAGATTTCATACATTTTAAGCATCCATCCTTACTTCTCCCCAAAATGTAAACCAGGTTTCCTGTATCATGTGAGCATCAGAATCACACGGGATGTTTGAAAAATAAAACAAAAAAAGTTCCGGCTGACACAGAGGTGGAAAAGAGGAATCTGCAATTTTATATTACTCCACAGAAAATTCTGATGATCAGGTAAGTTCAAGACAGTTAGCACAGAGAAAAGAATCCTGGATAGTTCACACTTATTGGCCAGGCCTCCTCCACTGTTCCCAAACCTCTGGGAAGCCTTCCAGGACACCCTTTACCCCCATATCCAGGTTTTATACACCTCTTCACATACGCCCTCACCCCATGGATTCCCGCAGCATCTTGTATGGCATTCATCTGTTGGAATTAGGGCTGTTAATGTATTGGCTCCTCCTTGAAGCTGTGAGTTTTTTGATGGTCAAGCATTTTCACATTGTTATGTGTTTCAATTTCCCCAACATCCGGCACCAGTACCTGGCATTTGTCAGGTATCTAATAAACGTTCATCAAATAAATGACTAAGGAATCAGAAATCACAGATTTCATAACTAGTCCTTTTCATTTGTGTGACTTTAGTTAATTAACTTCTCTGAGTCTCATTTTCTCTTCTCAAAAATGAAGACATTGAACAAGATAATTTCTTATCTCCAGTTACAGACCCCTGGTCAAGATAAAACTATATCAACTCATAGCAAGGTTCTAGGTAAGGCTGCAAACGGTGGGTGGCACAGAACACATAGTCAATAAATATGTGTGGAATACACTGGTGCTTTTCCTTATTTTCCTATTCACAAGTAACTTGGACAACAAGCAAATCTGTCACATTTTCAGTGGTGGTAGCCTCAAATATCATGTACTGTACTGTCTTCACAATGACAGGAAATTCAGATGTAGGGAGTTATGTAGTTCCAGCAGCACTTTAATCAAGTGGTTCATTGGTTCTCTAAAGTCTGTGGATGGAGCTCTGAAGGACTAATCAGTCTAAAAAATGCATAATTGATTAAAAGTTTAAGTGTTTTCAACACTAGCCTGTTAAGCTCCATGAGAGCAGGGACAATGTCTGTCTTGTTCACTGGTGACTCTCCCAAAGCCTAGCAAAGTGCCTGGCTCACAGCAAAGAGCCAGTAAACGTTTGTCACATGGACAGGTGCTGCTGAAATCAGCACTGGCTCCAGAATAACGGAAGAAGGAGGCGATAAACTACGGTGTGTGCTGCCCCCATGATCGCTGAAGTTCCACTACAGGATGATCTGACCCCCAATTTGTGGGACATGTCTTAATATTACCTGTGATAGTTTTGACAATAGAATACCAACAGATAACCATTAATTAACAACCCAAACTCAAAAACATGGCAAATATTTAAGGTGAATTTATTAAGAAAAAAATATATACATATATCACCAAATTTACTATTGTTTCTAAATCTGTATTTATTTAATAAAGTACTTACTTCCACAATCATCTTTAATATTGATAGTAGCGAATGGCACATCTACCAGAGGATCCATAGTATTGGCTTCAAATTCTTCTGCTATTTCCCTTTTTCTTGACATATTTTCACAATCATTGGAATTTACTCCTTCTTTAACATATCAGGAAGAAGAAAAATGTATTATTAAATGTAATTAACTTATATTCTAAGCTAAAAATAACTGACTTCAATATAAATTAACATGTGAAGAAATGATACCACTTGTATTCAAATATATTATGAAACTACTCATATTAATATTATGTATACCATAGTCTACACTTTTATAAATGCACTTTTATGCTAAGCAGCTATAATAATTTTCTAAAGCACTATACTCAAGTCAGGGTTAGATGAAGACTTAGTTAATAACAATCTTCCAGATCTTTTACAGCTATATTTTCTTAATTCTAAACCTATATTTTTTCACATACCTTTCAAAAACAGACCAACACAGTTTTGTAGGCCTTTCTCATGTTTATTTTTTAACAATATCACTACATATTCTCATTTGTGTAAGTTCTGACCTTTATTTTTTCTTCAGTAAAGACTTTTAAATCTTTTCTCTCCATTATTACATTAAAATTGGAAATTCAGTCAAAAATATATGGCTCTAAATATACTATTATGGAAATTCAATGATTAAAAGACAAAAGACCTTACAGTTTACTATGAGTCTAATCATGAACTCGCAACTATCTGAAATACGTAAGAACAAGTAACTGTTTCCTTTCTATTGTTATGCTTGCATTGAAAACTACACCTTATACTTAAATAAAAATTCTAACAGACCAATACAAAAGCTTTAACAGATAAATACACATCCTGTACCTTTGGGCACACGCAGCTGCGTGTAAAGGGCCATCACTGACTGGGACTTACACCTGGGAAGCTAGCAACAAAGAGTAGTGTTTGTGCAATTCAATATGCACAGTCTGAATGAAAATCAGAGCAAAATAAAATAAACCCAACACTTGTTGTTCTCTATTTTATTCTTAATCTAAGTAATTAGTAATAATTTCAAAGGATCTAAGGTACGGCATAGTGACTATAGTTAATACTGTATTATACACTTGAGATTTACTAAGAGTAGATCTTAAGCATTCTCACACACACACAAAAAACTATGTGAAGTGATGCATGTGTTAATTAACTTGATTGTGATAATCATCTCACAGTGTATACTTATATTAAATCATCAGGCTGTTCACTTTAAATTGATACAATTGTACATGTCAGTTATATCTTAGGAAAGCTAAAGGGAGAAAAGAACACAGTAATATGAAATTGACCCATTTAACACTGACATCTTAATACTAGCTCCCAAGTCCCTGGGCCACTTGGAAATATACTGGATTCTTGGCATTATGTGAACCTTTATGCTCTAATGACACATTTTGAAGTCAAGAAGAAACATTAAATAGCACGGTTAATTAAATTTAGTCACCTTCTTTAGTGAAAAATGTTCTTGCAATAGTTTAGCATTTAGTTTATGTTGCGCTCAATGAATCAGCAACAGAGAACAAGAGCTACGCAGGTCACTGGCTGTACCAAAAAGAGAATCATGCCGTGACAAGGGTGACAACAGTGGCCTTTAGGTAATGATGAAGACAAGCTGGCTGCTGTAACAGAAAGGGTTTGAGACTAGACATCAGTCTAGCTGTGTGATCCTAGGCAACTCATGTGAACTATCTAGGCCTCAGCAGTCATTTGATCTCTTACATGACAAGGTCATCGTGGTTGAAAAACTCTAAACCCTGGCAGCCCATTAGAATCACTTGAGGAGGTGTTTTTAAATTACCAGTGTCTGTTCCCTGCCTAGGCTAAGTAAATCACAACCTCTGGGGATCAGGCCAGCCTCCCGTATTTTTTTGAAAGCCTTGCAGGGTGATTCTAATGGGCAACGGAAGTTTGGAAAACACTACTCTAGAAAACCCCCCTTTCACCTCTGTCATACTTTGTTTCTACAGCAGACGAAGGGACTGTGTTAACGACTGAGAACAATCGGTTTAAAGGTAAAAACTCGAACCAGACGTTAACTATCAAGGCAATCGTTCCTGATCCCCAGTTCAGGGCTGACTTAGGTAATGCAGTCTCCTTCTAGGTAATCGTGCTTCCTCCCGTCACAGCACAAGCACATCCTGTGACAGATGTCCACGTGGCTGTCTTCCCCTTTAGACTCTAAGGTAAAGAGACCTACAGTTTGCAGCCCAAACCCAGACACTTTTGAAAGTGAATGGGGAAGCTTTTCATAATTACACTTGTATCAGTTAGTAGGGCCACCTTATCTAAGTTCCTTAAGTGCCACATCTTATTCTCCTTGGATTCCTCAATGGCTAGAACAGTGTTCAGCTCACAGTAGGTGATCAATACATTTGTACTAAATGACGGAATAAAAACCACGCACACATTTGGGAGTGGTAATAAATTATCGCAGCTGCACTGCAGTACAGCTTCATCACAATGCCCATGAAAAACAGCTCCTGGTGCTTAAAGGCAGCTTCAGCACATCAGATTCTCACTTTCACAGAATGAATGAAGCACTACATCCCGTATGACAAAAAAAAAAAAAAAAAATACCAACGCATAATATGACTTGCTCAACACCCTTCTCCATTTTAAATAAAGCATAAACTCTTAATGGCAATGTTATGTCAAAACCCACAAGAGTCTAGAACATGAAAAATGAACTTTGTTCCATTAAATTACAGAATACTTGAAACCATTTTTTATAGCTCTTAATTATTAACTCAGGAAAAAGAGAACATTTTGTTCCAGTAACTCTTGAAAGAACTGCTGGTCATTCCATAGAGCAATGTTCCTCAGCAGGGTTCAAATCTAGAAGCCTTCTTTCAGTTCTCTAATCTAAGTTTTAGCGTTAGGCAAAGTCTGGAAGACAATAATTAAACATATCAGTCACAACTTTTGTAGAAGGTATACATATTTTATTTTTGGAAACTGCCTTAAAATAACTGACCCTTAAATAAAGAACTTAAACTGTAAATTCATTGTTTTAAGTACTTAAAATTTGGCCTAACCTTAGTTAAAATAAAATTCTACCTTTTGTAAAAATCCAAATAAAATCAATGTTTCGAAGTGCACTAATAACATAAAAGTGAGGTCAAACTGGCAAACTACTACTACTACTCACAACAGCAGCCAACATTGAGCCTGTACTATGTGCCAAGCACAGCCAGAGAAGTACTTTACAGGTAGTAACTCCACACAACTGCACTATCAGGGGGGTACTACTGGGCTGGCCAAAAAGTCAGTATGGTTTTTTCCACAAAATAAAAGACATTTTTCATTGTCACCAATAACTTTATTGATTTGGAAATTCTGAGTATGTGGGCACTTCTCCCACATGGTAGAACCTTGATTGTTCTCAATGTTTGTATTTGATCGCTAACAACTTCAACAGGTCTACCCCAGTGACCACAGAGGTAGTACAGGGAGAAATCTCCGGCACGACACTTCACAAACCACTTTTGACACAGTCAGTCAGTCATAGCATTGCACAAATCTTTTTGTGTGTTTCAGCTGCATTTTTACCTTTCTTGAAATAATAAAGCATAATATGCCAAAAATATTGCTTATTTTCTTCCATCTTCAATATTAAAATGATACACAAAATTTCACCAATTTTGATAAGTTTTTTAAGTGCACACTGAAAAGACAGCTGTCCTAATACAATCCAACAAAACTATTTCGAATGAACTTAAAGACAACGAAGCACTACTAGAACCATCCTATGGAAAAAAAACGAACAAACTTTTTGGCCAAGCCAATATTATTATAATGATTTTACAGACTAGCCAATTAAGTAACTTCTTCAAGGTTACAGCCCCGGATGGAATTTAAGTCCAGTCGTTCTGCTGCCAAACCTGCCCCTTCCAGCAACATGTCCTGCTGCCTCTTAATATACACAGTCCCTAGTGCTGTAAATTGAAATAATCCTTTCAGAAAGCAGTCTGGCAACAGATCAGGAGCCATGAAAATGTTCTTCTTAATGATATATACAGAATGCTGTATATATATGTGTCATATACAGTATGCTGACATAGATTCACCACAGCTTTGTTTAAACAAAAAAGAAAAAGTGGAACAGCTTAAATGCCTAATAGGGATATGGTTACACAAAATGTACTCACTGTAATGGCAACTAAGAATAATGGCTGTGAAGCCTGCAACAACTGGAAAAAAACTGTATACCAAACCTTGACTTTTTAAAAAGCAAATGTAACACTATGATTACAATTAGGTAGGAAAAGTCTAAAGGATATAAATTTCTAAATGCTGGCATAGTTGTTTTCAATACATTGGTATTTTCCCACTTTCTGCTACTCAAATGTTTTAAACAGAATTATTATTACTTTTGTAAGAAAAAAGCATACATTTAAAATGTATTTAAAAACCATGCATTAAGTGTACACTAATATTCAAATATGTGTGCAATGCAATAAATGAGTTCATCATAGACAGTCCAGTAGGGAGGAAAAAAGACAGTTTGCTCTTTGCCACACAAAATGCAAGCTTCCTATTTGGATAATAAAATATGACTTTATTAAGCAAGGCTCTTCACTCTACTAGGTATTTATGTTTGGTATATTCCCCAAGAACCAAAGAACAGGGTCCAGGCCATCCATGCTAGTCCTGATTTAGCTAGTAAAAACAGTAGCATCTTACATCTGGATAAATACTAGCTGAGTGACAATCAACAAGTCACTTGACCTCCATGCTCCGATTTCCTCATCATAAAAATAAAAGGTCAATACAATTGCTAGGGAGAAATAGATGAAATAAGATAATAATACCTGAAAAGGAATGCAAGGAAACAGTAACCTCCAAAAACATCTTAAACTTTGTGTTGAAAAAACCCAGAGATGCTATCTCAAACACCCAAACCCTCCGACCCACCCACAAAGCCATAATCATTTCATTCCCAAGAGAATTGTAAATGTATTTACACTAGTTAACAGTTATTATATAATACAATTAACCGTTTAATGCTTTTTATCTTTTTCTGCGTTTACACTACAAAGGGCTTGCAGAAGAGCACCTTTTGTCTAATTGATTTCTGCCCCTTTCACCTAAAGTCCAACCCCTAACTGGCTCTTAAGTTTCGCAGTAAATGCTAACCTAAGCTGGAAATTAATTCTGGGCCCTACTACAGATTTGGCGCCAGTTTAAAAAGGTCCTCTTCAAACACTTAGAATAAAGTTCTCAACTATACACTGTGGTGAGTCAGGTCTTTCATGTTTATGATACAAAATAAAAGTCGAGATTCTCGAGGTTTTGCTAACCATACACTGTTGGCAAGTGTGTGCTGGCATGAAGTCTGTACTAAGAATCACGAGATCAAAAAGGGGTAACAAAATTGAAACCTTGGGTGCATTTGCACCCATCGCCCCCGTTTCACCAACAGTGCGAGCAGTAAACTGCTTAGTTACGAGTAGCACTGGTGACAACCAGCGGCACCGGGCTGCTCGGTGCTACGCCGAGTCTAGCTGCGGAGGGAATCCCCGCGGCCGGCCGTGGGGTCACGCTCCACGCGGGGGACGGGGGCGCGGGGGCGAGGCGGAGCCCTCCCCGAGGCTGAGCGCCGAGCGGGACCCACGCCCCCCAGCTCCGGTCGCCCCCCTCGGCCAGCTGGGCAGCCCCGGCTCACCCGCTTCGGGGCGCTCCATCGAGTCCGCACTAGCGGGCAGCGCGTCTCGGCTGGCGGCGGCAGCAGCAGTGGCGGCCCAACTCGGCGGCCCCCGCCAGCGCTCCAGGCAGAGGCTGGGGCGGGGCCCGGACCCAGTGGGCGGTGCGCTGGGGCGGGGGCCGAGGCGGGCGGCTGGGGCTCGGGCCGCGGCCACCAGGTCTGCGTAGGCGCTGAGCCCCCAGAGCCGCAGTCCCCGGAGGAGCTGCATGCCCAGGCCGGGGACCCGGAAGGGGCGGAAGGGGACGCCCCGACGCGCAGTGGTACCCGGATTCGGGCTGCACGCCGTAGTGGGAGGGGCCGGGGAGCCGCGACCCCGGGGCCGCAGAGAGTTGGGGCTCCACTAAGCCCCAGGAGGTTCAGTCCCCGCCTGGTCCCCGAGCGGGATAGCACCTCTGCAGCCTTTAGCTGCCTTCAGTCATTTCCCGTGGCCGGCTTTTCCCGCCCCACGCTTTGAGGGGTGACATTGGGACCCGGCTGAAAGCATTTCCTGGACTAGGGTCTCCTGAGGATCCTTGTGTTTAGTTTTGCAAAGAGCTCTCAAAACACAGCTCGGATTACAAAATATTTGGGAAGAGCAAGTTGTACAGGAACAACACCTTGGCTATCTGTATAGTCAGATATTTTATTTAGCTTTTTTTCTTAAAGCCAAATTGTAACAAAGTATCAAAATTTTAACAGTTGTTTATGCCTACAAATTAAAAGGGAACCAACCAGCTGCAGGTTATTGCAGGTTAAATCACTGGTATAACTAAAATGGAAGAAAAACTTTAATTATTTTTAAAACTTTTTTTACCTTCGTACCAAATTTTACTGAATTTTTCTTTTAAATACAAAGAAACCACGTGTTACGAAAATTAGATATTTCTCAGGAAATTGCGTTTCTCAACAAATTAGCCTCTCTTTTGAATGACATTTGGCTTATTTTGAATGCATCCTAGAATGGGGATGGAAGCAAAGACCTCAGGACAATATATATCATACAAAATAAGTCATAAAGCTTGTTACCCTCATATTAAAATAATTCTAGCAATTTGAGTGTTTGGTTTGCACACCCATAGCAATCGGGCTGATTAGAGGTCAAAGGGAAAGAGGGGTAGGGGCATGGATAAAAGAAGGTGAGTGGGTTAACTAAAAAATGTATGTACATAACACATAGACACAAGCAATGCTGTGGTGATAGCCAGAGGTAAAGGAGGGTGGGGACTAACTGGAGTTGGGCAAGGGGGAGAAAAATGGGGACAGAAAGAGGCTTTGCTTGGGACAGTGGGCACATGACTCAGTGTGCAGATTATATTTTACTGAATTGTACACCTGAAGCCTGTATGGTTTTGCAAACCCAATAAACCCATTTAAAAAGCAAAAAGAAAAAATAGAAAGTTGAGTGGTTTACACATTCATAGCAGTTAGGGGCTGAGTGAGAGATGTGATAGGTTCCCTTAATATTTAATGCCTGAGCTCCCTCCTGAGGTGGAGCAGGTGAATAAGGCAGGTCTTTTTCCTAAAGAGTTGATCACCTACCTAATAGAGAAAGAAATATGAGGAACTGTGAAAAGTATTGAGCTAAAAAGTAAGCCACATTAATATCGAAGAGCATTGGAATATGCCACCCCAAAATTGCCTCTTCCACGGTTCCAAACAGTTCCTGACATCACTACTTAAGCATTCCAGGCTGCCACCTAGACCCAGTCCTTGCCTCACTGAGCTCTTGTGGTCCATTCTCCCTTCCAGGAAGTCCAGCTCTTCAGACACAGCTCATTGGTGGTTTACCTGGCCACGTGGATCCTCTCAGCCCTCGGGGTTACAGTTTCTTGCAAATTAGAAGAGCAATGCCTTCCTTATAAATTACACTCTGCATAAGAGGCAAGACAGGCGATATGTCAGATTATTTGCATTTCTGAAATGGATAGAATTCATTGAGACAGCCTGTTCTTTTACAGACAACCACACTTTTTCTCCCAGGAGGACAAAGTACACTTCAAGGTCACTGGATTGAAAGTTTTAAAACACAAAATTCAACTGAAGAAATTTTAAAGATCTTATTGAAAGGAGCTCTGAGGAACTTTACAAAATGAAAGACTTTCATAGGCAAAAGGGAGCAGGAACAAAGAGGTTAGACTGGGCAAAAAGCAGATTGGTTATGGCGAGGTCATTTTTCTTTAGGAAGATTACCTAATGGTGTTGATTAGGTGATTCCTGATTGACTGGTTTAAGATTCCGTGTCTGGGAGAGGCGAAACGGTAATAAAGTCTTAGCTTGGTGACTTGGGACTTAGCATAAGCAACTTCATTTGGGGCCTCTTGTCTTTAACAGAAGGGTTCAGGTTCAAGTTACCACACTGCTTCAGTTCCACGACCCCTCTCTGACCTTCAGAGAGAGAGGGAGGGAGGGAAGGAGAGAGAAATTGGTTGCCTCCCATAGGCGCCCAGACCAAGTGTGAGGGACAGAAACCTGAACTAATGTGTTAGCCCAGGAATAAAATAAAAGTGACAGAATTAAGTGATTCCAAGACAATAGTTGGTGGAGGTATAGAAAAAGAAAATGCATTGGCTGGCACTAAGACATTGGGAGGGAACTGAATTAATTGGGTGTTCCTGGAACGATCCAAAATGAAGAGGATGAGAAGCGAGAGGATGGAGGAACAGACACGAGTCGAGTGAGCAAGATGGCAGACAGTGTGTGCTGGGTAATGGCACCCTCCTCCCGATCTCAGACAAGTCAATGGTTAAATCCAACAGTCTTAAGTGTGAGTGATTTTGTTGTGGAAACCGAAGAAAGGACTGAGAACAGAGAGCACACCAGGACTGGGAGGGGCCTGTGATTATAAGCACCTAAGGATTTGCAGAAATCTTAGGGAGAGGGCTAGACTTCCATATGCCATCAAACCTTGAGCCAGTTTTGCTAGCTATTGAGAGGCAGCAGCAGCATTCAACTGGATTCCACTTAAATGCCCAGGGAAAGAAACCAGTAAAGAGAGAGATACAGTAAAAGACGGAAACTGATTGAGTAATATTGGAAGTCAGAACAAGACGAAAATGTTGATCTTAGGAGAGACAGGAGGGGTGCGAGTTAAAATAGATGGATCCTGTCCATGTTTGTGTGGGGTCTTGGTTAAGGGAGCTACTTTCTAAAAGTGTCAGTTTTTCTGTTGAAAATAAGTGGTGACAGAAATACTGGCTGGGTATCTTAGGTGGCTAGGGCATCGTCCTGATACGCCAAGGTTGCAGGTTCAATCTCCAGTCAGGGCATTTATAAGAAGCAACCAGTGAGTGCATGAATGGGTGGTAAATCAAATCAATGTTTCTCTCTCTCTTTTCACACCCTCTTCCTCTCCCTCTAACATCAATCAATCAAGTCTACTTTGTCTGATGTAAGTATAAAAAAAGAAAAGGAAAATAAGTGGTGAAATCAGAGTCTTGGTAATTTAGAAGCTTTCTGGATAAACAAGCAGTCATTGAAATTATGCATTTAAACGAGGTTGCCCAGGACGACTGTATGGAGGTAGAAAATTAGGCAACTGTGAATAGAACACTTTCTATCTTTGTGATAACAATCTGATTTTTTTTGTACATTTCATCAACTGCCTGAAATAATACATACTTTCTTACATTTCTTTCCTTCTGGGTAAAAATAAGAAATAATTGCTAAGAACATTTTCTTCAAGAACATGATTCTTTTTCTTCAAACAAAAAGGGATCATAGCCCTCACTGATGTGGCTCAGTGGAATGAGTGCCCATCTCCAGTCTAAAGGGTCACCAGTTCAATTCCCAGTCAGGCCACACTCCTGGGTTGCAGGCCAGGTTCACAGTTGGGAGTGTGTGAGAGACAACTGATTGATGTGTCCTGTACACATCAGTGTTTCTCTCCCTCCCTTTCTCTTTCCCTTCCCCTCTCTCTAAAAATAAATAAATAAAATCTTTATAAAAGACAAAAATAAAATGGATGACTAATTTCTTATGAGGTATATGCTACTTTGTATCATTATGCAGAAGATAATGATGTTCTTATATTGTTTTTGAATAATCTGTGTTTTTACACACTAAAGTAGTGCTCCTGACCACATTTTGGGCAAATGCCAAATTGGGAGATTAGGTTTAACAGCTCTAATTAGGCTTCCTGAAATTGATTAGTGCTGGGGATTAGCTTCTCATCTCAGAGTTTTATTTTACAAGATTTCTAAACTCAAAACCGTATGTTTTCTTGGTTATTTTTTGTATTATATGTATCATGTAAGCTGTCATATTTCCAATAGACCATTCTGCATTAATGATTTGTTGTTTTTCTGTTGTTATTGTTGTTACTCTCTAGTAAGATTTTCTAAATACTGAAAGTTTTAAGAGCTATGTCAGATTCCACTTTCTGGGTCATCAAGGCTGCTATTATTTGTTGGTTTCATTGTCCACTGGATGTGCTAGAAAGCATTATGCAGGTTATCTTTAAACTTCCCATTGTACCTTTTAAATGTGTGTTATAATTCTTTTTTCTTGGGGAGATTTTAACAGATGTTATGTTAATATGGTATTAACATTTGGGTTAGTAGTTGTCAGGTCTTTTTAAGTTTAGTCATTTTATTGCATATTTGGCTTAAGTACTTCTTGTTTTTTAATAGGGTAATTGATATTCCAAACAATATCACCTAAGACTTCACTGTCAAGATTAACCTTATTTGTATGCTAATCAAAGTATAATTGAAAATTACTATGTCATGAGGTTTCCTTTGTCAATAAAAGGAATGGGAAAAAATAGAACAAGTTTAAAAGTTCCAGGAAGAAATAGAGTCAGAGTAGAAGGAAACTTGGATCCATTCTACCTTATACAGTGAAGGATTTCCTTACAGACTGTCATCTGTTTGAATACATTCACTACCTAACAGCTCTTTGCCTAAATATTGTGTCGTGTCAGTTCAAACAACATCTTTCGTTGTCTATTGATCTAGGTCTACAACCAAAAAAATCCAAAATCACTATAATCAGCAAAACTGCAAAAATTCCTTCACTCTAAAGTATCAGCTCTCCAAGATCCTCTGACTCTTTCAGTCTTTATCATTTTATAGAAACTTAATACATTTTATAAATGTAATTTATATACAAATAAACAATATATATAGTTTATGCCACTTGTTTAATATTTTTTCAAATAGTATTTCAAATATCTACTTTTTATATAGCATAATTTACCCTATATTATCATGTTTTGTTTTATTATACCATCACTATTTAAGAAATTTCTAAATCTCAATCATTTTGGTTATGTTTGGCTTTTCAGTCAAACATACAAATATCCTTGGATTTTTTTCTTTCTTTTATACTATTTTCTTGACATAAACATCAAAAGTAAATTTACCAAGGTAAGAAGAATTGCTTCGATATTACAGCTTTTTTAGGAGTATATCAGATTGATGGACAGAAAGAAAAAGTATAGTGTAAAAGGAATCGGCTCCAAAAAAAAACCTCACTACATTGGATTTATTATTCAACTTCCCAATTGTTTGTGTTTGTACCTCTCTTTTTTTAGATATGTGAAATACAATTTTATTCTGATTGTAAATGAAAAGAAATGGGAATGACAGTAATAAGCAAGGTTTCACTGCTGGACGTTGAGATGTGACTGTGGTGTTATATTTCAAACTCGCTAAGGAACAACTGGGTTCCAACACAGCTACATATGGAAGTCCAAAAAAATGAAGGTATTTTTTAACTGCTGTATTTATCCCAAAGTCCATTCATCTCCCCCATCATCCCAAAGATCAAACACATGTTCTGCTTAGCTATTTAATAAAGAGGCAAAACGCTGCAAAATGACCTCAAGAGATAGTTGCCTACAAAACTCGACTTCTGATGCTGGGCTTCAGCTTCCCTTTCTCACTGGTCATCATCATCATCTAGGAGAATGGTGGTCCGAGCAACCTCTAGGTCGTGCTCATATACTTGTCAGAGCTGGGCCCATGGCAACCTCAGGCGGGGCAGAGCAGGCATGTCGACCAACTCTAAGTTAGGGTCTCCAGTTAGTTTTCTGGAAAACCAGGGGAAGGGCTCTTCAAAGCTGTAGTTACTTTTGCAGAAATGTCGTAGTACTGATGATTCTTCTTTTAGAGTAAGACAACGATTTTGCCTTAACTTTCCCATCCTTACTATCCACTTTGCTGCCACACAACACAATGGGGATATTTTCACACATTCGTTCCAGATCTCTATGCCAGTTAGACACGTTCTTACAAGTAGCTCTCAAAGTTACATGAAGCACTATAAGGGTCTTGACTGGCCATCTCTCAGTCCACCAAACTTCTCCTGACCAGCTGTATCCCATACATTCAACTGAATAGATCCTCTGTTAGTGTGAAACGTAAGGGAATGGACCTCAACGGCCAAGGTAGCTATATATGTCTCAAAGTCACCAGTCAGATGACATTTCATAAATGTAGTTTTTCCAGTCCTACTGTCACCAACCAAGACAACTATGAACTGAACTTGGAGTTCTCCTTGGGCAGCCATTGTGATGTTATTTCGGGAAGCGTCTCCTGGTGTACCTGACTGAGAGCTCTATGATTGGTCTTCTTAAATCATCAGCAATGCAGAAATTTTTCTAATGGTTAAATATGCATTAAGCACTTAATATATTGCCAAAAATTCACTGGGTCTCATAAACAAGCATCATTTTCCACAGGCAGCACTGTGGAGGCTTAAGAGCATGGAGTCAAAAAGCCAGATTCCCATCTGTAATGAACTTTTGAGGCAGGCCGCCCAGACAGTTACAATTTCTTAGCAAATTAAATATGAGTTCTTCAGCTATGAATTCATCTCTACACTCTTTGGTGGGGGGGGCATAGATTGTTATTACTCTCTAATGCTTTTCAAATACATTAAGCAAACTAATACTTTGTTATTCCCTAAGCATCTTTGAAGACTTCTAACAATTATATTCTAATGCATCATGTTTACTTCATGTTCTCTCTTTTTCATTACCGGTAGGAAAAAATACCAGTTCTTTCTTTTATGCATCTCACATGTCCCTTTTATTTGATTTTTCCCAACCAAACTGGGAATATCCTCTACTCTGAAATTTTCCTGTGCTTTATTTTTTATTCTGTTAGGGTATTTAAAATAGTCTACCTTTTATTATAGGTAATCCTCTTATTGATAGTGCATTAAGGGAGGCTGGCACTCAGCTTAGTACTTAGGACAGACTTGATTTTTTTTTCTGAAATAAACGAGGAGTTGACTGATCAATGCCTTCAAACTGAAGTCTCGTCTCATCTAAATCTAGGAGATTTCTTAATACATTTAAATAATATTTTTAAATTGATAATCTAGCAATTTCATGATCAAAGCCTTTGAGGGGCTACACTTTTTTTCCTCAATCTTTTTCTTGTTTTTGTTTGGTAGACATTTAACTTTCATAATTTCCTAGGTTGCATCTCAATGTATTTGACCCCAAGACCTTGAGCTAACCCTGACAGAAGTAAGAAATTTCTCAGCAGCTTCATTTCACTGTCTGGAAGGACTTAGAATTGCCTATATGGATAGCCTTTATCTTCTTCTAGAATTCGAATTGAAATATGTTAGAAATCCCTACTTTGTCCTCAATTCCTTTCAACCTCTCTATATTCTACAATTTTTAGTCTCTCTCTGGGTTTCATTTTGGATAAGTTCTTCACATGTTTCATCCAGCTCACTAATCCTTCCTTCAGCTTTGTGTAATATGCTGTTCACCCAGTTATTGAATTTTGAATTTCAAGGATTATATTGTTCATTCATTCATTTCAAATCTGTTTGTATTTTCTTCTAGTCTATTGCTTATGCTTTTAAGTGTCTTTTTTATATTTTTTAAGCATATTAACCATGTAATTTCATATTCCATACCTGATGATCCCAATAGCTAAAGTCTTTGTGGATTTGATTAAACTTTCTAGTTTTCATTGCAGGTTCCTATTTACACTTCCTTTATATCTTATATATGTTGTGATTTTTTTAATTGTAAGTTTGTATTGTAAAGTCTTTCAAGCCTAGTTTGAAATTATACTCTTTTTTAAAAAAAGACGTGGACTTGTTTCTATGTCCCCAGGGGGCACTATTAACATGGAACAATTTAAATTAAATTGCCCTACTTAATGCTTTATACTTTATGTGTAGGGTTGTCAAATAAAATACAGGACACCAGTTAAATTTTAGATTAAAAAATGAATAATTTTAGTGCAATATTTAGTGAATATACTACAAGATTATACAAGTTCAACAGGGCATTCTCTGTTTTTATTTGCTAAATCTGGCAACCTTATACATAGCTTGAATTGGGCTTCAAATCCACATAAGCATTTGCTTGAGGTTGTGAAGACTCAGGGAATTTTTTTCTCCATTCTCCCAGAGGAAAAGTAACTTTGCAACATCATCTTTTCTAAGGTAGATCTTTAAGGTAAATTTATTTCTTGTTCACTCTTATACTGAGAGTGTTCTCACTAGAATTTCAAATCTATGCAATGAATTTCCATAAATATTTGGCTTTATCTTCTATCCTCTGCATACCATATATATTTCAAAATATAAATTTAAGGTCCCTTAGCTTGTCCCTTAGGGTAAAAACCAGCTCTACAGATTACTTGCCTTTGTCGGTGTAAGAAATGCCCAAACCTGTAGAGATTTTTTTTATGAGAGTTTATTTGGACCAAACTGATGATGTTTGTCACGGAGCAAGATCTCAAATGCTCCTGAAAATAAGTTTTGCGGTTTCTGTTTGCATTTGAAATTAAGGAAGATTACATGAGGGTGAGAGAAAGCAAGGTGGGGGTGGTTACATGAGGAGGGGTCTGAAAGGGAGGACTTCAAAGGGGTCCTAACCTAGATACACAGAAACAGAGGACAGGGCTCACTTAGGCAAGACAGACCTTTTACTAAAGAAGGTACATGCCTGAGGGATGACTACCCGCATGACCTGCTCAGTTAGGAATTTGTGATCAGATCACCCTGTGCGGCTACTTTCCCTAGGACTCCTTATTTGGTCCACACCTTTCAGGATTCTTTTCCTTTTTCTTTGCTGTTGTTTTTACAGATAACTTACTTTTTTCCTGCTCCATGAAGCATTTAAAAATGTTTTTACATAGTTTGTCCAGTATCTCCAGCTGTTTTTGGCAGCACGAGATCAGAGAAAATGTATCGTGAGACAGAGTCATTCCGAATATATCAAATGATATTCTACCAGAAACAGATATCATTCAATCCTTTGCTCCTGCTAATTCTGACATCTGGTATTCTTGGTGGTGTCTCCTCAAAGTTTTAACATTTCTTACCAGTTCCTGGGTCTAGTCCACAGTAGTTAGTATCATTTGACTTTGCTCTCATCCTCTGCAGAGACTGGTTATCTGTCTAGTGACAGAGTGTGGCACTTTGCTCTGAGCTGTATTTAATGACTTGGACCCACTCTCACATCTATTTCCTCCCAGTGTTCTTTTGCTGAGGCTACAATCTACTTCCCAATGCCCTAATCTCTTAAGGAGTTTTATAGAATATAGGACAATTAAATGCTGCCTCCACCACCACCCTAACTTGTCTTCTGAGTTAGTCCAAAAGAATCCCATTCTTATTGATCTGTCTTATCTGCAGTTTTTGAAACTACACCTGACATTTCTTACAAGATTAGCCTTAGATTAGTTTTCCAGTTGCCTTTAGGAAGAAGACCAGTTTTCAGAGCAGGATTCAATTTTCCCGGACACCTCTGTCTTCATGGGGGAGTGACCAGCAGCTTCTTTCTCCTGCCAACATCAGAATTTTGGCTTGTCTTTCTTCTAGACCCATCCAGCACTGACATTTAGTATCAATGGCATCCTGGAGCTGGCTCATACCAGACTGTGAAAGCCAATTGTTAAATTTCAGGAATTTTGAGAGCTGGTGATTAAACCCCACTATTACAAAAATTAAATTATAGAAACTTATCATTAAACAACATATTTAAAACAATGATAAGCATAAAGCTCTTAGAAGAGAAGAAAACAGAGGAGTCAATCTTTGTGCATTGGGCTAGGCAAGGGTTTTTTAAATATGACACCATAAGCACAAGTAACAAAAGGAAAAAAGTAAGTAAATTAAACTGTACCAAAATATTAAATTTTCATGCCTCAAATGACATTACTAAGAAAGTGAAAATGCAACCCACACAATAGGACAAAATATTTTCAAACCATGTATTTGGTTAGGAACTTGTATCCAGAATACATTAAAAAATACTCCTATAACTCAAAAATAAAAAATAATAATAACCCAGTTAAAAAACAGATAAATGATTTGAATGGACAATCTACCAAAGAACACATACAAAAAACCAATAAATAAGTGCATGGAAAGATCCTCAATATCACTAGTCATTAAAGATATGCAAATCAAAACCAGATACCACTTCATGCTCACCTGGGTGGTGTGGCTACAATCAAAAGGCCAGACTATAATAAATATTGCTGAAGCTATGGAGAAATTAGAAATGTCAGAATAGGCATATACATAGAGAGAGAGGAAGTAGATTAGTGTTTGCCAAAACTGAGCACCCCGTGGATGGTGGGGGTGTGGGGGTCATGAGAGTGAATTGACGGCTAATGATTACGGGGGGGGGGGTTGAATGATGAAAATGTACTAAAATTAGATTGTGGGTTATGTTTGTACAAATCTATAAATAAACTGAAAAACTATTGAATTATACACTTTAAATAGGTAAATCCTATGGTAGTTGAATTATATCTCAATAAGCTGTTAATGAAAAATATAAGACAAATATTCAAGACAGCAGTCTCTAATTCTTTTACAACATTTTACTACTATCTGTCCCTTGAGGTCATTTACTGAGAGACAGTATCCGAGTGCCTCCCAAACATAGGATCAAGTTGTGTGCAGTGTTCAAACAGCAAGGACTATTTATCTCAACAAATAACTTGTTTATTTCTTTATATCAGTTAGCCAGATGGCAGTGAGCGATAATACTCTGTACTAATCCCTTAGGAAGACTAGTTTGCTTGAGGTTTAGACACAGACGCTAATGATCTGTCCCATTACAAGAAATATAACAATGCCATAAAGGGCTTCATGACAGATAAAATGATTAGAATATGGTCTACAGAGATGTAGTCAGTCATTCTGGGGCTTTTCATCAATAAATGCTTATTAAGTATTATAGAAAATGCAAAAATGAATTAGATCCTTCATGTAGTTAAGGCTCAATTAAGAAAATAGAAACCAGTTTAAATATTTAAAGCTAAAGGTATCTAATACACAGAAGCAGGTACTGGTACTTAAAAACTTCTGAAAAGGTTTAAGTAGTGAAAGTCAGGGGAGTTGCCACCAGCTTTCAAATTCACTAAAACTGAACCTGAAACTTCTTGTTTTCATGCAGAAGTCAGGAAGCTGTGAAGAGATGAAATCAATAATCATGGTCACCCGGTAGCCCTGGGGCAAAAGGCTGGCCTGGAATACAGAAGTTGCTGCCCACGTTCACATCTTAAATTCACTTGTCCACCACCACTGCTGCCCCAGTGACTTTTATCTCTCTTCTGCCTGCTAATTCATGCATACGTACATCTCATTGGCAGAACCTAAACTGTATTTGGAACCCTCTGGCAAAAGACCATGGAAAAATGTGGTTGTCATTCGTCCAACCCCTGCAACGAAAGCAAGAGTATGAAAGGGAATGGAAACGGTGCTAAGAACCAACAAATATGTAACTCATTATTCTCAAGGGTAGTAAGGTAATTTCTGAGACTTACATAGTATGAGTTAAGGATTGTTTCTTAGTGGCAGGGGATGCAAGTTGGAGAAATTTGAGCTTTCCCTCAGATAACTTGACATGTCTTGAATATTGGACTCTAGGCACTTTACCAAGTTGGCAGGCCCGAAGTTTGTTGGAAGTTGATCTCCCACCCTCTGGCACATATCTTAAGAAGCATAAAGAATACTCATGACTCTTTTAACTTGGTCCAATCATCATTATGTCACTAGTTTGTGACATAATGGGCCAGTGTGAAGTCCTGTGGGATGGCAAGACTATCAAATTTTATTTGGACTACATTATTACAGAGAGCTGGAGTCTTGATATAGCCCCAGGACAGAATTTATGTACCGCTTACTTTCTGGATAAAAGTAAGCTGTTTCTAGTGGTCTTTACTTATTACTATGGAAGAGGAGGCAAAAAGCTAGAGTTTGTAGGCTGGCCACTTGTTTTGGAAATACAGCATTTTTGGGGGTGGGTTGGGGGGGAATCACAGACATGGCCATTCATTTACTTATCTTCTATGGCTGCTTTCACATTATAACCACAAACTGAGTATGTTGGAACGAAGACCTTACTGACTTTTCAAAATATTGCCCTCAAACTAAAGATAGAGAAATAAAAGTTTTAAATTTATTTCTAAAACAAAACTATGACCCTTTTATGAATGTAGACACCAAAATGTATTTATAACAGTTAAAACCAAATACTTTTCTCTGACATTTGAAATAATCAATACTTATTTAAGGGAAATTTTCCTTCTCAGTCTTCTTATTCTACTATAAAATACCAGAACTATCTAAGTGGCTCTCTTAACCTCTGATTAAAAAAAAGAAAGAAAAGGAAAAACCTGTTCAGAAAAATTGATGTGTATTTTTTGTATTGTTGGGCAAAGTAATTTGCAGTATTTGATCAACAATTCATCATTACTTATAATGAAACACAATAAAAAAATAAACTGTTTGCCTGTTCAGAAAAAGCTCCAATGCAAATTTCAGCACAAGTCAGGACCCTCATTTGGAATTCATTAGAAATCACTTGCTCAAGTGTCATTGACCTGAATGAAGACATTGGCCTATAGAATAGACCCAGAGGTCTGTGTTGATCAAGCAGAGTAAACACTCTCTCTTGCTCCAAATCTCATGGTGGGCAGGGAGAACACAATGGCAAATATTGATTCTCTGGTCTTTTAATTTATACTGCCACTTGCAGAAGTTTTTGTTATGTTTTTGAATTCTCATTTTCCCATAATAATTTATAATATTATAATGTTTCACAGGATTAGTGAGTGTTTTCAAAAACATCTTATTTGATCAGCCCAGAAAGTATTTTCTTCTCACATTTCTTAGATAAGGAAACTGAAGCAGAGAAAGTCAGTGAACACCTTGCTTCACAGAGAAAAGGACCAAAGAGAGCATTCACCAAGCACCCACTAAATGGTAGGCACTATCTTAAGCCAGAACTAGAACTCATACCTTGATTTGTAGACTCCAAGTCCAACGTCTTTGCTATCATGATTTATTAATCCCCATCATAGTGAGTACAAGGGATGGTAGTGGTGGTGGTAGCTTTTAAACAGATAAAGATATAACAAGCACTGTCTCCAAAATGAGAATCAGGTGACATGAGAAGAAAAGAAACACAACTATAAAACTTTAAGGTAAATGTTGTTATAAAGCTATTGAAATGAATGGCATTAAGATACGCTTATACAAGAACATAGAGAATTAAGCTGAAGAGCAGGAAGTACTTTTTAAGAATTTAGTTGTAACATTCTAAAATATCAAACCACAGGAAGTTGTATAGTATCTATGGATAATTATTATTAAAGAGCAAACTTACCTTCTGGGAATGATTCAAATATAGTCCTGCTTAAAATCAGCAGCTATAGGAAATGTTTTCCTTCTAGTTCTGTTAGTTTATGATACTATCTCTAGTAACAGGGTGTTCCCCCCGGTGCACACACATTAACATCCTGTAAATCTGTTGGGAACGAGTCTGTAACATCAGATACGGATATGCTTTCTAAAGCATGTGTGATCGAGCGCAAAGCAGAAGCAGAAATAGGTATTTTTGGGCTTCTTGCTGAGGCTACATGCTGTCAGATTCACCAGAGTCATTCACTTACTAATTTATCCGATAAACAGATTTATTATATACAACCTAGGTATAAGATTTGTGAAGAATATAAAAACAAATTAGTAAAACCTTTTTCTACCTAGTAGATCTTTAGTGACTTAGTAAAATACCAATGCTAGTAACACATAGGAATTATTATCTTCATTAGAAAGGCTAGATAATACACAAAGGAAAGCAAGCAAGCATCCTTTTGCCATCTAAGACAGAGCTCAGCAAATGTTTTCTGTAAATAGCCAGATTGTAAATATTTTAGGCTTTTCAGGGCCATATGCTATTCGTTAGAGCTACTTAACTCTATCGTATTGCAAAAGCATTCGTGGATAATACATAAATGAATGGATGTGGCTGTCTTCAATACAATTGTATTTATGGACACTGAAATTTCAATTTCACATGATTTTATGTGTCACGAAATATTATTCTTTTGATTTGTTAAAACTCATTTAAAATGTAAAAACTATTCTTAGCTTACAGACCATACAAAAAACAGGTGGTAGATCACAATTTGTCAATTCTTGATTAATGAAATTACCATATATGAGAAAAAATATAATTGTACATGGCCATGAAGGATTCAGACAAGATACTAAAATATTAAAATAAATATAAAACTAAGTGGTAAATATTTAAAATATCTGCACACCAGGAGTTAGAAAGATGATAAAGTGTTAAATGGATGGATCAGACCTAGCTCTCCTTAGATGAGTAATTTCAACAATTGTTAGAAAAGGAATATAAATGACTGTACATTTGTCACAGTTTTTAGCCTTATGTTGTCTGGAGGTTGAATTGCTTCCCATACAGCTCTCTGTACTTGGCTCCTGCTTTTGTTTTCTGTTTCTTAAATAACTGACTTGGTGGATTAGTCAGGGTTCTTTGGAAAAACAGAACAAATAGGATGGATATATATAAAATATATATATGAGATTTATATATACATACATAATATGTATATGACATTTTTGATGAGGAATTGACTGATCCAATTACAGAGGCTGAGAAGTCCCATGATCTGCAGTCAGCAAGCCGGAGACTCAGGGTCCACGTTCTAAGACTGGAGTGCCAGTGATAGAAGTCTCAGTCTGAGAGCCAGAGCAGACCAGTGTCTCAACTCAACAATCAGGCAGGAAAAGCAAATTCTTCTTTCCTTTGCCTTTCTATTTAAGCCCTTAATGGAACTGCATAATGCCCACCCGCATTGGAGGGTGGGTGGGGGTGCAATCTGCTTTTTTCAGTCTTCCAATTCAAATACTAATCTCATCTAGGAACCCACCCATGAACATACTCAGAAATGCTTAACCAAATATCTGGCCATCCTATGGCCCTGTCAAGTCGACACAAAAAATTAACCATCATATCAGTATTTCAAAAATTATGTGCCATTTGTAGATAGTATGATAGAAAGTAAGTGAGTAAGTGGTATATTGTGAGAAAACCTACCAGGTCTCTTAATAAAATCAAATTCTAGCCATCCAAGTGTTGGAATGGAAGGAGGAACTTCAAGTTCAGACTGTGACTGGAGCTTAGGGTTCGAGCCGGAACTCACAGGCCTGACAAGAGTCTCCAGAAATTCCCTGCACTGAACATCTCTTGATTCCTGCCTCACATTCTTTTGCTCATTTTTTGTTTACTCTCTCTGCTATATAACAAATGGTCTCCCAGTAATCACCTAACAGGGTCTTGCCTGAATCGCATTGTTTAACTCCCACTTTCTACTTAGAGGCTTCCCAGTTAGCGTGGGGTGGGATGTCTGCCAGGACCTACCTGGAGTTCAAGGAAGTGCATATTGGAAGAGTGAAGAAATTAATGCCCCAATGGGACGACCTCGGCTGGTGTGGGACAGTAGCCAATGTGTAAAATGCTTCTCTCTTCCTTCCCTTAATGGGCAACTCTGAGAATCCTTGGAAGGTCTTGGCAAGATAACGTGCTTTTATTGGCTTTCTCTCCTTTCTTATTTTACTCAGGCTCTGCGTTGAGTGTGAGTAGGGTACTTGGAGTGTCTTATTCTGCTTGGGCTACAATATCAAAGTATCATAAACTGAGTGGTTTAAACAACAGAATTTATTTTCTCACAGCTCTGAAGTCCTAGATCAAAGCGTGATAGCGTCAGTGGCTGGTGTGAGCTCTCTTCCTGGCTTGTAGAGAGCCACCTTCTTGCAGTGTCCTCACATGGCCTTTCCTGAGTGTGTGTACAGAGAGGGCATTAATGCTTTCCCACGAGGGTCCCATCCTCATAATCTCATGTAACCCTAAGTATCTCCCAAAGGCCCTATCACCAAATACCAGTACGTTGGGGATTAGGGCTTCAGTATATGAATTTGAGGAGCACACAAGTATTCAGTCTGTAACACAGGGTAAGACATTTGCATTCCCCTTGGGAAATCAGTTTCATTTTTGCTGATACAACTATCCTGGTTTCAGAGGCCACTACTCATCATCAAGTGCTGTGGTCGAAGCCTGGTATTGGTGGTCATAATGAGTGAAATGATTCCCTTTATTGACAGCTTGGTAGGATCTGAGTGACATTGTTGTAGAGGACATGGCTGTAAACCGAGATTCTCTCTTAGTTCTCTGAGGGCTCCAGTGGGAACCTAATTTAGACTTGCAGCTCTGATGACTGAAACCAGATTGCCCTAGATCAGGGGTTTTCAACCCTGGATGCACAAGAGAATCACAGGAGCAGTGGGGGACGGGTGAAGAGGGGATGGAGTGATTAAAATACCAATGCCTTAACCCACCTCCAGATCTTAATTTGGTTATTTTGGTGCAGGGATTGAAGTTTCAGTATTTTTTAATTCTAATTTGCAGGCTCAGAGGTACAGGCTAAGGCCCTATGTGAGCCTTTGCAAAATTACCTGCTGCCCATTGTAAGTTTGTCTCTTGGTAAACAGAGACTTATAAAAGTGACTTACTGCCCTGAATGGTGTGAGTCAGTTGGTTGGGTCTCCTCCCATAAAGCAAAATGTCTCGGGTTTGATTCCCAGTCAGGGCACATGCCTGGGTTTCGGATTCAGTTCCTGGTTGGGATGCATACAAGAGGCAACTTATCAATGTTTCTCTCTTACACTGATGCTCCTCTCCCTCTCTTTCTCCCTCCCTTCTCCTCTCTCTAAAAATAAATAAATAAATAAAATTTTAAGTGACTTACTAAATAATTTTAACAAAAGTTTTAATGTGGGGCTTTACTTCCCAATAGGCCAAGCAGCAGTTAATTTGAAAAGCTCTTTGAACCACTACTCAGAAGGCAATAAACACCATCATATTTTAAAATAAAACATTGTATACCAATGTTCAGAACATTTTTCATAATAGCCAAACTGTGGAAATGAGCCAAATGTCTCTCAACAGATGAATAAATATACAAATTATGGCATATACATACAATAGAATATTATTCAGCCTTGAAAAACAATATAATCCTGATACATCTACAATACAGATGAAGCTTGAAAACATTATGCTAAGTGAAAGACACCAGTCACAAAAGACTACGTATGTATGATTCTACTACTCCTAAAATAAGCAAATTCATATAGACAGAAAGTAGATTAGAGGTTACTAGGAAGTGGTGGGGGGTGGGGTGGGAAATGAGGAGTTGGTACTTAATGGATACAATGTTAGGGATGATGGAAAAGTTCTAGAAATTGATGGTGGCAATGATGTCACAACATTGTGGATATAATTAATGCCACTGAATTTTGCACTTCAAAACAGTTAAGACGGTCAATTTTATGTCATGTATATCACAATAAAATAACAAAAAATAAAATCTCCTTTTTATAGGTGTGATGATTCTGGAAGAAGATTTAAGCTTTTCTGTAGATTGGCAACCAAGAATGAGAAATCCCATTTAACAAAGGCTTTTGGAATGTATCAACAGCCTGAAGTCACTATGAAGTGATGCCTTTACTGGATATTTTTTTAGTTTTTGAATATCGGTAAGCATGTTCAAGCCTTTAAAAAGAAAATTAATGCTTTCTCTGTTTGGAATTTATTTTTCTGAAAATTTTGAAATCAAAATTAATGCTTGAAAATAAAATAAAGATGATATCATCAACTTAATTTGATATTATTATAAATTTTTTAGATATAAAAAGTAGTTCTCATCTTCAAAGATTATCAACCTATGGTTAACATAATGCTGGAGTAGGTGTTTTAAAGGGTGGGGATTATCATACTCTTGGAATTTCTGACTCAGGCTATAATATGCCATAAAAAGCAAGGGTTTTTATATAAAAATGGGATATAAAAGAGGATTTGTTGAAACTGAAGAAAATCATGTAATTAGTTCTATTAGTGGCAGTGAGTAGTGAATGTAATGAGATAATTCTAGGGCAAAAGAACTTCCTGTAGATAACTGTCACCAGCTTTCTTTTTCTTCCAGTCAACTTATCCAAAATTTTCCTCCTTTCAAATTTAGGCAATGCTCCTCTTTCTTTGCTTGCTGTTAACCTGATTAGTCTCTGGCTCACGCCTCCATTTCCCTCTCTCTGTACTTGTCTACCTCTCTCTCACCAGATACCTTTTTCCATGATAACACTTGCTCAAAAAATATAATGAAAGTACATGCGAAGAAAAGTAACTCATGATTTCAACATTTCTTTGTAAATAGCTCTTTGGTTACAGGTCAGTGGTAGAAGGCAATGGAGTGTATGTAAACAGCTGGAACATTGGAAAGTTCTTCTCTAGGCTGTTTACGAAACTCCCCCTACAGACAAGATTTTATGCTATGTAAAAAGTGTAGAGTTGAATGAATGAATGAAGAGATGAGACAGAAATGGTCTAAAAAATTCAGGTTTATAAAGACTTTTACAGAATATCTTGGAGTCCTGCTGTCCTCCTGTGATGAAATCTTCCTCTACATCTCTCTCCCACATCAAAGTAGCTTGCCTCAGAGTTAAGTGGCTTTTGTGATTGACAGTCTTTCTTTATTCAGAATGGAATTTCCTGCTCTTGAAAAGTTTGCTTAGTCCAAATCAGGGGCCTCCTTTCCCCTAATTTTCAACCCTTGCCTACCAATAGTGACTCTACCATGTGTGTATAAGGGTGAGGGGTTTGCACCCTGCATTTCCTTTGTCTTCTGACTTGACTGAGGACTTTTAGAAGCTTCCTTTTCCTTCCTTACTTCCTTTGGACCTTGGAGAAACTTCACCCCAATATCTGGGGCTGTGTTTTGTGGAGGTGTCTTACCATAGGCCAAAGTTAAACATCAGAATGAGTTTTCATCCAGAAGCAGTGTCATCCAAGAGGTGTGTGCAATAACTGTAGAGAGTATAGATATATGGTTGAGCTACACCATGGTTTCCCAATCGTTCATGTGTTGGTTCAATACTTATTTATTTATTTATTTACTTATTTATCAGGTGACTGCTATATGCAAGTACATTTGTACCAGCTAGGGTGTAAAGTTCTTGTGGAACTCATATTTAAGTCAGGAGAGTTAAAAATAAAGATAAACAAGTAAAATATATGAGGTTAGATGGTGATAAAAGTCAAGGACAAAAACATAAAGCAGAGAAGGGAGAGAGAGATGAGTGGGAGAGAGACTAAGGGAGAAGGAAGAGAGGGGAGGGAGAGGGAGAGAGAGAGAGATTGTGCAGTACTAAATAGAGTAGTCAGAGAAGACCTCTCTGGGGAGGTAGCATCTGAATGAAGGGCTGAAGGAAGAGAAAGAGCAAGCCTTGCATATATCTGAGGGGAGAAGCTTCCAGGCAGAAGGTTCAGCAAATGTGAAGAATCTACCTGAGGCAGTTATCAATGTGTATTCCTGGAAGAGGAAGAGGGCCAATGAGGCTGGAGTAGAATAAGAGAATGAGAGAGCATCAGGAGACGAGGACAGGCAAGTGCAGGTGGGCCAAATCCTGTGATTCTTTGGAGAATACTGCAAAAGCTTCGGTTCTTCTCCAGGTAACATGAAAAACTATGGGCAGATAACTGTTAAGCAGATAATTGTCATGTTTTGATTTTAATTCAAAAGGGCTGGTACTGGACACGCTGTTGAAAAAAGTCTAAAGAGGACATCTGCAAGAGCAGAACAGGCAGGAGGAGATGATGGTGGTTTTTTAGACTGAGACAGGAGTAGTGGAGGTGATGAGAGAAAATGCACCTGGAAATGACGTGAAGTCAACAAGCCACTGCCTACAGATCTAATGATGGGCGAGCCGGGTGAAGTGTTCTAGAAGACATTAACATCTCAATAGGTCAATTTCCAATAGAAATAGATACTATCGATAATGTCCATACTTACAGACGAGGACATTGAAATCTCGAGGGATTAGGTAATTGCTTGAAGTTTGTAAGGGGAGAAACTAAGGCTTAAAATCTAGATCTATCTGATTAGAATCCATAATTTTAATCATCACATTTAGCAACACACTTTTAGGCAAGTGTAAGAACAATATTTTAGTTTACCTTTGCTAGGTACCCTACAATTTATTTACCCAGCTTCACTGAGATATAATTAATTTAAAAAAAAATTTTAAGCAGCAGAAATCATTATAAAGGTATACCCAAGAGAAAAAAAAACTATATACACTGAGTTACAAAATCTGTTTATTCCATGTTTCCTATCATTGCTCATAAAACTAGTGTACAATAAAGTGTGGCAAACAAGTAGACATGGCTCACAAAAGCAGGGACACCCCTTAAAGAAAATGGGTTTGGCTGTATGTAAATGGGGTATGACTCTATGTGGGCGAGTATCTTCCCTTTAGCCCGATTTGTCCAGCCTGACTGATAGTCTTTAAGGAGCTGTCCCCAGCTGGGGAGGCAACACTGTTTTCGGAGTCACCTGGCTTCGTCCGCTCCACACCCTCTTCTTGGATAAACTGTCAGCCTCCTTTCAATACCTCCTACATTTACACCTCAGCCTAGGCTGATCCAGTTTGCCTCCTATTTTGGTCCCAGGCTTTGTTCTGATTCATAGCTGTTGTTTTCATCTCTTCCACAGTACAGGGAATCAGTGAACAGCTCTCAGGTTGATTTATATGCCTTGTCTCCTCCTTCTTTTGGTTTTTGTTTTTAAATAGAACCACCCCCCCCACCTCAGATATGATCTGTTCTGGTCCTCTGCCTCTATTTGTAAGTCAGTTGGGTGGTTTAAAACTCAACATGCATTTTCCTGTGAACACTATACAAGAGTATTTGTCTCTCAGGTACATTTATAAATGCAGGTGACAACATTTTGAGCAAAAAGAACGTGAACTTTAGAGTTAGGCAGCCCTGACTAGTATTAGGATAAAAATGAGCAAATGTCATACATTTAATGTATTGTATTGGCTCAGAATAGGGCTTAGTAGGTAAGAATCGTCTTCCTTTAGCTATGACCTACTGCCAAAGGAAATATACTCTTATAGTTTATCCCCTAAACTCCTGGCTATGAAATAAACACATAGTCCTCCTGAGGATTTCTAGTGTTTTAAAGAGTTGGTAACAATGGAAAAATACAAAGTATATGGGAATTTTTAAAAACTTCTATTTACCATCCTCTTAGACCCTGAAGTTGAAAGTCAGTGTAATGTATTGACACCAGGGGTGAAAGGGAGAGGAGGCAAAATGGAAAAGAAAAAGAAAGAAGGAAACCTTTATTGAGCATATGCTTGATGCTAGGTACGTGTTAGGCAGACTTCCAGGTATTGTGACACTTAATCATCTTCTGTTGTAAGTAAGGGTATCTCTATAGGAGACAGAGGAGAACACCATGGCTCTGAGTTGATGAATCTTGCCTAAGTTCATGAAACTACTAAGTGGTGGAACTGGTATTTAAAGCTAACTCTGTCTGACTTCTTGTCCATAATATTTTAATATACTTAATACATAACAAAGTGTATATAAATAGTATCTTACATTTTTATTAAAATCAGCCTTTATATCTGTCGTAAAATAAGCACTAAGTCATTGTTCTCCTAAAGAGTAATCTTATATTTCAATCACAACATTTTTAAATGTTGAAGCCTAGTTAATATGAGAAATCTGAATAAAATCATAATACTAATTTAGTTTGTTTTTCACAGACTTACTTTTAAAGAATTTATAATAAAAATACCTTTCTAAATGTAACTGTGGGGTAACTTCCTCAGTACTTTAATAGCTTCCAGATGTTTAGATAATTTTGTTTAGAAACTTTGTAAATTATCAAAGTTCTCTGCTGATTAAATAAGACTTATAATAAAGTAAGTCTTCTTTGCCCTGTTAGACCTCATGATGTTGAAAACCTTTTTGAAGTCATAACTTCAAAGTAGTTTACATGGTTGTAGTCTCATAACAAATGTAGGATTATAGGCTTTTCTGTAAGATTATAAAGGAAATGAGACAGAAATAATGACAAAATGACTTCCCATGTTCGTATCTCTTCCTTTAAATGTTTACCAATTGGTCAACAAGCTTGATTTGCTGAAAGTCTTATTGACATCAAAGAATACTTTCTTCAGTCCAGAGGGTCAAGTACAGTGCCTTGCCAACTGACAGACCGCTGGCAACAGAATTAAACAACTTAAATGGACTTAAGATAATGCTAATTTGCACAGTGGGAAGTAAAAAGTCTAGATCTGTTGGAGACAGGAATAGCAAAGTGTGAAAGGTGAGGAACCAATTGAGAAAAGGGTGAAGCAATATTAATGAGATGTTCAGATATAATGGTTATAACCCCAAAGGGATTTGATATAAAAACAAACAAAAGAAATTAAAAAGTAAAAAGGGCTGTGACTGAAGGTGAGAGAAAAATTTTTAAAAGTTTGATTTCTTTGTTTTGAAGATAGACAACATCTTAAGGCTCCAGAAAATAACAGTAACAAGGAAAAGTTGAAATTTAAATAAGTAATAATATAGCCAAGAGTGTCACATGTAGCTATTGTCATGTTAGGGTGTGTGGTGAACTTGGAGTATTACTACATATGTGGATGAAGTTCTAGTGCATAGCTTGTTTTCTGTCTATTGGTCATCACTATCTTTGCCATCTGACTTGGTGGTTGTATAAAAACATACATAATATATATAAATGTTTTTACAGAAGGACTTACAAGATAGCACTAAGCCAGTAAGAACAGTTGAGGAACAAGACTTCAATCCTCTTATATAGCTTAAAGAACTTTAAAGGAGACATCTATTGTAAATATTATTGTAGTAGAAAATTTCACCTGCTTAGACTTAACCCTATTGTATTTGAACAATTGGTTAAATACTTATTTAGAAGTAGTTTTCAGTTGTTTGTATTACCTCGTTTCCTGGGTCTTATTTCACATCATTTCCTCTGGGAATTTGCTTTACTAAAATTGTTCTGTGATCCAACAAAGGGACTGTGACACCAAACTAGAAAAAAAATAATGTTTACTTTTCTTAGCTAATTAATTTTTGTCTTGATTTGTCTTCTATCCTTTTTTTTTAATGGATAATAGGGAGAATATTGTAGGACTAGCCTTCCTTTGCCTAGATAAGTTTTACCATAAGCTATGTATCCCATGTATTGTAATTTAACACAAAATACTTCTCATTTAGAACCCATATGTGATAGGGATATATTTCTTCAGATTTGCACATGTTCACAAACTTAATTATGCTACTGTCCTAATTTCTTGATTACTCATAAGAATAATCACGCCCAATTTACATTGTTGTTAAAATATATATATATATCTTGAGAATCAAGATCATGTCAATAGAAATACATTCCCATACATATTTAAAGTCATAATTGATCTTCCTAAATACAAAGCAAAAGTGTTGTTGAGAACTATATTAAATATATTTATTCAAATAAGAAACCCAAAAGTATAATTTTGAGAGACAAAAGCATACTTAATTTTGACAACCATGCTCCTTTAAACATTTTTTTTCAAAAGTATAAATAAAAACTGGTAGCCATTCACTCAGCAGTAATTAATAGTTTAAGGAGACAAATCAGTCTAAGTGAACCAAGTGTCAGGGGCAGCAGCTATGCTATTTTAAAACTAGTTTTAATGTTTTTAAGACAATTTGAGATATTATTTCCAAAAGAGGGGTTAATTCTTTTTGCTGTCAAGGCCTAAGATAAAAATAGAGATCAAATAGACACATTTTTTGGTCAGCATTTTTTCTTTATTAGACTTTTTATTTAAGTATAACATACAGAACAACAATAAAATAATTTTTAAAATAAATTTAAAAAATCCAATTTACCTTAAAAAAAGAAATAATAAATTAATCTTTAAATTTGAAAAAAAGTAAGTATAACATACAGAAAAGTGCATAAATTATAAGCTTACTATTCAATGAATTTTTGCAACATTAATACACTTGTGTAACTACCACTCATATCAGGAAATGGATAATTGCCAGCCCCCTATCAACAAAATTAACCATCTTTCTTGATTGCCTGTTCTTGAACTTTATATAAATAGAATTGTACTCTATATGTTCCTTGTGTCTGGCTATTTTCATTCAACATTTTATTTTTGAGGTACATCCATGTTGGCTTGTAGCTATAATTCATTCATTTTCTATATTGTAGTATAACTGATTTTATGGATGTACCATAATTATATTGTTTGTGTATGGTCTGTTATTTGAACTATTATGGAAAATGCTGCTGTGTACATCTGAATACCTACCTATCTTGGCATATTCTTTTAAAAATAATTTTGTAAAAGTTTATGTGAGCTAAACTGATGACATACACTGGGGAGCATGATCTCAAATGCCTTCTGCCTCAGTGTGTTTATGGACCCACTTCTTTAGAATATATTCCTTGGAGTAGAATTTTAGAAAATAAATATACATATAATCAATTTCAATATATATTGTCAAACAGTTTTCTTTTTTCCAAATTGGTTTTAGCAATTTGTACTCTCACCATCCTTAACATTTAGTATATCATTCTTTTTAATTTTAGCCATTCTGGTGGCTATATAGTGGTATAACACTGTGGTTTTAATTTGCATTCCCCTGGCAACTAATAATGTTGAACATTTTTATTTTTTTAAAGATTTTATTTACTTATTTTTAGACAGAGGGGAAAGAAGGGAGAAAGAGAGGTAGAAAAACATCAATATGTGGTTGCCTTCCACATATTAATGTCCCCACTGGGGA
Source organism: Tonatia bakeri (assembly GCA_004024845.1). Classification (NCBI taxonomy): domain Eukaryota; kingdom Metazoa; phylum Chordata; class Mammalia; order Chiroptera; family Phyllostomidae; genus Tonatia; species Tonatia bakeri. The sequence continues at coordinate 234,007 of PVIA01000307.1, read as the reverse complement.
CCTGGCCCACAACCCAGGCATGTGCCCTGACTGGGAACTGAACCAGCAACCCTTTGCTTTGCAGGCCGGCACTCAATCCACTGAGTCACACCAGCCAGGCCTGATGTCCAAGATCTTTTTATATGTTTTTTGACTATTTGAGTATCCTGTTTTTATGAAGTTTCCATATCTTTTGCCCTCAATTTTCCATTGAATTTTCAGGCTTATTTTAATTGACTGGTAGGTGTTCTTTATGTACACTCAATAAAGTTTCTTTGTTACATATGTAAATTCCAAACATTTACTTCCAACTTGCAGCTTGTCTTTCACTCTCTTCATAAAAATGTTGTCATATGAACAAACATTTCCAATACTAATGAAGTGAAATTGATCAATCTGTTTCTTAATGGTTAGTGTTTGGTGTGTGCATATGTTGTTAATTTTAAAATGTTTTTGCCTATCCAAGATCATAAAGACATTCTTTTATATTAGCTCTTAGATAGAGGCTTTGTTGTCTTACCTGTGTAAATACATAAGTCTATAATTCAGCTATAACTGTTTTTTTCTCTTTTTAAATTTTATTTTTAATTATATTTTATTGATTATGCTATTACAGTTGTCACAATTTTTCCCTTTTTGCTCAGCACCTTCCACTCCTGCAGGCAAGCCCCTGACCTTTGTTCATGTCCATAGGTCATACTTATAAGTTGTTCGGCTACTCCATTTCCTGTACTGTACTCGACACCCCCATGAATATCATTTCTAAATTATATCTTTGTTTGGTACAGCAATCTTGGCTATAGGTCCCTGATTTTCATGACTTTGAATATTTCTTGCTGATCCTTTCCATACTGCAAAGTTTCTTTTTGAGAAATCAGATGACAGCCTTATGGGAACTTCCCTGTAGGTCACTAACTTCTTTTCTCCTGTTGTTAAGATTCTCTCTTTATCTTTAACCATTGGTATTGTAATTGTGATGTGTCTTGGAGTGGTCCCCTTTGCATCCATCTTCTTTGGAGCTCTCTGTGTTTCCCAGACTTGCATGCCTATTTCCTTTGCCAAATCAGGGAAGTTTTCTTTCATAATTTTTTCAAGTAGATTTCCAATTTCTTGCTCTTTCTCTTCTTCTTTAGTCACCCCTATGACGCAAATGTTGAAACATTTGAAGCTGTCCCAAAAGCTGCTTACACAATCCTCATTTTGGGGGATTCTTTTCTTTTCTTGTTGTTCTGATTGGTTGTTTTTTGCTTCCTTATGTTCCAAGTGGTTGATTTGATTCTCAGCTTCCTCCACTCTACTGTTGTTTCCCTGTAAATCGTTCCTTATTTCAATCAGTGTATCTTTCATTTCTGACCAGACGTTTTTTATGCTGCTGAGGTCCTCATGGCACCAAGGTGAGATCTAGGGGACAGCTCTCTTCAGACAGAAGGGCATGCAGAGGCCATTGTCCTTTTTCTGAACATTCCCCTGGCAGAGCCACAGAGTCAACAGGTGGAGGCCATATCTGAGACTCTATCAACCTGGCTAAAACTGTTTGCCCTGCCCTGGAGATCTCCTGAGGCCCCATTTCACCCAATTTATGAGCCCACTCAAGCTGTTAACAGTGACTTTTCCATATGAATGGCTGGTCTTGACACATGCTTCACAACTTTCTAAGTCCTCTCAAACAAGCAACTGCTGGCCTCAGTGAGCCCCCAGGCCCCAAACCTCTTGCTAAGTGGCCCCAGGCCTGGCACTAGCAGCAGCCAAGCCAGAGTCACAGCTTGGTTTCTCCCAGGAATCTCCAAGCCCAGCACAAGTATCAGCCATTTCAGATTGCTTTATAGCTCATGCAGGGTGATCCTGGGCAAAACACAGGTGGGACCTGATCTTGGCCTGCACCACCCAGGGAATCCCAGAGCCTGCGCACCCAGTGGGCAACCACTGACCATGTCAGAACACCACCACCCTGCTCCTGCACAGCTGATCCTCCATGGTAGGTGGAGGTTCGTGGTCAGTGGTCACAGCCAGTCCTTGGTGCAATTGTCTACATGTGTTCATTATATCAGGATTATTAATTGTATTTTTAAATTTTATATATTCCTACTGATTCTGTCCACTTGATCAGTCAAATACTGATAGAGAAGTCTTAATCTTTCTTAGTGATAGCAGTTTGTTAATTTTCACCAGGAATTTGTTCATATTTCCTTTACATATTTTGAATCTATGTTATATGATGCATACATGCAAGTTTAAAATTTTTAAGCCTTCCTGGTGAATTAATTTTTATGAATAATATTGATCCACCTTATCCCTAGTATTGCTTTACAACTTAAAATCTATTTTATCTACTATTAATATAGGAACACCAGCTTTCTTTTAATTACCATTTGCCTGGCTTACGCTTCTAGTCCTACCACAGTTGTTCTCTGTCCTTAGGTTTTAGCTGTGCTTTATGTAAACAGCATATAGCTGGATTTTTGAAACTGTAGCATGTCAATATTTACCTTTAACTAGGCATGTGATACATTTATAATGATTATAGTTTTGTGCTATAATTGGACTAACTTCCACCATCTTATATTTTACTTCAATTTTTTATCATTTTTACCATGATTTCCTAGTTCCCAAAGGGTGATGTGAAGAAGGCCAAGTGATCAGTTTAATGTGTATGTTATTTCCTTACTATTAGCTATTATTACTATTGATTATTTCAAAATTTTCAAATATATCTTACATAATTGTTTTGTATTGTTTGATAATTTCTATAACTGCAGTCACTGAGCATTTGAAATGGTACATTGTTAATTCTTCTGATTCTTGCTTATGATGGATTGCTTATATATGTATTATATAATTTTTGATTGTGAATATATGTTCCTCGGAATTTTAACTGTGAGAATTCTTTGAAAATTCGGTTGAAAGTCAATCTGTGAGAAAAGATTTGCACTTGCTTCTGCCAGGTGCTAATTTTCGTGTTGGAGTTTCTCAGGCCACAAAGACAGCGTATACCTAACTCTGAATACTGGGTGACAGCTGAGCCTGCATTAGGAATTCTCAGGGAAATGTTTTCTCTGTTTCTCCTCCTTCCAGAATTAATGCAAAGTCTTTCTGTAGAGAAGACTTTTTTTTTCTAGTTGACTCATCAAGGGTATTGCTTTTCAAATCCAACTGTCTTGTAATAATGTGATCGATTCAAGACAAAGCCCTTCTAATAGTGTGGTCTGTTCAAGACAGAGCCCTGAAAGGACTGAGGACACACAGGATGCTGCCAGGCCAATGCTTGCTAGGTGCTTCTGCAAGGGCATGAAGTGCAAATGGCACCCTGTCAGGGTGGATGAATTTGAAAAGGTACTGCTTCCTCTAGATGGACTCAGGCCAGTACCATGACACAGGCCTTGGGGAGCTGCTAAGTGTGGGCTAAATATTACCTCACTTTCACTGCCTCAGGGTGCTCTGATGCATGGCACAAGTTCCTCATTACCTGTAGATGCCTGTGCCAGTGTTTGCTTGCCTTGACGAATGGGCTCATTCTCATAGATTTTGGCCTTTTGCAACTCTTTTACCTTTTTTATCAGGCTCAGCCATGCATTTAAAAAATGATTTTTACTTATTTTATCCATCATTCTTAGGTGCATGTTCTAAGAATGTTTCTCTGAAAACTAGATCTGTTAAAATGTGGGAAATAGAAGTTACTTCATTCATTTTCAATTAGGTCTAAACTTTCATTTCTTCAACAAATGTTTGCTGGAGAAGGCCTGCACGAGCCACTGTGCTTGGAAGTAAAATACAGTGGTAGAAGAAGCAGGCCAAGTCCTTGCCGTCATAAAGCACATGATTAGTTGAGTAGGCCTCCGCTGTTATTTCATGGTTGTGTGTTTCTTCTCAGTGATTGTTCTGTCCAGAAGAGATTCCTCTGGAGAGGATGGGGTCACAGGAAGCAATGGCATACACAAAACCTTAACAACCCTCCCTATCTTTCCAATAAGTAGAACACATTTGTGTGCCTTTGGGAACCACATAAAACCAAACTGAAAAATGGTACTTTGTTAGTACTAACCTCCCACCACCCATCTGTTTTAAATAAACTGAAGACCACACCCTAAGGTGGTCTGCTTTGTAAATGGAGGAATTTATTTGCTTAGAAAATGCAGTAGTCCAGTTACAGTCCCACTGTCTCCACTATTTCAAGAGGCTATTTTACAAACTAGCAGGTCGAGTCTGGGCTATATAAATATCTCAAGCAAAACCCACATAATTCAGGGATTTGGTCTTCTAATTTTTCTCTTTTGTTCAACAGTCCCTTCTGCTGTTACTATTGTCGTTGATGGGTTTTTAGCGAGTACTTTTTGCAGTGACTACTTAGAAACTAGGCCCCACAGGCAGGGCTCCTCACAGCGTGCCCAGAGCATTTGGCCCTCACTGCTGTGCCGCATCGGAAGTTTTCTTCGGTATAGCGTGGTAGTTCTGTTTATCCTGCAAAGTGCGATGCTGCTGCTTCAGGGCCATTTTGACTCCCCAATCCCCACATCTAATGAAGTGGGAACTGGAAGTAGCAGTGTTTCTCTTTCTCCTGACTCTCTCCTGTCACTGTTTGGGAAAGAGGTTTGCAACTGCAGGCCTGCTGACCACAGGCCTGGGGGGTGGCGGGGGGAATCACATGCCAATCCGTTTTCATTAAAGGTTGGGGTTCTGTTAGGTTCTTTCCACTGACTGGTCTTTTCTTGGACTCTAGGTTTAAGTCAATGAATGAGCCTTCCCTTCTGACTTCTCTAAAGCCTTTCTCGCTGAAGATCAGGCACACATGGAAGGCCCTAAAATCCTTTACTTATCATTGAGAACTGAAGTCAAATATAAACTTCTATAAACTTGCTCTGTATTATTGCTTGAACTGAATGGGTACAAAATGGTACCGACTCAATGACGCCTACGTATTCATATCAAAAGACTTTGTTTTATTTTTGGATTTCATGTATATTCTACAGAAAATGGCAAGACTGCTGTCTGTCCTAGGTAGTAAGAACAATATAGGGCACAGATAGAAACCAGATTCCTGATTTCCTCTAACTAGTTTTATTGTTTCCTAGACTGTGAACTCCACCACAGCCAGGCAACATATCAGTCATTTTTGGATAATCTAGAGCATGGCATGAGGCCTGGTACACAATGACACTCAGATTGTTAAACTGAAATAATATATTTTTGTTTCACTCTTTCCAAATGTAGCTTTTTTGGGGGAACTCCCCTATTTTTGCTTTCAGTTTTAGGGAGCCATTGGTCTTGAGATCCCATAGACAGCAACTGTGGAGATTCTGCCCCAGCTCAGGGGAATCAACATGTCCAGGCTTCTTCATTTGTCACTGAGCCAGATGTATGGCTATGTGTGAGGCACAACTCCAGCTTCAATTGAGAGAATACCTTGGCTTGGCAGGCTTGAGATGCTTATACCTGTTATTAGCAATAGTTGGGAATGGCCCTTGAAAAGGAATGTCGACTGATGCAGCCACTGTGGAAAGCAGTATGGAGACTCTTCAAAAAATTCAAACTGGATCTGCCTTTTGACGCAGCTATCCCACTTCTGGGAATATATCTGAAGGAACCCAAAACACTAATTTAAAAGAACATAAGCATCCCTATGTTCATTGCAGCATTATTTACGAGCGCAAAGATATGGAAAAAGCCCGTGTCCATCAGTAGATGAATACATAAAAAAAACTATGGGGCATTTACACAATGGAATACTACTTGGCCATAAAAAGAGAAGACATTTTTGCCCTTTGCAACAGTATGGATGGACTTGAGGAACATTATGTTAAATGAAATATGCTAGTCAGAGAAAGACAAATACCATATGACTTCAATCATGTGTGCAATCTAATGGTCAAACTGAACTAACAAGGAAAATGGGGACAGACTCATAGATGCAGAGCAAATGACAGTTAGTCAGGGGGAAGGTTAAGGGGTGGATAACTGAACTAAAAGGAAAAAGGACTCATGGACATGGACAACAGTGCGGTGATTGCTAGGGGTTGGGTGGTATAAGGCAACTAAATGATAATGGGAAAAACACAATAAAGATTAAATGAAAAAAACAGAAGGAGATTATTGTCACTCAGTGTGACATAGATAGAAAAGAGGAGGCTTCTGAGGAAAAAATAAACCTGTGAAAAATTGTACTGCAGATGGAAAAAAAAAAAAAAAAAGAACTGCTTGAGGGCTGATCTAACAGTGAACTAGAAAAACATGGCTCGTGTGGTAAAATGTTTACCCAGGTGGCTGCCAACAATGCCTTCCACCTCTGGACACACATCCTGCTCTTCCTATCAGGCCTAAAGTCTGTGATTCCCTCTCCTTGAGCTGGAGTCAGCTCTGTGACTTGCCTCAACCAACAGAATTGTGCCCAAGTGATGCTGTGACTTCTGGTTTGAGGCCTCAAAGGCCTTGCAGTTTTTGTTTTCACCTTCTCGGAAGTCAGGTGTCATATAAAAAAGTATGGGCTATTCTGCTAAGAAGTCACATGGTGAGAGAGAGGCCCTGGAAGATCAGAGTTCCTTTGGAGCAGAAATCAGACATCTCTGTTGACAGGAAGCACCAACTGCCAGACATATGAGTGAGGCCATCTTGGATCCATCATCCACAGTTGTGCCTCCCAGTCAACACCACACAGAGCAGAGACGAGCCATGCTTCCATGCCTACCCCAAAGAATCACGAGCAATAAAATGATCATCATCAAGTTTTGGGGGCATGTAGCCACAGGTAATAGAAACAACTTCAAGGATTGGCTTAGTGATAGTTTGACTCCTGTTGGCATTTGTGTGGTGTCTTCTCTCTTTATGGCAGTGGAACTGGGAATGCATACACTCCCGGCAAAGCTTGAGATTGCCTTAGTCTGATAGAACATGAGAGTGCATTGTGAGATATTCTGCTTATGGACCATGGAAAGTAAGGCAGGTTCTCAATCCAGAGCCACTTCAATACTTTCACATGGTTGGGCTTGGCACTCAGAAGTCACAAAGATTGAAGAAGGAATCACCAGTATAGTGAGATCCAGATTTCCTAGGAGCTGCTGCTGTGTGAATGAGTTGGTAAGAAAGGGTATTAAAGGAGGTGCTGGGTAAATTTCTAGTCCAAATCGCCAGACTGGCTTTGCTTGTTGGTGGTATTCAGGATTGAGGTTGCAATGCTAAATTTGGATATGGTGTCTCTCCAGCTGGACTCTAGGTTCCTGTTTTGTATTTTGTGTCAGTCCCTTGCCTGTTATTCCTCTCTGTCTAGTGGGAAGACCCAGCCTTGCTTTTATCAATGTCTTTTCCTGAGGATACATGTTCTGGCCTTGAACCACAGCCTAGTAGTTCTGTCCCATGATGGCAGTGTTTTAGCTTGCTCACATCACTAGATATCACCTGTTCAGAACTTTGTCCTTCTTGTCTGCCCAAACCCCTCTTCTCTCTCTGTTAAGACCTCCTTGCTGGCCTGGACTACCACCTGTTGTTTGCCTATATCTGTTTGGTACCATGTTTTATGCTTTCTTTACTTCCTTATAGCTCCTGTAACTTGCTTTTTCTCCCATTAGTTCTTGCCAAGTCCTCATCAAATCTGCTCCATTCCACTGAAGTGCTGGGGCCATGTAAGACTGTGCCCAAAATACAGAGTCTAATTCTTCCACACGACAGACTTCAGACATTTGATAACAACCTTTCCATCACTTTTAATCATCTCTTTAGTCTAAATCTTGGTTTTTCGTTCATTATCAAAGTCACCCATCTATGAATATAATTTAGCTTTTCAACATTCCTCTTAAAAGGTGGCATAGAGAAGTGATTCACATGCTCCAACAGAGAATAGAGTAGGAATATTTCCTATGATAAAGGCATATTTCATATTTTATTAATTATTCCCACATTTGTTATTTTTTTGCAGTAGCATTTTAAAGAGTTTCCACCAGGAATAGATCAAGGTTTTATGGACCATAAAGCTTATACAAGTTTAGGGACTCTCTTCAATAATCTTTTTTCACAAATATGTAGTTAGTTTCAAGACCTGTGAAAATGAAGGATCCTAAAGCTTAGGTTTTTGTAAGTTTCATTGTAAATCTGCCTCAAAATTCCTAATAGTATTGTCTGGTAAAATTCCCAGGTCTTTACCGGAACTGCTACCTAATCAGGTTTTCCTTTATCAGTCATAAGTTTAACTTGGGTACTTAGCATATGGGGGATTAAGTAAGTTAACACAGGTGAAGGACTTAGAACAACACCTAGCACACAGAGCATGCAATAAATAGTAGCAATTATTATTTTTATTACTCGCCAGCAGAACCTTAGCAAATAATTTGTCTGTCTCTGAACTTTCTCTTTGATGTAATGAAGATAATACTTGCCCTGCCTTTCTCATAAGTTATTGTGAAGATCAAATGATAAAATATGTGAATGTGCTTTGTTAACTGAAAAGCATCATACACATGCAAGGCACTGTAACTGAGGTTTCATTTGGCATTGTTCGTTTTAGAAAAGGTTATGTTTAGAAAAGACTTGACTCTGGCCGAGGTGGAGTCACTAAACACCTCAGTAGAAGTGGGAGGAGGCAAAACACAAGAGGTACAGATGCTGGAGGCAATGACCTGCACATCCTGTTCGACTTAACAATGTTCAGAAAAGTAAAGTCTGACAGAGAGCATCTAATTACACAAAAGGAAAGAACTGGGAGGTGTGTGTGTGGCTTTCCACAACTGGCCTTAACCTAAGTCTCCAGCCTCTTTTTCGGCCATGTTCTGCCTGCGACCCAGGCTCCCAGGCCTGGAGGAATCCTGCTCGCATTTTGGGCTCAGCGTAAAAGCCCCTCCTTCCTGGGGTTTCCCCCGTCCTCCTGTTTCTCCCACTGGACGAATAAATTGTTCCTCTTCAATGTCCTCTCTGTGACAGCACATGTACTCTAGACTGAGAAGGACCCAATTTTCCTTATTTCCCTGTCTCCAAGGCCTAGCCTCACTTGCAATTGAGTAGGTGTTCAAAAAGATTTAGTCAGTTAATTTATCTTGAGAAACAAATTTTAAAAGTTGATAAAAGGGCATTTAAGGTTAGGTTTCGCAAGTAAGAACGCCTTGCCCACACGCATTAGCAGTCGTTATCCAGGGGAACTTTGGGAATCAGCGGTCCTTCCAGCCTGGAGTAGCAGGCGGCGGATCTCTGGGAATCCCGCGGGAAGGGGAGGCGGCACCGCCTCGGGGGCGTGGTCTTGGCGCAGGGGGGGCGTGGCGAGGCCCGAGGGGTTTTCGTGCCGGGGGCGCGTCCGGCGGGGGCGCGCGGGAGGGGCTTCCGCTTCGAGGGGGCGGGGCCGGCGTGGCGAGTCCTCTGACGGCCCCAGTCAGGGAATTTCAATTTGAAACCTAGCAGAGGGAGGAGGCGGGCGCGGCGGCGGGGAAGCTGGGGCTGAAGCGGGACTGGTCCCCGCGGCGAGAAAGCTTTTGGGGTGCGGTGAACGGGTAAGGAAGCATGCGGGGCTGCGGAATGGCGGGCCTGAGGCGGTGGAACTCGGGCCCACTGATTAGTCCCTGCGGAGCTGCAGAGGCGGCTCGGATTTTTCCTCTGGCTGCAGCTGGGAAGCTGATCCCTGGCAGGAAGCGGTGGCGGGACGGTCCCACCGGGGGGGAGGGCGGCCGGCTTTGGGATTTTCTGCAGTTCCCTCTCTCTTCTCCTCCCCCTCTCTACCGGACCCCATTCCCTTTCCAGAGTCCACGTCTTGTTGCTCCGGGCCGGCTCCTCGCTTCTCCGCTCTGCTGTGGATCCCTCTGCCCCCTTCCTGGGAGCTGGGGCCAAGTCTCGTCGTAGCTGGGAGAGGTAGGGGCATGGTGAGGACTGTGCGGACTCCGCCCGGGTGCCGTGGGCTCAGGTCTCGCGTCCTGACCCCGGGGAGCGGCTGGAGCTGGAATCCGGCTCCATCTGGGCGCGGGCCGCGGTGAAAGAGCGGGTCGCGGCCAGGAGCTGCCGCCCGCCTTCGATGCCTGGCGACGTGCGCCGGGGTTCCGGGGACGCAGCAGCGGCAGCGGCGGCCTTCAGTAGGATGATTTGGGGAAAGGAAACGGGGGCTAGGACCCTGCGCCTCCCTGGCCGTGCGTGGGCACTGCGGGGTGCCGGGGGAGTGCCACGCGCCTGCCCCACGCTTTCTGCCGGGCGGACCCCGCCGTCAGCCCGCGCAGTTGCGAAGGACGCACGTTTTGCGCGCGGGTCCTTACAATTCTGACAGCTTGACCGTCTTACCACTGATGGCAATTTTTCTTCCTCCGGGGCTGGAGGCGCAGTGGGTTAGAAGCATTTTTAGGTGAGCTACAGGGGAAGGAGGTGGAGAAAAACAGAACGGAGCGGGCAGAGTTGGGATTGGCGTCCTGGACCCCATCCCCAGCCTGCGACGCTGTACTAGCAGCAGGGAGAGATGTCTGCGGACTGACGTCGATGATTATGCTTCCCAAGATCGCTAACCTCCTCTGAGGTCAGGTTTTATTTCCCCCCTCTTTTTTCTTTTATGAGGTTAAAAGAGCTTTGGCCTAGAGTGTATTATTTTTGGGAGGGATCTGTGTGTGGAGTCTCCCTGCTGACCGAGGACGCCTTAAATTGAATTCTCCATCACCACAATCGCTGCCCCTGTTTTTTAAGAGCCCTGAGTGGGTGGATGGGAAGGTAGGGAACCTAGAAGAGCTGTGGATGTATCTTTCCTTTTCTGAATCACATCTTTTCCTCAGTTTCTTGAACTTCCTGCATCTGAAATGGCATGTGTGTGCCAGGCGCCTTGTTCTTTATTTTTCCCTTTTCTTTGTTCCTCTTTATTTTTCCCTTTATTTTTGTATTTCATTGGAATCTATTATTTCTATTTCTCTATACTACTGTATTGAGAATTAGCATTTTAGTGGGTGTCCTGTTGCATTTCCCCTTGGGTTTAACACTTGAGGGAAACTGAGTCAATCTGTTGGCCACAGGAGCTGGGATTTAAAATTCTCAGTCTTTCAACTGGTTTTACTGGGAAACAAATAGCACTTAATTCCACTCGGTTTTCATGTGCAGGCTTACTGCTCTGGGAAATCACTGTGTTGCTGTTGATGGGGCTGCATTGCAATGCAATCTTGAATTGTGATAAGGGTAAACCCAGTACATTCATCCGGCTGACATAACTTTTTAAGAGTTTGGCTGTGTCTCCTGTCAGTTGAGTGATCACTCCTATAACTTAATTTAAGAACTACCATCAAACTTCAAATATCTACTGTTCGGAGGTTGTTGGAGAACTGTACATGTGGAGATGGCTTGGAACAATGGCATGGATTTAGGGCTAATTTAATCCTATCCTGTCTTCCTCACTTCTTGGGCAGAATTCCCACTGAAGTCAGTAGTGGTCTTGTGTGCCTGAGGACTGCTGAGAACAAGAGGCTGCTCATTTAGAGTAACGGGAAGGGACAGTTTTTTTTCCTTTTTAAAAAATCCCTTTTTAAGAAAGACCTAGTCATAACAGTTCTTGAATCCTTTACCTCTAGTTGGAGTAGTTAGAGCACTTTGTGCAAAGACCTTTCAGAGAAAATATGTGACTGAGTTGAGACCCCAGCCTCAAATTCATGATATTTAAATTGAATAGAGGTTGAATAGAAGTTTTAATCACTTAAAATGATTAAAAGTGATTAAAAAATCACCATTTAATAAAGTTAGAATTTCATTTCAGTAAAATTATTCTTAACCCCCCCCTTAAAGTGCTATGAAATATTTTCAATTAGGTTTGTGTATTAGACTGCATATGTATACAACTGGATATGTATATTAAAATGTGAAATTTAATTCCAGTAGAAAGAAGCAAGTTTTCAAATTTAGTAGACAAATCTGAAGAGAGGGCCAACAGAAAATAACAATGCAAATATATAAGACAAGTCAATTCAGATAGCTCTTACTGTGTTTGGAGAGTTAGTACAGTGTTTATATAGAGTGACTATCTGGACCCAACATTAGATTTGTGAATACTTGGAGGTTTCCAGGTTAACTTTGTGCTGATCTGAGTTGGTGAACTTGTTAGGTCCTTTGCTTCTTAAAAGTAACGTTCTTGTGGTTTACCCTTTCCAAATTACCAGTTCTAAAGAATTGAGTTTAGAAACCCAATCCAGCCACCAGATTTTAAAAATAGATTTTTAAAAATCATAACCATGTCCACGTGTACTACCCAACCACTTGCTTTCAACTAAAAATACTTGCAAAGATGACAAAGCAGTCCTCAACCAAAATATTTATTGGTAAAATTGCTCTGTAATTAGTAATATTGTATAGTTAAGTTTAACATCAGGTTTTGCTCTGAATCACCACTCTCACATTACTGTGGTAGAGAATTACAAAGGTTCTGTCTTAGCCATTTTATTTAGGAATGTGGGGTTTATATTTTATGTAACAGAATGCTTAAATATTTTTGAAGATTTGACTGTTTCTGTTTCTACAGGGAAGTATGAACCTTTTTCTTTTTGTACTGAAGTAATCTGTTTAAAAGCTCTGAGTGGACTTTTTTGAAAAGTGTAAGTTGCTAGTATTTTTATAAAGCAATAAAGTAGTTTATAGGAATCAATACTGCGGAGAGTCAAATCTTGCATTTCTAATATCTGTATTGTCTACTTGCAGAAAACAAAGGAAATGTGCCTACCTCCTCCCCCTTTTATTTAGAAACTGTTGCAGGGGCCTTGTTTGCTTTTTTAGGTTCAGAATTACTGTACCTAACCATTGGGTGCCCTTACAGATTTAAAAGCCTCAAGTAAATGTTTATGCTGGCTCCAGTAGTCAGCAAATACTAACCAAACCCTAATTTACTGCCCTTTTATAGAATCTTGGGATCTCAGGGCCAGGCCTGGATTTTTAGGAGTCAGCCAATCCATTGTCAGTCACTGCCCCTTCCCCTCAACTCTCAGACATTTCCAGTGTCTTTGAAAAGCCAGTTAGTAGAAGATTTGTAGGTGATTGCTCCACAGATTTCAGACAGAGCATCCTCTGGGATTGCTGTTTTGGCACAAACCAGTAACTTGATATTCAATAGATTTCTATAATTCCTCTGACTGGGCAGTACCCCAGATTAAAATCTAAAATGGAATCAGTGTCTGGTGTGATTAACTACAGGGGAATGGCCTCCAAATATACATAATACAGTTATTTAGATGGTACAGGTAAACCTAAAAGCAAAGAAAAAAATGATCTCAAATATCAGCTAGACATGACTGCTGATAGTCATAGTGATAACCAATAGTCATAGATAGTGATAACCAATCTTTTAAAGTTTTTCCCCCCTATAAAGTGTATGTGCATGTGTACTCCAGTGTATGAGCAGGAATATTTTGAGAGCAGGAATATATTGGGTTGGTCAAAAAAGTCCGTTTAGTTTTTCATTTTCACCAATAACTTTATTGATCTGGATATTTTGAGTTCGTTGTCTATCCCACGTGTGCTATCACACTGATTGTTCTCAATGTCTCGACTTGGTTGCTGTCAACTTCAACTGGCCTACCTGACCGTGGAGCATCCAGTGAGAAATCTCTAGCATGAAACTCTGCAAACCACTTTCTTTTTTTTTTAAGATTTTACTTATTTTAGAGGGACGGGAAGGGAGGGAAAGAGAGAGGGACAGAAACATCAATATGTGGTTGCCTTTCATGTGCCCCCTACTGGGGATGTGGTTTGCAATCCAGGCATGTGACCTAGACTGGGAATGGAACCTGTGACCCTTTGGTTTGCAGGCTGACACGCAATCCACTGGGCGACACCAACCAAACGGCAAACCACTTAATTTTTTTTTTTTGACTTTCAGTTATGTTTTTACCTTTCTTGTAATAATAAAACATAATATGCTAAAAATATTGCTTGTTTTCTTCCATCTTCAATATTAAAATGGCTACATAAAAATTCACCAATTTTGATGTTTTTTTAAAATGCACGCTGATATGACAGCTGTCACAATACAATCTAACAAAATTGTTTTGAATGAAGTGAAAGACAACTAAGCACAACTAGAGCCATGTTACGGGAAAAAACAAACAAGCTTTTTGGCTCTCTCATACAAAATACACAGACATATACACACTTTAAAAAAGATGTACAGTGGTACCTCAGTACTCATAGTTAATTTGTTCTGGAACTTGTGACACGAGTGCCAACACTGGGGAGTACCGAAACCGAGGAGTACTGAATGATGAATCATGTTCTTTTGCGGGTGGCGTTTTGTGACACATACGACTTATAGCTAGTGCGATCAGTCCTGAGCGAGTGCTGAATGCTGAAACATTTTTATCCCATCAAAATGCAACGAGTATAGGACTTGACAAATCTGAAGCAGATGAGTACTGAGGTATGACTGTATATTTGTTATGTGAAGCACCTATAACATTGCTTATAGTTAATAAATTTGATGAATCAATTTGTTGAACCTTTATGTAATATATTGGAGGTGCTTTTAGTGAAGATTCCTTGAAAGTTGGAGTTGACTTTGTAGAACCTGGTAGTGTTACACATAGAAACGTCTGTTGGATAGGTAATATTTTATATAGAAGATTTGCTTTTCTTCCTACTGGATGTTGTTTCCTCTTGTTTTGAGGTTGGCTTGAGATCCGCTTGTGTTTCTTAGATACATGTTTTTCATGTCTAGAAGGGTAGATAATCTATTACTTCCCTAAATACCTAGTGTTTGGGATGGTATTTATTTTTAATGAGAATTTCAGTGGTGTTCTCAAAATTTTCATTTTTAAAGTGATGTCTTTCCCCTTAGTATACGGCAGGACCTCCTGTGGCCTATGAGTGCATTCACATTGCTTCTGGGTTTTTTTTCCCAAAAATTGAAATTGGGCGTATTTCAGTATATTGTCAGTTACTTTTAACATGGGAATATTATTTCACAGCTACTTCTCTGCACTTTGGGATTTTTTTCACTTTGGTATATTCGAATCCTAAAGGTCTAAATGTGTATAGATCACCTCCCAAATAATCTTTATAGTAATATGGAAAAAATTTGAGGAATGAGAATTATCTTTTTATTTCCTCTGAGAAGTTTCTTAAGTAAGGTTTTTCTCTTGGTAACCAAGATGACGTTTTACATATGTAACTATATTTAGTGTCATGGGGATGATGTTAGTTCTTTTCAGTTTAAGAACCAGAGGGCATCAAAATGGATCCAAAGTGATTTTGTCACTGTTCATCGGTAAAACTTGATTGTCTAGGTCAAGCAGAGAAGGTCATTGTATGTAAACTAAATCTTTTATGCTCTAGTTGAAAATTCAGTTTCCTCTCGCTTTGCTTTTTTCATGGCCTCACTATCAACTTCCGCAAACGAATTTTCAAATGCTTAAAAGGCTTATGTTACCCTCTAATTGCCTTTTCCAAGATAATTGTGGTTTTAAAATTTTCTCATATTAAGTCTGATTACCCAACTCTCTGATCATCTTTTCCAAGCCCTGAATTCAGGTTTTTAGACCTCCTGAAGCGCTTCAGAGCTGGACTCCTCACTAGGATAACAACAGTGCTGAATTAATCTCATGATTGAGTTTCTTATGTTCTACCAGTATAGGTACACAGGCCTGAAGATACTAAATGAAAATCTCTGCCATAATGTTAGGTTCTGTTTCTGTCCAAACAAGCTACCTGTTTTTTACCTTACATTTACCCTCCTAGAGGACCAAAAGGGTGTATGGGGATCATTTAGTTCAGACTCAGCCTGAGGTGGGAAGTGGGGTTAGTGGAGAAAGCGTCGCCCAGGGTAGGGGTTAGGGGCTCACATGCTGTCTGAGACTGTAAGTAAATTTGTGTCCGTGTATGTTCGTCAGAGACAGAGATGGAGGTGGAGAGAGAGAAAGAGAGGGAGATGGATAGAGAGACAGTTTAATTTTGGGGGGCAGTTTTTGAAAGGGTTTTGGGAAACAGAAAAGATTGAAAACTGCTGATCTAGTTCAGTTCTTAATTTTGAGATTAGGAAATCGAAATCTTAAGACATATTTCTTTTTTCTTTTTCTCAGTGTTACCATAATATACTTCCATCACGGACCCTAGCCCCTGCCTGCCCCCTCAGCACTTCCTTCCTTCCATTCTGTTGTCTTCCCCGACACCCCATTTGTCAAGGTTGAACTGAATCCTGATGGCATCTTGACCTCTTACATTCTTACCTGTGAATTTAGTCAGTTTAACAAATGAACTTTTATTTCTTCACAAATTTCTTTGATGAAAATCTTGATTAGAAGGGGTCGGTCTACACTAGTTGGGGCTGGTTAGACTGGCACTATGTCAGTAATCTTGCGTAAATTATTTCTCAAAGCCTTAGTATGGGGTTGACTGTCGTAACCTACCTCGTAGAGTTATATGAGGATTAAATGAGCTAGTGCTTTAAAATGCCCTTCATGGTGCCTGATATCTGTGAAAATTGTTAGGTTAAGAAAAGACTTAGTGGGTTGATTGTGAATATGTGGTTAACAATTTTTTTTTTTTTTGTAGTGGTCAGGAATAATTATCTATGTGGAACTACAGTTTTTTAATATGAAGCAGTAATTTCGTATCGTCATCACAAGTTAAAACCACTTTTTAACAAGTTCAGTACAGTCTCTCTAGAATTTTTTAACTTTTAGAAAACTTTGTCCTAACTGTCTACTTTTGGTAGTATTCAGAAGAACATACACATGGCAGAGCTCTTTGGATCTAGTTTCAACAACGCAAGGTGTTCATAAAATTTCCCAGGGCTGGGAGACCAAAGAAAGAGGCTGACAACTTCAACATTACATCAAGTGTTTATTAAGGGAATTTATATACAAGGCGCGTCTTGGGCTGTGGCAGGACGAGTGGCTATATTCTCCACTGCGTGGTGGGTGCTAAAGAATTATGTGGGGCAGGGCAGGATGGATGGGGTGCTGGGGCATGACCTGCCCCGCATAAGGGGAAGACGCCTTACATGCATGCCTGGAGCAGGCATGCAGTGGGCTGTTGGGGAGGGCTGAAACAGACCGTTTCTGAGGGGATTTACAGGAAACATTCCCTGTTTTGGCCGGGATCTAGCTGGCTGGTCCCACAGTGGTCATATCATGGAACAGTCTGTCCTCCATACCGGAAGAATGTAGTCTTTTTGTTATGTTGCCAGAGGTAACATACTCCTGAGTGTAAAATATGTGTGCATATACTGTCCTATAACTTCCTCTCTGTAACTTAGTAAGCTTGCTGAAAGAAAGCTGTAAATGGAATTTTTATTGATAGTGTTTAAATCTCTGCAAATGGCATTAAAGTGTGACTGTTGAAAACCCGGCACATATTTTTGTATGTGAAATAGACTCGCAGATGTTACTTCCCTTTGACATAGTGTTTTGACTTTAAATTAGTTGACAGCATTGAGAAAGCAGGAAGTTTCACATACATATCTGTATTTTAGGCTTCTCTGGGAAAATCGGGGGATCTTGGGCCTGCCCACTTGGGAAGTACTGGGCCCCTGATCCTCCAGTGCAATGGCCAGCGGTTCTTGCCCCATTTTGCACAGGTCATCCTCTCCCTACTTTAATGCCGTTTTTCCCATTTTCTTTTGTCCTACCTGTAGACAGTTTCATTAGATATCTGTCTCCTTCAGGCTACTGAATTTGCACCTGTAAAAAAATAAATATCAATCGAAAGATGCAAAAAAGCCTAGATCTGTATGACCTTAAAGTAGGGGTTCCTGGCAGTGGGGTTCTATCTTTTGGGCCAGCAGCCATTTCCCACTTCTCCTTTGATGAAGACTGACTTTTAGGTCACTGTCAGTCATAGTTTGGGGAGAGTATTAATCAGAAGGGTGCACGGTAGGCTGTTTCTAGTTTTCTCCTAGGCTTCATGATGCATTTTTCATAAGCATATACTGTAGCTTGTCCTTTGAAGCCTAGTGTTACACTCCAGCAGCCTATAGTTGTACCGTATTTGTATGTTACTTGTTTTTTTAAAAACCTTTTTTTTTTCCATTTCATCATTTAATGTTGTAGTATATATTTCTAGAAGAATTTTGTTGCAAACATAACTGGAATGCTATAATTACCCTAAAAGTTCTTA
The DNA here is from genome assembly GCA_004024845.1 of Tonatia bakeri. NCBI lineage: Eukaryota > Metazoa > Chordata > Mammalia > Chiroptera > Phyllostomidae > Tonatia > Tonatia bakeri. The sequence continues at coordinate 216,010 of PVIA01000307.1, read as the reverse complement.
ATATCATTAAACATTTAATTGTGGGCATTCAAATGTCCAGTTATCTCAAGTATCATTTTTAGAAAAATGAGATATAATTGAAGTATAGCATTATATTAGTTTCAGGTGTGCAGCATAATAATTTGATATTTGTATACATTGTAGTGATTACCATAAGTTAGTTAACATTCATTGTTAGTTGCTACACGATTATGATTTTTTTCTTGTGATGAGAACTTTTAAGATCTATTCTCTTAGCAGCTTTCAAATATTCAATACAGTGTTATTGATTATAGTCACCATGCTGTATATTATAACCCCAGGACTTATTTTATAGCTGGAAGTTTGTACCTTTTTATTTATTTATTTATTTTAGATTTTTAATCAGCTTGGCAATAACCCACAACCTTTGGACCAACTTATTTTAGATTTTTAAAATTTATTTTTATTTTTAGACAGACGGGAAGAGAAAGGGAAACATCAAGGTGTGGTTGTCTCTCACACACCCCCTACCTGGGACCTGACCTGCAACCAGGCATGTACCCTGACGGGGAATAGAACTTGCCATCCTGTGGTTCGCAGGCTGGTGCTCAATCCACTGAACCACACCAGCCAGGGCGCAAGTTTGTACCTTTAGATTCATTTTGTCCACCCCTGACCCCTTGCCTCTGGTAACTACCAATATGTTCTCTTTATCTCAAGTATCAGTTTTTGAAAAAATTGGTTTGAATTAAGATCTAGTTAAAAGCCACACAGTATACTTGGTTGATATACCTTTAAAGACCAGTAAACTGTAGTTTACCCTTCTTATTTTTTTTCTTACAATTTATTTGTTGGAGAAACTTAATTGGTTGTTCTATGTAGGCTTCCCACAGTCTGAATTTTACAGATTTCTTTAAAATCTGTAAAATTTGTTTCTGTGGTGTAGTAAACTTGTTCCTCTGCTTCCTGTCTTTAAGAAAAGAGTTTGTTTGTATCTCAGATCAGCTGTGACCTCTGTAGGGTTAATTGGTGGGTGCATCTAGAGACTAGGTCTTACTTCAGTTTCTTTCTTTATTACTATTAATAATAATATTATTCTTTTTGTAAGATTATTCCATAGGTATAACAGGCTTCTATTTGATACTTCTTGCTTGTTTGGCTCCAGTCCTCATCTGGCTTAAGGTGCTCTCCCATCAGCTGCTTTGTCATCTGCTTAACGTGTCCTGGACAAATACATTTTATGCTAGTGGGTTGGCTTTGTTCAACATTCCATTTTAAGTAATCAAGTAAGGCCAGAAGCACTGATAATTAATAAGCATATAAAAAAGGAAGAAAAATAACTATCATGGAGCATAGACCATGAGCCAAAGACTAGCTGGTGCTTTACACATGTTAGTATCCCCAGTCCTTGCAGCGACACCTTGGGGTTGGGATGCAGCTCATTTTATAGATGAAAAAAAAAAATGAGGCTTAAACATTCAATAATTTGCTTAAGGGCACCCACCTTGTGTACTGCTAAAACTTGTGCTTCTTTTGCTAAGGAGGGCTAGTTATTGCTTTTAATTACTTAATGCTATTACCGTGTAGAACAGGGGTGTCAAACTCATTTTCACCAGGGGCCACATCAGCTTCCCAGTTGCCTTCAAAGGGCAGAATGTAACTTCAACACCTTAACAGTTAAGGAGTAGTTACATTTCTACAGTCCTAAAATTATTTTGGCCCTTTAAAGGCAACCGCAAGGCTGATGTGGCCTCGGGTGAAAATGAGTTTGACACCCCTGGTGTAGAACTTCAAGTTTTTAGGAATTTGTTCGCATCTGTAGTATCATATTTTTTAAAAAAGACAAGCTTGCTTTCCTAACTCGTTTTTTCCCTCCTAGTTTTCTTTTGAAAAGTTATGATTATGAAGCTGACGGAGTACTACTTTTAATTGTGTGATTTTGGAATCATGCTGGAATTGGGAATACCTTTTATCTGCCCCCCCCCCCCCCACACACACACACATTAGTATAGTGTTTTTGGTCTGATATTTTAACATAAGAAAAAATATACCAGGGTATAAAACACATCAACATCAAGGGTGACCCCCCCATTTTTTTTTCTCAAAAGTGGTTTTTGCTATTTCATTTACAGTGCAAACAGCATTCCCCTGGGTGCTTGTAATATAGGTAATATAGTATTACTTCAGGGACTATAAGGAAAAGCAGGAGATCCCCGTGCTAGCTCCCTTCATAACAAATTTCTGCTCCCCTGTAGCAACCACTTTTGGTTTTATTATCTGGTGTATTTTATCCAGATACCATGATTTTTTCCTGTTCTTTTTATCCATTTTAGATAATAATAGTTATTAATTTTCTACCTTGGTTGGAATCAGCCTGCTTTCTTAACTCCCTCTTCCCGTACATAGGCTCACTCTCTCACTCTACAACATGTACATGGAATAGCTAAGCTCTGTAAAATGCTCTGGTTGCATGCAGGTTTTTTTTAACTTTCTGTTCTGTTCTGAGGTTAATTGCATCCCCCCCCCGCCGCCCTACCCCATCCTTAATGTAGCCTAAACTGTATTGAAAACTATATTGACAGCCATTTCCTTTTTTCCCCCGGAGACATCCTTTGGGGCCCTCTAGGCTCCTGAACTGGTTTATTTCTAGAACTGCTGTGCTGTGCTCTTTCTGGCCTCCCAGGTTCCTGGGCTCCTTGTCCCTTTCTTAACTCTTACTTTGCCTACACATGTCTTCCAGTAGTTTCCAAGAAAGTGCAAACAGAAGGTGAATTTCTTGTATGTCTAAAAACAACTTTTCCACTCTTAAAATGCCCTTTTGCACTGTCCGTTGGAATGCTTTTATAGTTTGGCTGGGTATAGAATCCAAGGTAGTGATCACTTTCCCTCCAGATTTGGAAGACATCATTGCATTCTGGCATGCCAGTGTGCTGTTGAAAAGAGTGATGTGATTCTAATTTCTGTGTGTAGCTAGTTTGTTCTCTTGAGGGGTTTTTAGAGTTTTCTTTTGAACGTGGTGTTTTGAAATTTCGTGATGGTGTGTCTGCTGGTACGGGAGGTTTTTCATTCATTATGCTAGGCAGGCACTCACTCACGGGCCCTGACATCTTGGACACTCTTGTCTTTCAGAAGTTTGCCTCTACGGTAATTTCTTCCTCTTTGTTCTCTATTCTTTCTGGAACTTTTATTATTTGGATGTTGAATTTAGTAGAGTGACTCCAATTTTGTTATTTTTTCTCTCTCATACCATCTCTTTGTCTTTTTGTTCTGCTTTTTGGGAAATTTCTTCAATGTTTTCTAACCTCTACTGAATCTTTTTTATTTTCCTATTTTCTAAGCTGCTTCTTGGTCACTGAGTTTTCTCTTTGAAAATGTCCTTTGCTTTTTTCATGTATGGAGTATCTCTAGTCCAGCCCTACTTGAGGCCCCTTGGCACTTGCTTGCTGTCTGTCTGGAATGCTCTACCCTCACGTGCTTGCATGGCTGGCTTCCTTAACTCCTTCAGATCTTTGCTTCCCATGACCATTTATTTGAAACTGCTGTGCAGCCCACTCCCACCCCTACTCCAGCATAACCTAATTCTCTTCCTCATCTTTTCTTTTTCCTATAATATGTATTATTTATCATCTTCGCTTTTTGTTTATTGACTGCCCCCTTACTGGAATATAACCTGCATGAAGGCAAATATTTTTTTCTATTTTGTTTGCCTTAGTATTTCCAGTACCTAGAACAGTGCCTGGGTACAGAGTAAGTACTCTGTAAATATTTGTTGATTGAGTAACTGGACCTCCCTGTTTTCTGTAGCAGGCCTCACATCTGCTGTCTGAGTCTGGATTCCCTGATCCCACAGCCTTTCTTCCCTCTGTTTCTCTGGAGAGTGAACCTCCTGTTTCTGACTACGAAGGATTGGGGAGAGTGTGAGGCAGAGGAGGAGACGGAGGGAGAGAGAGTTTTACATGTTCCTTGTATTTACTTATAACTGGTCTGCTGTTTTCAGCTCTATGTCACCTCAGCTCTCAGTGGTATTGTTTCTGGTAGGCCCCCACCAAAACAGGAATTCAGGGTTTGGCTTCCTCTGGTCTGCTAAGTCAGTTACTCTGTACATCTGTTTTCCATCTTCTAAAATTCTGTTGATATATCTCATCTGCTGGCCTGTCCCCTCCCTTTTGTGTGCGGATTTGTACCTTTTAAAAAAGTTTCCTTAGTGTCCTTTTAGTGTGGTTTTGGGAAGGAACAGAAATTAACTCATGTTTAATCCATTGATTTTAGGGTTTTAAATTGATAAAAATAAAATCCCCAAGATACTCTGATACTCACAATTTGGTAAGGACTGCCACTTTAATAAAAAATGGTCCCTTTTTCCGCGCCAGATGCTGAGTCGAACGTTAGTTATATGTATGTGTACATACAGAAAGAAAAGTCAGGCGATTTTGTCAACGTCTAGAGTGAATGGGATGGATAAACAAGAAGGTGCTTCCTAGGAAGAGGTCAGCAAGAGTGTTATAGTTTTTACTGTAATATTTTATGAATTAGTTCAGTAGAGACACTTATAAGTCATATAATATGTGCTTAGACTATTTAAATATAAAGAACAAAACCACACTTGGTGAATGTGTGTCAGACATGGCCACCTTATTTTAGAATTTACTGCATATCTTAGTTTATGTTTGGATGACACATAGTTTATGTACATAAAATTAGATATTCTTCGAATATTGAATATAGAGGAAAGTTGAAAGATAGGTGGGTTCTATTAAATACTTTAGGGTGAAAAATTTCATCACTAGGGTATAAATAGGGAGTGGGAATTACCCTAATGTGAAGATTCACACGTCAGGGATTTTTATGTATGAGGTGCAGGGAATGTGAGACAGAAATGGAGTTCTGAATAAGGTAGTAGCTGCGAGGTCTGAGGAAGTTCCAGGAAGATCCGAAGGCTCATGCATGCCTGTGGTTAGTGTTGGCTAAATTACCCAGTGGGTTTTAGTGCTTTATAAATTCAAATACTTTATTCATTAATGTTGAAGGTGTTGTAAGCAATAAATCGGGACAGTATTTCCATAAAGTGAGATGGTGTGTTAAAATGATTTGGGGTGGCACACAGATGAATCTTTCTTACAGTGGTTAAATATATGTGCCAGTGCGCATGAGAGAAATGTGCAAATACTTCAAAGCTATGATTTAATTGATATTAGCATAAGGCTGAAGTAGGTATTTTTTAAGTGACTTGATTTAAAGATCAGTATTAAGTAATAAATAATAATATAGTGGCCATTTGAATTTGGCAAATATTATAAAGGGGTTTTGTGAATAACTGAAGTTTGAGAAACTTTGGGTAGCTTCAAAATACAATTGTCTTAATCAAGGTGCTTTGTACATCTCTTTTTTTCTCCTAGTAGGTCACAGCATGAAACTATATTGTGAACGTGGCATAGACTTGTAAGCGTTTTCTTTCCTTTTTAAAATTCAATTTTAGTTTGTAATTTTTTTTTCAAAATCAATTACAAGAACATTTTCTCATTTGATTCTTAAAACAGTTTCATACCACAGGTCTGACAGATAAGAAAGATGAGTCAGAAAGAGGTTAAACTTACCCAAACTCATTTGGCAATATAGTAACGGAGCTTCAGGCACAGCCAAGGTCTCCTTGTATCCAGAGTTGTTCTCTCTTCATCGTTTTCTCTTGCTGTTAATGAAATCGTCAATTAAAGTTTTCTTGGAGAATTCAGGGAGCCTGCCAAGTTTCGTAGCTAGAAGGCTGTCTATAGCTTTCATATATTTGGATCTTGAGGCCAGAAGGTAGACAGAGCTAGGTCTTCAAAAATAGTTCAATAAATGTGTCAACATTTTGAAATACTATTGAAAAAGCAAGGAGGAGTGTGACCTATGGGATTACTGGAAAATGGTGGCAAATGCCCTCACGAGGATTTGAAAAGCAAATGTGGCTGTGGTCATATGCTAGACAGTGGTACATATTCAGCCTTTATTTTTGGAGCCCTTTTTTATTATAATAATCTTCTACTTTTCCCCAGTACACTCTGTTTAATTGCTTTGACTGTGGCTAAAAAAAGAAAAAAGCTGTTAAATGAACATCTTCCATGAAAAATTTAATCCACTTCTCTTAAGGAGAAAAGGAAAAACTTAAAAAAAAATGATTACAAATCGTATATGAGAAAGGTCAAAGTCGCAAGTAATGAGTTGGGTCTGTCCACTCAAAAAGGAATCAAGAGTTTATCTATTAGTTTGTAACCAGAACTGTTTTTGGATCTTGGCCATTAAAATCAACATCAGTAGAGCCTGCATCTTAATTTCCTAATGCCAAGATTGTCTGTTTTAAATCACGCACATATGGGAATGTGAATACATTTGTTCGTCTCTCCCCTGTATCCCTCCCACCTGCAAACAGAAAAAGAAAGGTACGTTGGAGACATTCTGAACCTCTGCAGCTCTGCAGCTCTGCAGCACAGAGCTGTGGATGCAGACAGCATATGTAGCGCAGATGTGCCTCGACTTCCCCCTAATTGAGGCCAGTTCACTTTCATCCTCAGTGCTGCAAGCTTAAATCCAAAGATCTGAGGGTAGATTCTAGAGCATTCTGTACATCTGTGATCTGTGTTACCTGCTCTCTGCGGCAACACATGATAGTGGTGAAAGGTAATGTGGCTTTTTTTGAGGACTTTTCTTTTGTCGTTACTAGATTTTTTATTTTTATTTTATTATGTTTTTTATAAAGATCTTATTTATTTATTTATAGAGAGAAGGGAAGGGACGGAGAAAGAGAGGGGAAAACATCAATGCATGGTTACTTCTCACGTGCCCCCTACTGGGGACCTGGCCCCCAACCCAGGCACATGCCCTGACTGGGAATGGAACCAGCAGTTCTTTGGTTCACAGGCCGGCACTCAATCCAGTGAGTCACACCAGCCAGGCCTAGATTTTTTTAAAAGACATGTTTTCACTGTCTGATTATCTTTTGAAGTGATATTTTGGAGAAAGTGTGTTCCATTGTCAGTTACAGAAGAATGCTTTTCTTTTTAAAATTTGAATTATAGAAAACTTAAAATACATTCAGAAGTAGAGAGAATAGTTGTATAATAAACTCCATGTACCTTCACCCAGCTTTGACAGTTACCAGCACATGGCCAGTCCTACTTCATCTGTATTTCCCTTCTACTCCCTGATAATTGCCCACCCCCATTATTTTGAAGCAAATTCTAGACATTATGTAATTTTATTTGTATATAAGTAAGATATTTCCCTTCCCTCTTTTGGACATGTACTTTCTGGTCTCTAAAAGAAAGCTCATATGACATACTCAGTTCTTTTTTTTTCTTTTTTTGCAATAAACATATGCATATCATTTTGACTGATGAAAACAGTTTACCTAAATGTAATATTGTGGACTTAGGAAGTTCCTTAGCCAATGCTGAAAAATACTTAATTTCTAAACCAAATCTGAACTGATCTTCAAATTCTGTTTTAATATCGATGTTTTATGATTTCTTTTCCCCATGGCTCGTGCCTAGTTTACACTAGATTTTAATGTTTTCATATTTTTATTTATTTTTTTCTTCCTTGCTCCTTATATCTTTCTTCCTCTGTCCATCCCCTTTTCCTCTCCACCCCCTTTTTTTTTCTTTAATTCTTCTTTTGCTTAGTGTAGTTTAGTGGCAATCTGTTGAAACTGGACCAAGTGAAACTTTTATTTTTCCAGCTGATTGGATTTTAATGTGACTACACAGTTGTTATAAAATCATATCAACCTGCCATGTGTATGGTCTGTCTGGCAGTATGGAAGGGAAAGTATATGCCTCAAACATTGACCATACACTAGTTTAGAAATATGTAAACATGGGCATTATAGATGAAGCTGACTATAACTTAATAGTTGAAGTGCTTTTACTAATGAATACAGGTAGGATTTGTATGTTTGAGATAGTTTATTTATATTTTTATTTGTGCTTTTACTAAAATATAGTGTATACTTTCTTTGTAAGGATATTACATATTAAATTAGAAAACAGTGATAATAGATAACTTTTCTTCAATACTTAATATGTGTCAGAATCTGCTCTGTAAGTACTTGTACAATACTTATTAATTTAATCCTCATAGTAACGCTGTGTGGTGAGTACTGTTATTATAGGTTGGCTTGATAAGAAAGGTTCAGTAACTTGCAAGGTCATTCAGCTAATTAATGGCAGAGGGGGCCATTGAACTCAGGCCTTCTGCCTCCAGAGTCTACAGTCATTAACTACTGTTCTATATTATCCCTAAAAACATGTAAATTCTTTACACCACATTCCTACTTGCATTCTCCTTCGCAGGTACATATTTTGAACCAGAACCAATACTACACTATTATATTAGGGTATACTTTGATCACTGTGGGGGTAGTTTTCAGTTAGAAACTTGAAAGCAGTTAATGAGATGCTACTCATGTTCCTTTACTGGTTATAGTTATAAGGAACAAAGGTGGGAGAGTGGGAGCATGTAGAAAGTAAGGTGGTAACTGCTGATGTCTGTGTTCCTTCACCCCCAGCTGTTTTTTAAAATGGATTGTTCAGGCCATCTGGAATGTTGACAGGTCACCAAGGAGTTGCTGAAGTCCAAGGTTCTAAGCACCACTGGACAATCTAAATTTTCCATTGAATCTTCGGTTCACTATCTTGAAATGCCAGAGGTATTGTTGAAACTTTGGCCATCATTGGTATGTTCTCTAAAGGATAGACTTGTGGGAGTTTGTCCTGAGTCTACAGGGACTGCAGTTTTAACCAATCAGGCACCTGATTTTGTTCCCTTCGCCCCCACCCCTTTTTTTTTTCCTGAACCCAGTAGAGGACAGAAAGAAAATTGTTTTAGCCCCAAGTTCCTGTCCCAGTTCAGCAATTACTAAGTGTGACAATTGGGTAAGTTATGTCGCTTCTTGTGTCTGTTTCAAATGATTCAGATGCCCCGAAACAAGCTCTAATCCGTGTAACATGTTGTCTGTGTCTCATTTATTTGTCTCTGTGGAGAAAGTCGATTAAAGTGTCCTTCCTCAGAGGAAAACCATGCATAGGATTTTGGCAGAATATTTGATAAAGCTTTCATGGTATCTTCATAGCAACTTTGGGGAAATAAAAAATCTATGGTGGAGAGAAATCTATGGTGATGTTTGTTACTGAAATTTAAACTTGGTCTTCTCTTATCCAAAATATTTTTGCCAGTGATTCTTATGATGAAGACATGATTGCTTATCAGATTTACAGATTAATGGAAGTTTGTAAGGAAATCTAATAAGCCATATATAGATTGTCTTGTTAGATATAAAATTGGTTGAAAATACAAGATGATGTTTGTTGGAATAAAAGTTTTTTAAAAAAGGAAATAACGCTTATTGAAAGAGTTGTAAAACAGTGTAGTCTTGGCCTTCTCTTCAGTGCAAAGTTTTATTAAAAAGTAGTAGATGTCTTTTTCTTCCGAAGTACAAGACACATTGACTTCTGGTCTCATGACAACACTGTACTTGCTCCTTTTCAGGCAACAAAGGGTCCTGTTACCAAATTATTGAACACATTTTTCCAGGTATTATTTTTGACCAACCATATTGTCTTTGAAGTTCTCTCAACATATTTAGAGCTCTTTGCTTTACTCCTGTTCTTTGCATATTTCTTCTCCTCCAGTCTTCCCTTCTGTTTTTTCCTGCTTTCCAGGGTTCTGTCCTTAGCCTTTGATTTTTAGCCTTGACTAATTTTGTATCACCCAAGGCTTCACCTGCCATCATTGTCTGTTAACGCAAATCTCTCTCAAGTCTGTCTTTGTCCTGGGTTCTGCATCCTTGTGCGACTTAGAAGAATTGCTACCAGTATTTCAAAGTTTTTAAATTAACTTGTGAAACATTTTGTGCAGAATATGGGCTGTAATTGATTATTCTGCTTTGAGCTGGACTATTTTGTTTGTTTTTAGATACTGCATTTTAAGGGGTACACAGTGTGCACTCCGTTTGTTCAATAGAGATGAGTGGAAGCTTAGACAGACCGAAACCATGCCCCTGAAAAGGGTGCCTGGCATGTTGAGGTCGGGAGGAATTGCAGTGTGCGTTGGGGGTGGGGATCTCCTGTGGAGATAACTGAAAGGGTTAAGACTTGCTGGAGTGGGCAACTTATTGAGAACTGTCTCTGACCACTGGCTTTTAACTTTCTCTTCTTTTGATAAAATCACTGTGAAAAATTATATCTTGAAACTTTATTCAATGTGGAAGTCTGTGTGTATATATGTGTGTATATGTGAATATCAAAAACGAGTTTGATTAATTAGTTCTTAGCCGTACCATGTGCAATGTGCCCGGCAATTTTCTTTCCTATTTAATAATAATAAAATAATAAGTGCCAATCAACAATTAACCTAACAATTTTCCAACTCACCAGTGGACTGTGATTTGTGTTTGAAAAACCCCTTTTCTCTGAATCAAACTAAGATTTGGAGAAGGGACATTTCCTACGTGGTATGAGAAGAACTTTTTAACAGTTAGGCGCAGGCAGAGTATGGAAGGGGCTGTCTTGGGGGGAGTAAGTTTCCCAGGGTTTGAAGGACTCTGGCCAGAGACTGGTAATCACCTGCTGGAAGGTGGGAGGATCACTGGGGAGTGGAGCTGGGGGAGGATGGAACTTTGTGATCACTGATGTGTCTTCCAGGATTTCATGATTTTTTATCTGTGACTTGCTGAAATTTTAAGGTGAGTTAAGTTATTTAAATGAAAACTGAATTCCGAATTTATTTGCCTCTATTCTACTTGCTAAGTCAAGTATGTCTCAGTTTTTTAGTGGATGTGAATTTTAAGTTTATTTTAAAATTTTACTTTTATTTGATAAATTAACTTGTTATTTTTTCACAAAAAGTTTTATTTGTAAAGTTTTAAATATATAAAAAAGTGTCCATGCATTTCAGTCACCAAGCTGAAACAGTTATCAGCTCATGGCTAGCCTTACTGTATATCTCTATTCGTATCACCCCAACAGTATTATTTTAAAGCAAATCTCAGGCATAATTTCATCTACATATATTTTAATATCTTGAAAAAACCATACCACTATTACACCTAAGGAAGTTACTGGTAAATCCTTAGTATCATCAAATATTTATTGTGTTCAAATTTCCAGTTGTCTTTGTTTTCTCTCATACATTTTTGTTTGGTTAGGATTTAGAATTGTGATTAGTGGTTCTCTGAAATCTATAGGTTCTCTTTCTTCTTTTATACAGGGATGGGCAAAAGGTTTATAGTTGAATACTAATAAATAACAATAATAAATAATATTACAAGAGTAACTGTGTGTTCACGAACTCACAACCGTAAACCTACTTTTGCCCCACTCTGTATTTCCTTGTAATTAATTATTTTGAAGAAACTGGGTTGCTTGTCCTATATCATTCCCACCATTTTTCTGATTTTATCCCTGCGGTATAGCTTAACTTGCTACACTGTCCTGTAAATCGGTCGTTACTTCACAGGCTTTTAAAATCAGCTCCAGGTTCAATTTTTAAATATTTTTTTGCTGTGAATATTTTGTTGGTTCTGTTTTCTCTTCAAACCACTCAGAAAGTATACCAAAGGTGATTGGGTTTCTTAGTTCTTCATTTTCTGAAGTTATCCTAAGCCAAATTCACCATAAAAACAGATGGAACCACTTAGAAATTGGGGAAGATAATAATCCTCTGCAAACACCACATCCAAATACAAATTACACAAGAATTTCTAGGCCAGCTTCATTTCCAAAAAAGAAAGGAAGAAAGCAGATGCCATAGTAATTTCTGTAGACCACAAGTCAGTTTTTCTGCTAAAGTGTGACATTTTACAGTAAAATCAGTCTTGATTTTCCAAACCAATGTAGAAGTGGTTCAGTTTTGCTAGTTAAATTTCTCACCCAGTAAGCAGGTATTGTTAATGAGTGAGTTTTTTCCCCTTCTTCCTTGGCAGTTGGGGGTAAAAGAATAAAAATGGGAAGAAGGCAAGTCAGAAAGCAACTAATGAATGTAGGCAGGAAATCAGATAAATGTGTTCTACAGTGATACAAAGAATATTTGCAATCTTTTTATTCCTACCTTTTGTTATGGAAAATTTCAAATGTACAAATAAATAGAGAAGCTATATTCCCACCACTGAGTTTTTTCCACCTCATGTTTACTAAACTTTTTAAAAATTGGGTATGGACTCATGCTGCTATTGAGCAGAATCTTCTCTTTTTTTGTTTGTTTATATATATCCCCCTTTGTTTCATAAATGTTTTTATAGGTGATTTGCTCAAGTTAGGATTCAAGTGAGGTCCACATTTTATTGATTGCTATGTCTCTTAAATATCTTACGTAGTTTCCTTCACCTCTTTTTCTTTCAGTTTATTTGTTGAAGAAACTTTGCTTTCTTTAGTATTTACCACATTTGGGGTTTTCTTGATTGCATCCCTGTGGTGGTGTTCTGAATTTCCTATAAATTGGGAGGTAGATCTGAGGCCTAATCAGATTCAAGGTTGATTGTGGTGGTGGTGATATGGAGAATTCTTTGTAGTTGGTGTTTATTTCTTATTGCATCCATTCAAGAGAATATGTGTGGTCGGCTCTGTTTTTGCAATGAAGGTTCAGATATTGTCAGCCAGCACGATCCGTTGTGACGTTTCCCATCAAGCTTTTGCCTGGTGGTTTTAGCAACCATTGATGACCATTATCTAGAAGCTTTTTTTTCAGCCCTGGCTGGTGTAGCTCAGTGGATTGAGCGCGGGCTGCGAACCAGGCATCGCAGGTTCGATTCCCAGTCAGGGCACATGCCTAGGTTGCAGGCCATGGCCCCCAGCAACCATACATTGATCTCTCTCTCTCTCTCCCCTCCCTTCCCTCTCTAAAAATAAATAAATAAAAAATCTAAAAAAAAAAAGAAAATCAGTAAATAGAAGCTTTTTTCATTGTACTAACCTTTTACAATACATATTTTTTTTCTCTGAAATAAATTATGGAACTCATAACCCTTCACCCCTATTTCTTTATTATTATTTGTAAAAATTGTGGACATTTTTCCATTTTTCCAGAATACTATATTTACATATAACAATAAATTGACAATAATTCTCTGCTATTGTCTAATATCCGGTCTATATTAAAATCTCTCCAGTTGTCCCCATGACATACCTTGTAGCTGAGCAAACCAGGATCTTGCCAAGGAGCACATCCTGCATTTGGTTTTGGTTATGGTTATGTCACTTCTTTTCTCTTTTCACTGTCTGTTCATGACAGTGACCTGTCGTAGAGATACCAGAAGATGCCTACGTAGTTGAATCTTTCTTCTGGCTTTGTCGATTGTTTCCATGTGGTAGTTATTTAGCTTAGCGTTCTGTATTCTGTGTTTAATGTAAAGTAGAATTTATAGCCGAAGCCTTGATCAGATTCAGAATGTACATTTTAAATAAGACATTGCATCATATCAAGACCCACAGATGTAGTTTCCTCACTATTAGTGAAGGAAAGATAGATTAGAGTGATGATTGATCTCCCCATTGTCAAGTTATGTTTTTCCCTTTGAGACTAACATAGGATCTGGGAGAAGTGAGAGGTCACCATACACATACCTAGTTCCTTATTTATCTTTCACCCAGTAATGTTAGTATTCATTGGTTATCCTTACTTGAATCAGTTAATTTTATTGGGAGTCGCAAAATGGTGATTAAGTGGGATTTTAAAAAGAGTTTTGTAAAATGGACATAACATGAAATTACCATCTCAACCATTTTTAAATACGCAGTTCAGTTGTGTTAGGTACACTGACACTGTTGTCAGACTGATTTCATTTTGCCTACCTGAAACCTTGTACCCTAAAATGGGATTTTTACATTTTAGCATTTATTCAACTTTATATGCTTGCAATTTTCTATGCAAAATAGCTTTCCTTAACAGTGTGGGCTATGTGATCACCATGAAATACAGTTTTTTAATTTGAAATGGAGGATAAAAGCTTAATTTTTTGCTTTACCAAATTTCAGAATAAGCCATTAGTATAATAGGTATCTCAAGTTTTTGTTGGTCTCTTTTTCCGAGTATCATTATTGGCTTGTTGATTTTTGTAAGTTGAGTGTATTTCAGTCAAACACAGTCATTCTTCTAGATATTCAGATTGCCCCAACTTTGGCCAGTGGGAGCCGCTTCAGGTTGACTCCTGAGTCCTCTTGACATGACCCTATCAGGCTTTGAAAGCAAGGACCATGTTTATGTAAAAGAAAATTTTCCTGGGAGAATAGGGTCAAGTTTCTATTAGCCACAGCACAGAAAGCATCTACATTATGGACAAGTGCCATGGAGCGGAGTAAAACCTTGATACCTAGGCCCTACTTTATCAACATATGGAAAAACAGGATGAAGTTAGATGATCTCTAAGGCCTCTTGTTATTTTATGTTCTATGATTTTTCACCATCTAGGAAATTGTTTTACCATATAGTTTTATTGGAAGAAAATATGTCAAGAGTTTAAATGTCAGACTTTGTCTTCAAGAACATCCTTTAGAACTTTCTTTTTGTTATGATAGACAGCTTCTCAGGCCATGCATTAAAGGTCCGTGAATTTGGGAATGCAGGGGTTTCAATATATTTCACAGCTATGGAGTCTATTTTCAGAGGGAATGAGGTGTTTGCATCCTAACCTTTGCCTTGTATTTCATCATGACGTGGCTAAACATTCCACATGGAGAAGTTCGACCTTGTAATGCTGGATCAATCAGCTGCTGCCTTATTTCCTGCAGGCAGCTTTTCCCCTCTGATCTGAGTAAACAGATGAGGTTTCATCAAGAGTTTAAATGTATAACTAAATTTGTGAAGACCTGTTTTACACATCATAATACTTATGTAATGTTTCCAAACTTCTGGGAAGTCACTCTCTGCCACTTTAAAAATCACGTTAGTTTTATAAATTGACTTTTTTTTCTTTTGTAGAGTTTAGTGTGGATAATGGTCATCCCATAAGCAGTAATAGTTATTTTCAGTGTAGTAGGTTTTCTTTCCCAAAATAAATGTGGCTCAGTTTTAATTATGCTGTCAATAATCGCTATCATGACTCTTTTGTTAAGTGTTAAATTCGAATGGCCAGTTTTTAATTCTTTGAACTCGTACTGAATGGTGGGCAGAAGTACAAATAATACAGCTGCATACTGTACTAATAAAAGCAAAATGTAGTGCCTTAAAAACCATTTCTTCTCCAAGAACAGGAAGAAGTATTATGGAATTCTCTATTCATTCATTACCAAGTTAAATTTGGGAGTAAATAAAAGATTATACTGTATTTTAGTTAGAGAATTCCTTGTTGGTGTCAGACATGGTTGGTTTGAAAATAACCTTATAAGATCATTTTTATAACTATAGCAAGACCAGTACCTTTTTAAAATATAAGTTGTCCCTTTAATAAGATGTGAAATTGCTTTAACTGTAGAAACTGTGTATGATTCTTGTCATATCTAGTAAATAAAGTTCATTCTGTGAATTTTCCAAATGGTGACAGCAACTGGAAGGATGTGATTCATTTCTTTCCCATTTATGACATTAATGAATTGTGAATTAGTGCAATTGAAGTCTGTACTGGATTGTCCATACCGTAAAGACCTGTTTTGTTAAGTGTTAAGTGTTAAACACTTAACACTGGATTGTCTACCAAGACCGTAGAGGCTTGGTGTCTTTTGTAAGAGAAATTCCAGTATAAGTTTCTAGAGAGGTATTTTCTTTATTATTATGACAAAGAATTTGAAATGTCTTATAGGGAATGTATGAGATAAATTTGCCTAAATAAAAACAAATGGAGGTCAAATAAATTTGGAATTAAAGAAAAATCACAATGAAGATCTATCCTCTTTGTACACCTCCTGCTTCTGGGGTGGGGGTGTAATATATATATATATATTAGCTGTGGCTATAGCCTACCATACATTTTTATTGGTTCTGTTTTTGTATGTCTTTGTGTGTGTGTGTGTAGTTTTCCATAAGAAATAATGTTTAAAGAATATAATGTTCAATAAAGGAATTTACTCTTCTCTGAAAAGTCTTCTGGGAATTATCGAAGATTATATCCATAAATATGATCCTTAAATATTTTGGTCTTTTAAAGTGTAAAGATGAATAACATTTTGGAAAAAAGGAAATTATGATAATAGTTGATTTTTTCCATTTTTTTAAAAAAATGATAAGCATTTATATGCTTAAGAACCAGTTCTTTCAAACCTGCCTTGTGCAAAGTGAGTCATAACATCCATGCCACAGCTGACACGTCAACTTTTCCAGGGAGTTCTCATTTCCATAAGTAGAGGTAATATCTCTGTTTTCTGCGTCTCCCAAGAAATGTAGTGGCATTTACCAGGTTGGATTTTAAGATCCTAAAATGGTCAGTTTTTCTTACAATATAAATTTTTCCAGGGCAGCAGCCCTGCAATCTTTGTGTATTCTCAGTAACCAACATAGCATGCAAAGGACTCTATACAATAGATGTCTGTGGAAATGAACTCCAGTAAATGGGAAAAAAGTTTAACAGAGTTGTAACTTCACATATTTTGCTTGTTCTGGAATAAGTTAGTATATTGACTGACTTTGATAATCTTTTTATTGTACAGACATTTTTTAGGTGCTAAGAGCAATGTGAACTGACTTATAGTTGGAATTTGGAACGTTCTTGCATGGAGATGATGGAGGTGATCAGCTGACAACTGCTTTCCTATCCAACACTGACTTTACCTATCCCTAACCTCTTTCTTGCCTCTAGTGGAAAAGGTGGCCTTTCTCCTGTCTGGATGAGTAAGCTCCTGCCAGTTGCACTGTAGAATCCTATCCCCACCACTTTTGGCCTACTCAGATGTACTTGTATCAGTTAATCACTAACTGTTCTGTCTTTCCCCTGCTTTTTCAGATGGTGGTTCTCAGCCCTGCCTGTACATTAAAATCATCTGGGGACTTTTCAAAAAAAAAGGCTTGGCCCCTATCCAGATCACTTATATCAGAATCTTAGAATCATGGAAATCTTCACGGCTGCTATCTCCCAGCTTAACACCTTAGAATCATTGAATTCCATCCATCCAGTCTCCTGGTTGGTTTTTGCCCCCTTAATCTCCATTTCCCAATATAATATATTCTGCCCTCTATGCTATTATTATTTTATAATGTTCTCCTGCTCTTAAAGATCCTGTTCTTTTATTATGTGATTCTTCTACCTGTAGTAGCTTGCTTCTGCTGTAAGCAGAATCAAAAGTAGCATTTTTTCTCCTATATTCCCCAATTTGGATCCTATGCCAGAGGATTCTTCCATGTCCTTTTGTACAGCCATAGGTATTTCTGAAATTTCTGACCACATCCATCAACTGCACCTAGAATTCTTTCCTTCTCTCACTTTGCCTACCCGATTCCTGCACCAAATCACAGAATGTTAGCTCTAGAAGATTTTAGCAATCGTTTAATTCAGCCTTTTAAATTTATAGATGAATTTATAAATTGATAGAAGAAACTGAGACCCTAGAAAGTTATATAATTCCCTCCCGCCCAGGCAACAAAGCAAATTAGCCTCAGACCCAGGTTCTATATTCACTTTTCATTAAAGATCTTTTTCTTTTAAGATGCAGCTCAAATTCTAGCGTGTCCCTCAAACCGTCTCTGATTACCTCAGTTAGAATTCTGGCCTCCAGACTTTGGTGTGATTTACTGTGCTTTGTCCACGTTTGTGCTTCTGTTGCGGTGAGAATGAACAGTGATGCTGCCAACCTTTGAGTGCTTCCTTTGCGATAGTCCCTGTGCTAATAAGCACATTGCTTATTTCATTTGCACCTCTCATTCAACCAACATGATGCAGGTATTGTCATCCACGTTATAGAAATAAGGAAACAGGTACAGAGAGGTAAAATCTGAAAAGGTCAAGACTTACCTTTGAAGTCATTTGGGGCTGCTTCCAGAGCCAAGCTCATCTGAGCTTTGTATAGTCTTTTCATTATAAACTTCTTTTGTTTTCTACTGGATTATAAGGCTCTTGATAACAGTGAATGGGTCATGTATGTCTTTGTATCTCCCATAGCATCTATCACAGAAGAGCTCAGTAAACAATTGTAGATTTCAGTCCGACAGGTGGGAACTCCGTGACCACATTTTGAAGGTCCCAGTATTGGTGTACATTGGGAAAGGAAGCAGAAGGTGACATGTTAAGCTTTTCTCAAATTGAGGCACTAAATCTAGGAAGGTAACAAAAGTATGGGGTTGGTTGATGTTACCATAAAATGATATGGGCAGGAGAGTTCCATGTTTAACTTTCCTTCTTTAGTGACTGTATTGAGATATTATACATCTGTTTACCTGTGAGAGCTTGCAGGAGAATCTCAGTTGCACATGGTCTTTTTGCTTGTTCATTGTTGTGTTGGGTGTTATCTTCAAGTTGTCCTGAATCTGTGAACCAGAGTATTAGCAAATACCTTTCCATACGAGACTGATCTTTTTAATCAAAAGAAGTCTTGGGCACTTTTCTCAAAATAGGATTTTGAACTGTCTTCTTAACAGAGAGCTTCTGAACTGGTGGGATGCTTGAGCGGCACAAAATCAATTTTGATTATGGATGTGGTTTGGGTGAATGATTGTTCTCTTGTAGACAGCGGTTACGTGTGAAGAATCTTTGCGTCCCTTCTGCTTGTTAGTGCAGCAAAACCCTCAAGCTGTTTAGACATACTGATTTTCCATTTTACTAGGTTTTGCGTTTAGCCTTCTTTGTCCTTTGAATTAATTCTCATAAGGTGTTGTGCCAACTTAATTCTTAGTAATCAGGGGTATTAGTATGAGGCCTTCCCATGAGAAGGAGGTAGACTTAAGACTTGTAGTGTGATTTTTTTTTTTTTGAGGTATAAATTTCAGGACATTTGAACACCCTCATTTAAAATGAATGCTATTTTTATTTTCAGAGGGAGGTGAGTAAAATATTCAAACTAAACTGAGTGTAGAAAGAGCACTAGTTTAAGAGACAAAAGACCTGAGTTGTTCTAGTTCTTATTTTATCATTAACCCAGTTGTATGGTCTTGGAAAAGTCACTCTGAGCTTCATTTTTTATTTACTTCTTACTTTTAATGAGTTGGATTATATTATCCCCTTGGTTAATGAGATCAGATAATTCTACTTAGGCTTTAGCATGTATTTCTTTCACTGCTTAATGTCAAAAACCTATCGAATTTACTATGTTTGTGTTTGATTATTTTTGAGCCATATTGGGTACCAAGTCAGCCTTTTCTGTGGGTTTTAAAAAATAGCTTATTTTTTATTGTATTTTTCCTTTACCACTTACCCCATTATACCCTCTTCCATCTCCACCCACATGTCCCCAGCGCCACATTATTGTCCATGTCCACAAGTTCTTTTTTTGCTCAATCCCTGCACCCCAACACCCGTCCCCACTCCATTGTTGTCAGCCTGTTATCTATCTATAAGTCTGTCTCTATTTTGCTTGTTAGTTCAGTTTGTTCATTATACCAAGTTCGTGAAATCATATGGTATTTGTCTTTTTCTGACTGGTTTATTTCAGTTAGCATAATGTTCTCTAGGTTCATCTATGCTGTTGCAAAGGGCAAAGTTCTTTTTTTTATGACTGAGTAGTTTTCCGTTGTGTAAATGTACCATAGCTGTTTTATCCACTCATCTATTGATGGACATGTGGGCTGCTTCCAAATCTTACCTATTATAAGGAGTGCTGCAATGAACATAGGGGTGCATATATTCTTTGGAATTTGGTTTGGGATTCTTTGGATAAATTCCCAGATGTGGAATGGCTGGCATATAGGGCATTTCCATTTTTAATTTTTTGGGGTAACTCCATACTGCTATCCACAGTGGCTGCACCAATCTGCATTCCCACCAACAGTGCAAAAGGGTTCCCCTTTTTCTACATCCTTGCTTGCACTTGTTTGTTGATTTATTGATGATAGCCATTCTGACAGATGTGAGGTGGTATCTCATTGTGGTTTTAATCTGTATTTCTTTGATGATTAGCAACATTTTATTTATTTGGGTCATCTGTTTTTCTTGATGAGTCTAGTTAAAGGTTTGTGAATCTTGTTTATATTTTCAATGAACCAGCTCTTGGTTTCATTGATCTTTTGTATTTTTGTCTCTATTTTGTTTATTTATGCCCTGTTCTTTATTATTTCCTTTCTTCTACTCACTTTGGGCTTTATTTGTTGTTCCTTTTAGTGTAAGGTTAGATTATTTGAGCCTTTTCTCATTTTTTGAGATAGGCCTGTGATGCTATGAATTTCCCACTAATGACTGCTTCCCCTGTGTGTCCCACAGATTTTGGGTTGTTGCTTTTTCATTTTTATTTGTTTCAAGGCATCTTTTTGATTTCTTCCTTGATCTCATGCTTAACCCATTCATTGTTTAAGAACATTTAGCTTTCATGTTTTTGTGTATTTTTAAGTTTTTTTCTTGTGATTGATTTCTAGTTTCCTAGTATTATGGTCAGTGATGATAAATGGTGTGATTTTAATCTTTTTAAATTTATTGAGACTTGTTTTGTGTCCTAACATGTGCTCTATCTTAGAAAATGTTTCATGTGCAGTTGAAAAGAACGTACATTCTGCTGCTTGGGTTGAAATGCTCAGAAGATATCAATTAAATCCATTTGACCTAGTATGTCATGTAAGGCCACTGTCTCCTTGTTGATTTATTGTCTGGAAGATCTATGTATTGAAGTCAGTGGGGCATAAAAATTCCCTACTGTGACTGTTTCTGTTAGTCTCTCCCTTTATGTCCATCAAGATATGTTTTACATATTTAGGTGCTCCTATGTTGGGTGCTTAAATGTTTATTTGGGTTATATCCTCTTGTTGAATTATTCCCTTTATCATTATGTAGTGTCTTTCTTTGTCTCTTATTATAGCCTGGTTTTTAAAGTCTATTGTGTTGTATATAAGTATTGCAACCCTTGCTCTTTTTCCCTTTCCATTTGCATAAAATGTCTTTTTTCCATCCCTTTACTTTTGGTCTGTGAGTATATTTTGTTCTTAGGTGGGTGTCTTGAAGACAGCGTGTGTGTCTTGTTTTCTTCTCCATTCAGCTACTCTGTCTTATGATTGAACATTTAAACCATTTACATTTAAAGTGATTATTGATAGTTAACATATTTGTTACCATTTTCTTTTTCTTAACTATTTTCCCCTGTTGTCATCATCTTTTATTTCTTCTTCTTCCTTTTCTTCCTCTTCTTCCTCTTCAAGCAAGCACTTTAGCATTTGTTGTAATACTGGATTGGTGGTAACAAACTCCTTTACCTTTTTTTTTTTGATCTGGGTAGCTCTTTATTTCTCCTTCAGTTTTAAATGATAGCCTTGCTGGGTAAAGTAGCCTTGGTTGTAGATCCTTGCTTTTCATCACTTTGAGTATTTCATGCTAGTCATTTCTGGCCTTTAATGTTTCTGTTAAAACATCAGATGGTTGTCTTATGGAGCTCCCTTGTAAGCAATTAACTGCTTTTCTTTTGTGGCTTTTAAGATTCTCTCCTGGTCTTTGAGCTTTGCATATTAATTATGATGTGTCTGGTGTTGGCCTTTTTGGGTACATCTTGATTGGGACTCTCTGTGCTTCCTGGACTTGTGTGCCTTTTTCCTTCACCAGGTTAGGGAAGTTTTAGGCATTTCTTCAAATAGGTTCTTGATCCCTTGCTTTTTCTTTTCTCCTTCGGATATCCTTGTGATGTGGATATTATTATGCTTCATGTTGTCCCAAAGGTCCCTTAAACCGTCCTCAGTTTTTAAAATTATTTTTAATTTTTTTTGCTGCTCTGATTGGGTGTTTTTTCTGCCTTGTCTTCCAAATCACTAATTTGATCCTCTCCTTCATCTAACCTACTGTTTATTCCTTCCAGGGTATTATTTATTTCAGCTGTTATATTCTGTATTTCTGTCTGGTCCTTTTCATGGTTTCTTTGTCTTTTTTCATGTTGTTTTAACATCTTCATAATGATTACTTTGAACTCTATGTCTGATAAATTGCTTGCATCCATTTAATTTTAGTTCTTCTAGAGAATTCTCTTTGTTCTTTTATTTGGGGCCTGTTTCTTTATCTTCCCATTTTGGCTGCCTCTTTGTATTTCTTTCTATGTGCTAGGTAGATCTGCAAAGGCTCTGGCACAGGCCTATATCCATTGCTGCCTGTGACTGGCCCTGGATAACCTGTTTGGAGCTATCAGCAATCAACAGCTTGTGGCTCCCTCTGCTGGGTCTGGGTATGTGTGGAAAGAACGAAGCTGTGCACCAAGTCCACTTTTACCAGTACTTGACCTTGGGAAGGGTCAGCTAAAGTCTCAGAACATCCAGGGATCTGCCTCTGCCTGCAGGCTGTCTGTTAGGCTTAATTACTGAAAGAGCCTCTGGCTGTACCCTCAGCAGGGCTTATGCTGCATAGGGTTGGGTGAGAGGGATTCCTGTGGGTGGAGCTATTGCTTCCCACCCAGGAATGGAGGGGAATGCTCTTCTTGAAAGATGACTTCTGCAGTATAGAGAGTGACTGAGCACAGCAGTTGACCCTTCAGGTCTCTTCCCAGAACCACCAGCCCCAGACTTGCCTCATGTCTCTCTAGTTTGCTGTGCCCTCCCCTCACTGGAGACCAAGGTAAGTGCCTACAAATGAAATTTTGTGCACTGACCCTTTAAGGGGTTGTCTGTGTCTCTAGCTATCTCTTCCTGGTGGACAGAACCTTGCTACTTTTCATAGTCAGGTGTTATTTGGGTGTCTTTCCTGATTCTGGTGCTGTAGGCTGGGGAGCTCAGCTCGGTGTTTAGATCCCACGTTGCTCAGGGGGAATTCTCCTGCTGCTGGCTGCTGAGCCATCCCTCCAGTACTTCAGTTGTTGCCTGTGGGAGCCCTGCCAGCCCTCTTGTGCCTCTGCACTTCCTACCAGTCTCGATGTGGTGGAGGTGGTGTGGGTTCCTCTGTAAGTCCTTGGTCATAAGGCCTCTCTCTAGCTAGTCTTCAGTTGGTTATTCAGGGCAATTTTTCTACAAATTAATTGTGATTCCAGTTTGGTCCTGGGAGGAGGTTATTGTACCTTCTACCTACTCTGCTGCCATCCTGGATCCTTCTGTGTTTGTTTGTTTTTGGTCCATTGCTTTTATGTATGTTGCTTTCTCTATTATGCTATGTTTCATATTTCTGTGTTTTTCTCATTCTTACCTGTTTGCTTACTTTTCTACCCATTGGTCTAAACACACATTTAGATACATTTGTTCTTTAACGTGAGTATTTAAACCAACAGTTTTTAAGAGGTGCCTATTATGTATTTAGCACTATGCTATATCTTAATGTTCCCTACCGTTCTCCATAAACTTGTGAATCAGTTAGAGCCTTTGGTACCTCTAGGCAGAAGATGTCATTTAATTTATTAGCAGCTGTTGCTGTCTACAAGTAATTATATGTGATTACAAGTGTATTTTATGAGATGAATCTGGTGAAGTCATTATATACATGATTCAGATTAACACAATTATTTAATACTGAAGTAAGTGCTTGAGAGAAATTCTGGCTATTTAGTTAATGGAGAAATACTTTCAGTAGGAGCCTGCTGATACAGTTTTGGCAAAACCAAGGGTGCAAAAGGCAGTGGTGAGAGCAGGAGGTTCAGGCAGCAGGGAAGGCGGCTAAGCCCAGCCATGCCGTGAGATGCCACATGCCTAGTTGTTAAGGAAGCAGCCAGACCCCGTAGTCAGTAGCTGTGTGTGTGTGTGTGTGTGTGTGTGTGTGTGTGTGTGTGTGTGTGTGAGGGAGACAGAGAGAGAGAGGGAGAGAGGCTGACCGTGTGTATACCTGTGTTTGTGGATGGCTGCAAGGGCACGTACTATTCTCATCTGGTTGTGGGGAAGGTTGCGTGGAAAAACCAAATCAGTCCTCCCTTGAGAATTTCATTGTTGGATAAAGGGCTCAGAACAATCAAATCTTGGTTCAGACTTTCAGGTAGTATGGCACCAACATCTGTGACCTATTAAAGATCAACTTTCCCGCAGTTTGGTAGTAGTTAAATGTCCCTGGAATGTTTATGCAAGCAGTTGCTTTGTAATTTGACAGGCTTCTCAAAGATTCCAAAGTAAATGTATAAAATCTAAGTCATTCTTTGACATGTGAATCATATTCAGGATTTCATGGATGAAAATGTACTTTTAATTTCTGGAATTAACTTGGAATTTACAAATAGAGCTGTGATAGCTCTGATCCTTTCTGCATGTTTTAAAAATTCATTCCCATACAATGAAATTGTAGAATGTAAATTTAGCTTTTGAAAGGACAGTGATTGATGTACTATTTTTCTAAGTGATTCTTCAGATCTGACTAGTGGAATTTACTTAAAACACTTTTTCACAAATAGTCAAATGGGGAATAGGATGATATTTTCAGATTTTTGTAGAATAAACACTAAACTGTTAAGCTTTTCACTCCTAAACAGACAGAGCAGGTCTCGGCAGTCACTTGATGCTTTTCCCAAGCAGAGCCCACTAATGGAGGAAGTAAGTCATAAGGAAATAAAAGTTTTGTATTTCCTTACCAGAATTTTTGGAAAGGATAGAGAAACTAGGGAGGAAAATACCCATGTAAATATAGAATGTTTAAGATTTTCTTTAGTGTTCTTTCTCGTGTTATCACTAATGAGTTACACTGATTGGAAGGTGGGACAGTTGAAATATTTGTTCTTTGATAAAAGCAACCAATCACCAAAGCGCCCAGAGAGAACTGAGCCACCTTGAGAGTAGATCCCTTTTTACTTGGCAGCCCTCTCCAGCTGAGTGGAGCCATCTTTAAGGTGCACCCTTGGTAATTTGGCCATTCATAGTTGCAGCCAGATTTTAAAGGATTTGTGGAGAAGTGGGGGTACAAGGGATAAAGACATGGCAAGTTCACATTATTTCAGAGGGAGAAACTTTACTTTAGTAATTATTACTTATAACATTTGAGTCACCTGAGTGCTCAAGTATGATTCGAGAATAATAACGGAGAGAAAATATATGTAAATATGTATTTATCTATAGTAGGCAAGGTACCCCAGAGGACTTTCCATGAAACTGGTGTAATTTAGTATATGATTTAGCTGATGTGGTGTATGTTTTATGGACTGCATGAATTTTTCTTCTGATTATAGAGACATAAAATGTTACGTTGTCTGAGGGCTACTTTGGTGGAAGGACGCATACTTAAAACAGTATAGTATCATAGTGTTCAAAGTACTGGATACAATTTAATGATTCCATCAAACCATTTATAGTTAACATTTTCCCTTTTAAAATAATAAACCAGTCAGAGTCAACTTGTATAGTCTAGTATGTACTTGCTTTTTTCCCAGGAGAACAAAATTTTCACACTGAGGAATAATGTAATCTGTTGGATGAAATAGCACGTGACTAGGTAGTCTCTCTTGGGGGCGAGGTGGGGAGTAAATTCTGTGCACAAGACAGAGAATGGCTTTGTGCCTTTATCGTGAAGGACTTGTTTGGCTTCTGCTTTTCTAAGGGGCCTAATAATTGCTGTGTCTTCTCTGGAAATAGTCTTTTAAACCAGATATTAATTCTTAGAAGGTGTCAGAAACCCTGACGTTGTTCTGGAGTGACTGGTAATGTGAACTGTTGACTTGATACTATCCATCTTCGTTCATAGCATCAATAGAGGACAAGCCGGCTTCATAAATTGTAACTGCTGACTTGTAAACTCAGATACCTAATTTACTAAGACATGTTGGAACTCTGGCTTTCTTTTTCCTCTTTTTTTTCCCCCCAGATCTTTTGCACTTATCTTGGCAGCCACCAAATAAGTATACTACTACATGGTGGATGTTTGAGTTTTTGCTTAGGTTCTAACGATAGAAGTTATGATGCAGAATTTTCACTTTGACTTCCTTGGAAATGTTTCAATTCCTGGCAGTTTTGAATAAACCATTTAAAATCGGGTATCAGCATCAGCAGAAAGTTCAGACCTTGGAATAGTTTGAAGCTCTTGCAAACATGAATAAATACTTTTTAGACAATTCTTTTAAATTTTGGGAGGGGAAATTAAAGTCACGTTCATTGTTAAATTTGTTACTAGTAAAGGACAGAAAACTGTACTTGAACAATGATTAAAATAAAATTAAAAAAAGGAAAATACAAAAAAAAATTGTACTAGCTTAGGAACTCAATATATTTTTGTTGTTTTTTTTTCCTCAGTAAGTTGAAGTTTTCCCGGTCTAGGGACTATCTTAAGGCAATGCTGTTTTCAGACACCTGTTTACCTAGGAAATTGCACATACACAGAGCTTTTTGTGAACAATTATGAAAAATCACAATTGCTTTACATGTTTTCTAATGTGATGCAGAAAGGGTTAATCACTGTAGGGCATGGGCACTGAATAAGGGTTAAAGGTCTGTCCTTCATTAACGAAACATGAAAAAGCTACTGTTCTTTAGTGAGGCGTTATCGTGAGGTAAACATTGGGATAAGAACTTGAATAACACAAGTATTTTATTTTTGCTGATCTGATGTCCGTGTAAACTTTTTAGAGTGTTGCCAGGCCTATCGCTGTGACGTTTGGCTCATGGAATCACTGTTAATCATTGGCTGCTTTTACCATTGGCCTTGTATCTTGGCGAGTGTTTGGGCCTCTGCAGGTCTGTGAGGTAATGGGCAGTAATTGTTTGACTTCCTAGGCAACAGCCCACTGAGACCCAATCGTCTTTGTTCCAGGGGGAGCTGTAACAGTCATGGTGAGGTCTGGCCCCGTGGAGAGGAAGCTCAGTTGCCTTGTTGGCGGCTTTGTTGTATTGTTACATACTTGGATGTGATACTAAGATGAGAGTCTAAACTGTAGGCTTCACTGTTATGACTAAGTGTATTTCTGATTTAAAGGAAGGAATTATACCTAATGGCTCTTGCTTGCAGAAAGAAAAGAAAAAAATTCAAAATCCAACCCTAATGTAGACTGGAAATTTAACTTGAGCATTTGGTGGTTATCAAGTACCTTTCATTCATTACAGAAACATGTATTTTTCCTGTGTATTTTGTCTGGTCCCATACATAGTATGTACTGGGAATGAGGATATAAAAGTGGTAAGAAGTTTTGTAGTTGAGCTTATACAGTGTTAGACAATGAGTTAAATCACTGAAACAATGACAGAGGAATTTAAAACCAGCAGTACGTATGATTGAGGCACCTATATAAGAATTTACAACAGGAACAAAGTTAAAAGACACATGGATTAAAAACTAGGGGGAGGGTGGTAATGGGAGGGAAGTTGCGGGGGTGGGTGGGCTGGATTGGGCGTAAAGGGGAGAAAATTGTACTTGAACAATCATTTAAATAAAATGGAAAAAAAAAGAATTTACAGTAACGGAAGAAGTTTGGGAAGAATTGACTGGAAAAGGGGGTGCTGGGAACAGAACAGTGGTGAAGTGATGCAGTCTGGTCTGAGACTGGGATGAATGCGGAGGGGCAGTACTGTGGCTAGAGGACGGGGTAGAGAGGACCT
Organism: Tonatia bakeri; assembly: GCA_004024845.1. Classification (NCBI taxonomy): domain Eukaryota; kingdom Metazoa; phylum Chordata; class Mammalia; order Chiroptera; family Phyllostomidae; genus Tonatia; species Tonatia bakeri. Next base: position 188,557 of record PVIA01000307.1, on the reverse strand, counting down.
GCCTTACAGACTAGAGGAGTTAAAACTTGATCTGAAAGACAACAGGGGTCCATTGGAGCTGCTGAGCTCTAGCAAGTTGAAGTAGCATTTTGAAAAGATGACGTGGACTTGTCAGAGATGTACGGGGTGGTTGGCGTTGAAGGCCTGAATTGGTGCTGTCCTCCAGGACAAACAGGCCTGTTGGTATGCAGTGGCTTCTCTCACGGCATGACACTAACGTTGCTCAGTTGACTTCAGTCCCGAGTTTGAGCCTCCACCTTAGAGACACAAATTCGATCAGTATCTTGTTAACAGTGGGGCTTGGGAAAACTGAATCATGCTGTTACTCTTCCCCATCAAGCAAGAAAACAAAAGCAAAAACAAAAGCCCAATACCTACAAATAAATAAATAATTAACCTTTTTATTAGAATGTCAACTTAGTGGGAAATAGAGTAGGCAAAAGGAATAAATATGTACATCATCCTGTCTAGTGTGTGTTCTGTGTGTTGACCATGTGGCTGGCACACTGTCAGGTGGTGAGTTGTGAGTGTGGAATCAGAACTGTAATGATAAGGGAAGGCTTATGAGTAATTCAGTGCTATTTTTGTATCTGTTATCTGCCCATTCCTGCTCTAGGTGCTCTGTCTTGTTGACACAGAATCAACAAAACGGATCCAGTACCTGTCCTCATCCATCCTCACAATAAGGCCATTCTTACCAGAAGGGACTCAGGCTGACCATAGTACTCTATCCTTCTGAAAATCCGGCCACCCATTGCTGATCACTCTTAAGATTGAAAAACTTTTCTTAAGTCATTTAAATAATTTCAGTCATAGCACTTTGAGTTTTAGTGATGTGGGGGCTGTTTGGTACCTTTTACAACTGCTTTGATCCACTTTATGCTGATTTTTCTGTGCTATTAAGGGTTTCCTTTTGCCCCTCTGAACTACACGCAGTTGACATAGTCCAAGACTGCTGGAAGGGAAGTAAGCCAGGAGGCCAGCTCAGGAGCTTAGCTTCTGTTCACAGTGATATTCCAGCTCTGTGCTTGTCTTGCTTCTTGTACAGTATTTCCATACCTTACAGGGCTCGGAGTAGAGGGTTTGCTGTGGTGATGAAGACAAAAGGATTACTCTGCTGACCTTGGCAAAGAACAGGTGACAGATGCTAGTTATGGTGCATGTGGGTGAAAGAGAAGATGGAGTTAGAGGCAACTTAGAAGTGAAAGCTTTTGACAAAGCCAAAATAGATCATCCAAGTGGAAATGCATATGGGTTAGTGGGTACATACTGTGATTTTGGTGATCGATTCAGTCAGAATGTACATTTGAGTAGACCCCATTAAATATAATAGCTCTGTGATCTTGAACAAGTCTGTTTTAAAAAGGTAGTAATTCATGCCTTAAGTTCCTTAGGACATTTGCTTAATGGTTAATAACAAAATAACTAACATCGTGGTATTATGCTAAGTATTTTTCTATGCAGTATCTCATTTAATCTTGAAAATAAGTTAGGAATTGGATACCTTTATCCCTGTTATATGGGAGGGGAAACAGGCTTAGAGGGCAGCCAAGTTCACATACTTCCCAAGGGTGGGTCGGGACTCGTAGGTGTTTGACTACTGAACTTAGACTCTTAACCACTATACTTCATTGCCTCTCAGTTAGATAGTTTATATAAAAACAATTAAAAAAGGCATATGGCTTAGAAAAATAAAGAAAAGAAACTTGAAATAAGGAGAATAGAATGAAGCCTCCAGCGGAGAAGGAAGTGGGCTGGACCAAGTTTTGGAATGATACAGTACAAAATAAGGGAGGTAGAGGGAGTGGGCTAAGAAACAGGAGAGTTCAGGGGAGGATGTCTTTGAATCTAAATTGAAGTGTATTAAATAGGGGGTTACTTATTGCCAAACATCAAATGAGGATATGAGCAGAGAATAAAAACAAAACCCTACAGCTGGCATTTTCTCATCCTCAGGTATTACCTTTAAATATCACTTTCTCAGCAAGGCCCCGGGAGTAGTTGGGATGGGACAGCATAAGACTCATGAGTACCCAGTGCTCATTTGTATAATTCGTAGTGCATCGTAGGCCTTTGCCATCTGGTAAATAAAGGAATTGTGGCAGTAGACCTTTGGGAAAGAAATTCGAATAACACATGGTGGCCATGCCCTCAGAGACCTCTTGGGATAATCCGGTAACTTGATCGTTAAATCATAAGTGGTTGTGTGCTAGTGAAAAGCTCTCTAGCTGACCTGAGCTCTGTGACTTGTGGTCTTGCTTATTCACCATCTGTCACATGCCATGCTAGGACACAAGTACCTAGTTATGGGCACCTCTTCAGCAGGGGCCATTCACTAGTGCCTTAGCCTCTTCCTTGGCCTGCATGTAAGATCCATTTTGGTGAGCAGCCCTCCTTCCTGGCAGCTCTGTACCCTCATTTCCCCCACAATTTCAGCCATGAACACTATGCTTTAGTGATACCAAATTACAGAGTACTCATATTGCTCCAGGGCTTGGGCTTTTGTAGTGTTACTCCCTCTGCCTGTTGTTGCTTTTCCTGACCTCAGTCTTATACTGACCTTCAGAATGCAGTTGAAAGGGTGGTCATCCCGATGGGGTTTTCTCGAGCCGCCCTGGCCCCTGCAGCAGCTGGTTTCTCCTTTCTCCGTGACGCTGCCTGTGTGGGAGACCCTCTGCACCACTTCGGGACGTCGCCTTCACCTCTGCCTCCAACTGTGAATGGAGGCGCTTTGAGGACATGTGCCATGTTTTGCCTTCCCCCTTTTTTCTTAGAGTCGAGCCCAATGCCTGAGTCATACGGAATGTTCATTAAATAGATTCTGAATGAGTGAAAAAATAATGGCTGACTGCCACTTATATACTGGCAAGTTTCCCCACTATTTGTTTTTTAAAAATGTTTATTTGATATGAAAGGAAAGTTAAATAGTACTGTAGACATAGAGTTCTTTTCAGGAAAGGGAAGTTTGTATTTGTATTCATTGAAATCTTTGGCTCACTAAAGATTAGATTGAGCTAATTTTGGAGGGACGATGAAGGACAACAGGAAAAGAAATAACAGTAAAGTTGGTTATATCCTTCAGATGATTTTTAGGTCATCATGGCTATGTAAACTTTTAGGGTAATGGATGAAATAAAATCTTTTAAGTGTTCAATTTACTGCTTAGTAGTCACACATACATATTAACATAGCAGTATATCATTTATTAATATGGAAGGATTGCTTTTGGCATTCCTTTACTTTATGGAACGTTTATCCAACATAATTTTCCAGGATATAACATAATCTTCATTTGCTTTTAAATGGTTTGAGATTAGTACTTTTTTATTCATTTATTCAGCAAAGGTGTATTGGTGCCAAGCAGTGTAATAGGAATAGAGTGATTTACAAGATAGACAAAGATTCCTCTCTTCAGGAAAATCCTGTTCTAGAGTTGATTCTAGTATGCTGATGTCACAAGAATTTTACCCAGTGACATACTTGATTACTTAATATCTTTGATGTCCACCAGAGGTTAGTAGTACAGAATTCAATTTTTAAAGGGCTCATACAATGACATTATTACTAATTGATGGGGAATACCCCCTAGGAATGGATAGTAATGGCGATCACACTATTATTATAATGGCAGCTAGCTCAGGTTACCATGTACCATGTACTGTAATACAACTAGAGTGTTTTTTACCCTCACCTGAGGACATTTTACCATTGCTTTTTAGGGAGAGAGAAAGGGGGAGAGGAAGGGAGAGGGAGAAACATCAATGTGAGAGAGAAGCACCAATTGGTTGCCTCCCATACACACCTGGATCAGGGACTGAATGAACCTGGACTGTGGACTGAACACGCAACCTAGGCATGTGCCCTGACCAGGAATCAAACCCGCAACCTTTTGGTTATGGGATGTTGCTCCAGTCAACTGGGCCACACTGTCCAGGGCCAACTATAATGTTTTGAGTTATGTAAGCCCCACATTCAATTTGTGAGATGGGTGCTATCAATAATTTTCATTTTGCCATATAGGAGTTAAAAAGAATCACCTACATGTATGAACTACATAGAGCTACATATATGAGCAAAACTTAAAAAACACAACAGACTATGAATGTGGTGATATTTATATAAAAGTAATATAGAAACTACACAAAAAATGTCACTTCCTGCAGCCACTGAGATATACAAACCTTGGCAAGTGTGTTCTGCTTGTATGTGATTTTTCTGAAAGCATAAAAATTGATTTTTAAAAATGAGTCAATGTTAATTCATTGCCCATTTTGTTCATTGACCAAGGGTGTATGACAAATTTTTAAACGCTTTGCAAAACATGTTCATATACAGATTGTAACTTAATCTAATTACTTTTTGAGATAAAGGAGAGCAGGATTTTATTGTTATTCAAATTAAGTGGCAGTAATTGGACTTCCCTTTCTGATTTCTAGTTTAGTTCTTTTTATAATAGTTTTATATATTTTTCCGCACTCAGTTTGATGTCTAGGTATACTTTATGCAGCAGAATGCAATACTTTAAACGCAGTCATAGTGGTTGTGGTGAGCTTTTCTCTTTTCAGTAAATAATGACATTGATTTATTGCCCTTTTGGGGAGGGGTGAATACAGATTTTAGGTATTAAGCTTTCATTCTTAAACCTTAGTATGTGCAAGAGTCATCCAGTGAATTTATGAAAAACAGTTTCTCCACCTACTATCCCATCCCAACCCCCAGCCTAAGAATTCTGCCTTTCTCCTTTTCTCCTTTACTAGATCGGTTTCTTAAGGGCTGTGAGCTTTTCTTGTGCATTTTGGTATTCTCCACAGTGAACAAATTGCCTGGTGGGGGGTGTTGTGTGTGTTGTGTTTAGTAAATGTTTGCAGGATGAACTCAGGAAGAACGTTCCAGAAATGAATTCCTGAACAAAATTAGTACTATATTAATTGTGTTGGAGAAGAGTAGGAAGGATTTTAATGCTCAAAAGTTAGACATGTGCTGAAATTGGTTTTCATTAACCTGGTAAGCATTATTTTCAGATACTCTTTTCACTAGCACAATTACTTAAAAACATGATTGTAAATTTCCAGGGAAGCATTTTACTGGAAAAAGTGTAATAGAAAAATCAGGTTATTTCACACGAGTATACCAAGCCAGCTTAGAAGTTAACAGCTCTCTTCATAGCGGGTGTTCTCTGACACAGACTCCTGCAAATGGTTCAGCCCGTTGGCAGCAGCACCGAAAACTGCCCTTTTCACCCTCTCCGGCACACAAATGTGGACAATTCATAGCTGGAACTTATCTTCAAGGAACTGCTGGTTTTATTGAAGCCAAATGTGTAGCGTTTCATTTAGACACATGAAGGGCCATTAGTGCTCTTGTCCTGTATAAAGTAAATCACATAGATAGTTCAGGGAAAAAAAAAACAACAACACACAAGCAAACAAAGCATCTTCAACGTATCGTGTGTAATACAGGTGCAGACATATCCTATTTGGTCATAAATACGTCTCTGTCGTGCACATCTTTATCCCTCTCAGTGTTTTCTGCGTGCTCTTTAAATACTGCAGCTGCACAGTACATCCGAATTGAATGTAGGCTGGAGGTGGGATGAAGACTGAAAAATTGGTGACTGATTCTACATTTTTCATCTTTCGCTGTTTAGAAAAAGCCCAATTATATTTTAAGGTGGGTTTTCTAACGGTATGAGAAATTTAAAAATGAGCAGTAGTGAAGAAATTTCTTAATTGCCCATTTAGCTCTAATCTGAAGCAAACTTTCTTAGGCTGAACTTCTCTGATATGGACCAGAAGAACCATGTACTCGAACGGTGAACTTCAGTGCATTGACTTCTCACGGTAGACCTCTGGATAGCCTCGGGCACCTGTTCTGTTGTTTACTCCAAAATAAGCTGTGTGAGATGTGGACAGTCAGCTCAGGAAGTGCTTTTGTTGTGTCTTTGCTGATTGCCAGACAGGCCATTTCATGCTGGTGTTGAATAGCACATGGGGCTCCCTCAGACCCCGGAGTGAATAAATCTCCATCAGTTAGAGTGCACTTTGAAGATGCTGATAAGCTGATAAACAATAATATGTAATCTTGGTATTGTTTTGTTTATGGAGATGAGAGATGGTCCAGTTTATTCTCAGTTAAAGGAAGCAGTGAATGGTAAGCATGTTTGCAGTTAGCGCTTGCTCCAGGTGCAGTGTATCTGTTTAAATTGGAAAGATTTCCCAAATACAAGGTGTGTTGTTTGTATTAGATACAGGCAAGCCAGCTCTTAGTAGACACATAAGAATTTTCCTTTGAATTTCTAATTTAGGCATATTTAAAATTAGTGTTAATATTGGACTCTCAAAAACACTCTTCTGATGATCTTTTATTAAACCAAAGTAATGCTGTGTATAGTTGAATGGAGGTTCCGTTGCTTATCATTTTTGTCTGTTGTGGTTTTTGGACAAAAACCACAGAAAAGTTGCCTTTGCATCATTATTGGAACTTGTTTGAGGTAGCAAGTCATTTTGGGAGAGAGAAAATGATCCCTAGAAAATACTGGGCTGATTTTCAATCTGCAGTGTGAGTTTGATTCACCAGATCAAATTTGGGGGTCTGACTCTCTCAGGGCAGGGTAGCGTCCCGCTACATTTTGTGAGTAACTGCAGATGGCTTTTTGCCATTTCGGTTTTTAATTTTTTTTAAATAAATTACCATCTGTGAGATTTTAAGCCAAATGATTTTTAGAGATTCTTTTTTTAAAATTTTGCATTCAAAAGACAATATTGTGTTTTTCTTGAAATTAAATATGTTACAGCTGTAAGTTACCACCTCCTTCCCTTACCCTCGCTTGAATTACTGAAGGAGAAAATTGTAGACTGATTTTGTATGCCTGAATGAAAAACTGAGAGAAGGCCTGAGAGGGAACTTCAGCTTCATCCTGGTGACTGTCCTTGCTCAAATACTGTACGTAATCCTTTGGATTGTAGGAGAACCCCAGATTTAGAGGGAAGGGAAGATTTGAGATTATTTGTCTATTTTTTAAGCAAAAGGTATATGTACCTATTTTAACCACTTACTTGAAACAAGGCAAGTTGAGAACAGTGGGAAGTCAAGGACAATGAAACCTCAGGAAATAGCTTCACATGTTGCCTATTGCATCCTGGACGATTTGGATAAAACAGAAACAGCTGGGATGCCAAATACCCTATAAATTTCCAGTGTTGGCGGAAAGTGTGGTGTAGCACATTTATGAGCTGATTTAATAGAGAGCTTTGCCCACAGGTCTTTGGTGATTTGCTTTCAGTTTTCTTCACAAAAAAATGCCAAATATTTGGGGCCCTTCTTATTACTAAATGAAAAATCGTGTGCATTTGGCTTCATAAAGCAAGTAGCCTTGAGAGATGGGCCTGCCTAGAAATTGACTACATTTTTGTGGGAGAAAGGGTGAAAAGGGCAGTTTCCTGTGTTGCTGCCAAAAGGTCTGAACAATTTGTAGTAGCTTGTGGCTAGAAAACAACTTCTGTGAGGCAAAACAGCAGCTACAGACTGGCTCTGGGTATGTGTGAGAAAATGCTCTTCTTTCCTGTTTGATTGTTAGGATTTATGGGAAATTTAAATGGTGCATTTTTAAACTCAACTGCTTAAAATGATGTTTTGGTTGATTTGGATAGAAACCTAGGAAATACGTATGTTTGGAGTTAGCACAAGTAGTGCATACTGTGTTATGTTTTAAAAAGGGCAGCATTTATATTTTGCTTTTATTGTTACCATGAGCTTGGATGGTAATCCATTTTTCTCCTGTCTTAAAAACGTGTAGGTAAATCTGGCATCTAAGGTGTGCATTTTTACAGGATTGTTTTTTCCCCCAGTTAACTTTTTAGAAATGTGCTTTTCTCTTAGTCCAGTTGGGCTTTGCATTAGATGTATGTTTGTAAAATATATATATAAGTAACTACTAGTAATGCCACTTAACAGTACTGAGAGTGTGCCAGGCACCATGCTGATGTCCTTGTTATTGGTTATGTTTTTCACTTTCTTTGGATGAGGGAGACAGCTTAGAGAGTGGTTAAATGTCCTGACAATGTAATGGTCGGAGCCAGGATTTGGAGTTTTGTCTGTGTGTTCCTGATTATTTAAAAATAGTATTTCACATTTTCATTAGTAAAATTAAAATCTATTAAAATTTTCTTTTGGTAGAATGGGCTTGGATATATAGAGTGAAGATAGGTTTGGTTTGATTTAGTTTTAACGTTTTCACTAAACTCTGTTTTCAGTTGCTGCTTCCACCACACCCGACCTTCTGTGTATCTGGTCATTTGCTCTGGTCATCTGAGCTGGCAGTTACCAGCATACATACACAACCATGTTGTTATTTAAATGTGTCAGACTTTTACTTTTTTTGGTCTTAATTTCATCTTTCTCTTTGGTTGGAGATATCTATATTAGCTTTTCATTAACATGCAGATGATAGCTGGTTAAGACATAACCTTTTATTTTAATATTTTGCTGTTTATCAATGTCATTTTTTTTCTTTTTTGTTTATTTAGTAAGTAGCCTGATGCTTATAATCTAGCCTAGTTGTTCTCAACCAGGGTGGGTGATTTTTGTCCCCCTAAAGAATGTTTGGTAATGTTGGCGACATTTTTGATTGCCATGTCTTGAGGGCACCCCACTGGCATCTAGTGAGACCAGGTATGCTGCTAAACATTTTATAATGCATGGGATAGAGCCTCACAGCAAACAGTTATCTGGCTAAAATGTCAATAGTGCAGGGGTTGGAAAACCCTGATTTGGCTAACATAGGGCAGTGACCAAATCTGATGAACTAAAAACGGTTTCTGTCTTATGACATTTTTGTTTTCATAATGAAATACAATAACTCAGTGGTAACGAGGCAAGTTTTTATTCTCTTCTAGAGGTGGAGGAAGAGGCTGTCCATCTGCTCACCCCACCCCAAGCCAGATCATTCAATTGGCCTTATACTGGACTTTGTTTTTCAGTGGCTTCCTAACCTCATCCCCTATCACACTTAGAAGAGATCACATTATCTTAGTCACAAATAATTGCCTATTCGGGGTGTTACCTGACCTACCTTGGCTTGGGGTGGAGGAGAAGCAAAGGAATGGAAGGGATGTTCACCAAAGTTTTGACTGGGATGAAAAGTCCTAGTGTGCCTTTCGTGATTACACTGAGTACCAGCGAATGCAGTTGTGAGTAGTATATGTAAGTTCACACGTATCTGCAGAGTCAAGGGTTAATTAAGTAGCTTTGTAAACAAAGCAAATTCAATGAATAAGTGGAATTTTTAGATAGTCTTTAAAATAAGAAATCTCTAGGTCCAGTATCTAAAATGTCCGTGTCCACTATAGGGAAATTGATGCTTGCATTTTATCTTGAGTTCTTGGGCCTGACCTTTGTGATTTTCATTAAATGTAAAAAGTTGGAAGGAGCAACTAGTAGTGCTATTTGGATGCCTTTGTAAGTACTTGGGATTCTTTATCTTCTCTCTTTCTCCTCATCCTTCAGATATGGGCTCCAGTTTTACCTAACTCCATTTTCTGTTATGCTTTTTTTTTTTTTTCCCCAGATTGTTTTCTGTAGTTATTTCTCAGAATGCATCATTACCATTGGTTTTCTTTCTCTGTCTCTTACTAGGCTGTTACATATAGCACAGTGCTGGGTACATACAGGCCATCCCCTAACTACTGAGTGAAGGAATGGTGGAGGAAAAGGAGAAGCAAGCACCTTAGCAATTTTAAAACTAAGTAACAGAAGACAGGTGTAGGGTCTTTGACAGTCAGGGTACTGCGGACAGAATGTAAGTGAAGGTAGGAATTGTTATGTGAGTATGACCATATTGGTGTGGTTTGTGCTACGCCTTTTTTTTTTTTAATCTTGATAGTCTGGGTGACAGGCTGGTAGGCTAACTGTGGCCTTGGCCATATATGCAGGTCTAAGTGGTGTTCATGCCTTCTACCTCCAAGCTAAATTATCTCCTTACACTGCAGGGCTTGTAGCCTTTGCATGTTCTGGAATATAATTTGCGTATTTGCTGGCATATGTGGTTTCCATCTAGATTTCTCAACTGAGTTAGTGGTGTATGTTCTCCCCGCCAGGAAGAACCAAAGTTTAAAGTGATAGACATGAACCCTGAAGACCTGCAGTGATTTTCCTGTGGCAGCATTCTTATAGCACATTGAATTCTGGGCTTGGGAAGATATGCTTTCTTAGCCTTCCCTTCAGCTGGTCCACGAATTTCAGGAGACGCAGTTCCATATTACTCTGGGGTTTGGTCTCTTATGTGCATTAGTGTTACCGTTAGTGGCCTGGGTTAGAATAAACAGCAACTCCATAATGTGTGTGTTTTTGTTTGCCTGTTGAACTGTATGAAAGCATTTATTAGACAATTTGATTCAAAGTAGAAATAATTATGGAAAAAGCTTTCTTTCAGAAAGAGGCCCACTAACAGGGCACTAGTGCTTATCACTGTGGCCAAGCCATTGGACTCGTCTCTCGAAAATTGAACACGCCTGACTGCACAGGTGTTTGCGTGGTTGAACAAATTATGTCTGGACAATAAACTGTTGGTGCCTGATAGTGATTATGGAGGGATGGCAGAGTTGCACGTGGACTACTTTGGTAAGAAAATTAAAGATAGAATATGACCAAACATTTCCATCAAAGAAAGAGAAAAAAACACCTTTTTGAAAGTAAATAAATTTTTTCTTTTATTATTTAATGGTTAAGTGACCTTAAACTTACTGATATTGGAAATCAGCCTTGTACTGGACAGTTTTTTTAACAAAAGGCTAGTAACTTTTGTTTATTTATAATGTTGACTTTGTTCAGTTATATCAGTCTTTCCTTAGTAGAGAACAGCTGTATGTAGATTGTGGTTCAGACTATAGGAAGATCCAATTTCTAGTGCCGTATCTTTTGCTTGTAATTTTTTTTTGCTTTATATTCAGGTGTGAAATCTATGACCAGGAAAGTGCGGTGTGGATTTACTAGGGTACTGTCAATAGGATTTCTGAAAATTGCTAAGAGTTCTCAAAGACTGTGACTGGGAATTTCAACTGAGAAAAGTTATCATAGTTATTTTTGCTAGGTTGCATGGGTGCAAGTGTGAAGTAAGGCCAGAATTAGCTAGAACCACAGGGCACGAGAGGTTCTGGAGGAGAGTAGGGCTGAGAGTTCAGCATATAATGGTCTCTGTGGAATCCAAGCCGCCGAAGGAGGGTAATGAAGAAGGCATGGGAAGGAAGTAGGGGCACAGGCTGCTCAGGGTCAAAGAATTGTTGAAGTTGGGTTTCAAGAGGGATTGAGCTGGAAAGGTGGAAGATAGAGATTGGGATGCATGAAATTGAGACAATGGTAGGATTGTAGGTCTAGGGCAGGAGTTTTCAAGAAATCATTTTAGGAGGGCATGACTGGCATTTAGAAAATGCAGTAGGAGAAATAGCATGAGTGTTGGGCCTTATTTAGCATATATGGCACTTTATGTGAATTAAAAGAATTTTTATCCTTGGGGAAAAGTTTTCTATTACTAATAATTATGCTTCAGATGAACCTCTTTGGCTGCAGTGCTGCCGCAGTGCAAAGCTCCCCCTCTGGGAGGGGAAAGAAGAAGCCGAGTGCGGGGGAAGGAGATGCTCTTTATCTGCTGAGACGAGAAGGCTCACTGACCGGGGCCGAGGTTGGGGCTGGATTTAGCACAAATTGCCTGAGCTTGGGCTTTCTTTCTGATCATAGTGGATCACACTTTGGTTTCCATTAAAACTGGTGTGTTTACTGTGTATTTATGAACCAGAATGAGATGTAAATATTTTGCTGTGGGTCACAGTGGGAAAAATTTGAAAGCCATTGCACGGGGTCTGACCGTGGGAATGGGTGACTGAGATGGCGAGGAAGACAGGCTCATTGAGATTTGCTTTTTAAGTAGGAACAAACTAACATTGCCCCCCACCCCCGCCCCGCCATACACACACACTCTCTCTCACTTATACATACTTCTCTGCTCTGTCCCTTATGGAAAGAAATAAGAGTATGGGTAATAAAACCGATTTTATTTAGGATGCATTAAACACGTGGAAGTGTGGGATTCAGCTCCCACTTCCCGAAGAAGATGTTAAACATTGTGGGGTGTGAAGAAAAGTATGGCCCATAGGCCCTGGTATTGGTGAGCTTCTGGCTCAACAGTGGGTCCCTGCAGCTTCACTGTGAGACTGAGGGAAATAGATTGGATTAATGCCAGAGCCTGGGCCAGGGCTAAGATCGTGTGATTCTGCTGGGCACAGAGGAGAGGGGACTTCTGATAAGTGCTTCGGGTCATAGGTCAACCACAAAATACAAAATTAGTGATAGAAAATGGAAAATTAAATTTTAGTGGGTCGTGAGGGTAGCAAAGCTCTGTACACGATCAAATAGACTATCACAGTTTTGAGAACTGTGAGATATTGGTTCAAGCTTCTTGTTTTGCTGCCTTGATTCATTAGAAACAAACAAACAAACAAATAGCATCTGAGTGTGATTTCGGTCTTGCCTTTGGAAGTAAAAACAATCTGGACTTCCCTGGGCCACCTTCCTGTTATTATGCATAGTAAAATCTCGAGAGTCTATATCCTTTCACACCGAACCGTGTTGGTCCGCTGTTGGAGGTGGGAAGTAGGAACCTACATTCAACAGCTCTCAAAAGGAAGGGAAAGGTGACCAGGGCATTGCGGAGTGAGGAGTTAGGAAGTTGTTGTAGCCCTTCATCCCCAGTCTCCCAGAGTTCACTCCCGCACCCCGTCTCTTCAGGGGGCCCTTGTGGAGGAGTGGGGGGGTGATTCTTCACTGGGCTAGTAGGAATGGAGGGTGACAGAAAGGGTCATCTCCCATTCATTCGGCTGGGGAGCAGATGGGTTTCAGTTGAAATTCCTTTCTGTGTGTCTTCCTTAGAAGTGTAAAAATTGGCAGTTAACTTTTCACTTACTTTGAGGTGTGTTATAGGTTAATTAGACCTTCTTAGTATGCTTGGGGAGTCAGTATTGCCTTTATTGATGGCTTCTGTGGGGGAAAAGAATCATAGCTAACATTTCCTTAGTGCTTACTTTGCCAGAAGCTGTCTGTCATCCTGTCGACATTATTTTATCTGTCCGGATAGCCAGGCCTTCTGTTCTCTTAGCCTCATCTTACAGAACGAGGATTGAGGCTCTCGTCCCCAACCTCATTTTGTCACCCCTATCTCATTCATTCCCCTAGTGTGCCTGCCCCTAGCTCACCCAAGTCTTCGCTTCATTTATCCTTTTTTTTCTCTTTTTTTTTTTTTTTTTAAGCCAGTGACTCAAAATCGGGCCTATCACGAGTAGGAGACTGCCTGTAGACAGACATGCAGAGTTAGTCCCCCTCAGGTCTGCCCGACGTAAATAAAGGTGGGAGCCACCAGAGTTTGGTCTTCCAAGGGCAAGGTTTGATGCCGTGCTCTACAACAATGTTTAAAGCTGAAAAGTTGCAAATATAGGGCTTCCTAAGTAGAGTCCAGTCAAGTGTGACTGAGGTTTTCTAGGGCCAGAAGGACTGTATTTTGCGTTAAATAGCATTGGGTGGGCTCAGGGATTCTGGCCACGGCTGCATGCCAGATACAGTTGAGAGCCATGGCTGGTAATGACATCATCTCCACAGGTGCCAAATCTCCCCCCCTCCCCGAAAAAAGCATTTGCTTTTTTTCCCCTTTTCTTTTTAGAGGACTTCTAAGCACTCCTGTGAGGTTTTGTTGCAAAAATAAGTATGAAATCCAATTCTGGGTGTGTGTGCAGAGGTAGGGAGATGAAAATACAGTGCTTTTTGAAAACCACACGGCCCCAGAAATTCCGGTTTTAGGTCACTTGCGTTCACTCACTCCCAAGAGATTTTTGCGGAGCGGGTGGGGGCGGGAGGAAGGGATGGAGACAAGATGAGGAAAGTAGCCTTGGAAAAACAAAGTGGAGGGGTTTTCTCCGCTCTGTGTCCCTCTGATTGGAGACTGGACTACAGTGTTTCTAATTGTACTCTTTCTTCCAGCGTATTTCGCAGAGGCCGGTGAGCTCTGATTTCCAGATGCCAAACTTGTTTTCAAGGGATAGGATCTTTCTAATGGTAAATTTATATGTTTGTTGAGTAAAATTTGGAATAGAGAGAAAACATAATAAAAGCCAGCCTTATTCTCACTTTCAGACATAATTACTTAATATTTTGTTGTTTTTAAACCTTGGTTCCTGCATTTGTATCTTATAGAATAAATACTTCAGTAAATTTGTATTCACTTCACAATATGTTTGCTTTTGATATCTATTTTCATTCAATCTGTGAAGAGTTTACCATACTAAGTAACTTTTTAAAAAGGTAGAATTTTAGGATTTTGAGGCATGTTAAGAGAATTAATCTATACTTTATTTAATGAATAAGAAAATTTAGTGAAGTGAAGTGACTTTCTCAAAGTTATTAACTTTTAGAGCTGGAGTTAGTACTGGCTTCGCTTAGCTTATTCAGTATACTTTCAACTATACCGTCCAGTCTGTATTACTTTATTCACTGGGGGGAATTCGTGAAGTCTGATACTTCACAAAGGTAAAGTAGAGCTTACTGCCTCAGGAGAGGTAAATCCATCTAACTGTAACTTTGAGTTTGAAAAAAGGTGACACGTTGAGACTACCTAAACATACTTGTGTAGTTAAATTAATTTGCCCCAAGTGATTTGGAGAAGTTTGAAAACCATTATGATATGGCTGGATTGCTGCTATTTCAGGGTTATTTGATGTAAGCCCGAAAGGAATGGAGGCGAAAATGTATGTTGTACATTTAGCATAAGCATATTTGAAGTTTCTCTCTCCCTGCCATGTTCGAGCTGATAAATCGCTTAAAACTTTTCAGTGGTTTTGCCACACTGTTAATTATCTCATATGCCACTTTCTTCCACTGTGGACTATATTTGCCATATTTTGCTGAATCCCTGTAGTAATTCATATCTGTGTTAATTTCTTTGGCAATTACTCATGCAGTCTGATGGCATTTCTTCTACTGTTGTCCTGAAATTTGAATGTTTTATGAATGTTCACTTCTATGGGGTTGTGTGTTAACAGTCTAGTATCGGCATCTCAAGGAAAGAATGTTGTCATTCCTCTGCCTTCCTGTTGCCTCTCCCCCTTCTCTTTGCTTGTCTCCATAGGACTAAGGGAACACTTGGTAGGTTCTCACTGTTAGTACTGTGACTTGTTAAAAAAGTTCTGAGAGTGTTTAGGGCAAATAAGGGAATGTGGCCTCTTCCCTACTCTCTGAGGTGATAGTGGTGCTGGCACCACTGATTGCGGGAATATCTCTGCAGAAAAGGGAAGTCTAGCATGATTTGCACATAGTTTGTTTTGGTCAGTGGTAGTTACGTGTCCTTTTTGAGGCAGTTGTTATGGATGCAGACAGTGTACTGGCACACGGAGTCTCAGCCTCACTCTCACCTCTGTTGGGCTTCAGTGAGATGGGAGGGACACTGGGAAAACAGGTGATGGGGAATCCTCAGTTTTTGTTTTTCTTGGAAAAATCCTTCCACAAGAAATCTTCAGTATATTGAATTATGCATCATGAAGACTTACTGACAGATTTGTGCATTTCTTGGCTTTCTGCATCTTGAGGAAGAATTGAAGGCAAAGTGAGGGGAGTGAAGAAACATAGTGTTGAAAATATGAAGAGTAAGGAGCAGAAAAGAAAGGAAATAATTTCTCGTATGTATTTGCAGGTAGGAGAAGAAGGAAAAGGAGAAAGAATGAAAACGCCATCAAGAAATGAGGCTAAATAGCCAAATGCTAGGGTGGGGACCAAATCTGAATGTCATTTGGCAAAGCTGATTATGCTTCTGGTTCTCTTCCAGAAGTTTCTCAAATCATTGGAGTGGGTGGGGGAACTCCACTAGAGATGACAGCTTAAGTGTTGGAGAAATATGACGGAAATAGCTTGAGTGACTAAAGTGGGAAGAAACAGAATTAAGAAAAAACCTTTTTTTCTTTTTCTGGCAGTGCTCTGTTTCTCATAACGCTGTACGTAACTTGTTCTCTTGTGTTGTACCAGGAAGTTTGTTCAGTATAATATGAAGAATCTGCTTTTTGATCAGCTGCTTGATTTTTCCCTCTGTCTTTCTGTGAGCCGCTTGCCTTAGAGTAGGCCTTGGAAGCCTCCCTCTCTCCCAGCTTCTTCACTGCAGGAAAGAGTCAGGATACAGAAGACGTGATACAAAAAGGGACCGACGGATTCCAGCAGCTTCACAGGCAAGCAGCCGCGCGCACCCCCTTTGTGGACCAAATACACTTGTATGGTCTCTGTATGTGGGCACACACACATGTTCTTTTCTCTTAGTGCATAGGCGTGACGTGTTTGCAGAAAGTTTTATGTGTTGCTCGAGTATGATCTCATTTATCCTAAGTCTTTTTCAAATTCATTGTATTTAAGTAATAATGGATCTGCATATTCTTTGGGCCCTTTAGAATCATCTCCCGCACTTCTATTTGGTTCAGCGAAAAGAGTAAATTAATTTGGGAATTACTTCTACAATAGGAAAAGGAACTCTACTTCCTAGAGATACTTATTTTTACTGTTCGGTTCCAGTGTCGGTTGCATTACTTCCTGATCCAGGGCCAGGCCACCTCTGACACAAGAGTTAGGAACTGAATTGTGTCAGCACTGCTCCTTAAGGCGTTTATCCTAATCCAGGCGTCCTTGGATTTTTTTCGGTGGCAGCCGTGATCGCAAACCTAGACCACGGGAGTTCTGAGGAGATCTGTGCTTACTCAGTGAATTCGTTACCAGCAAATGTGAGTTGCTGTTTTTCTCTGGATGCTCTGTTTTGAATGCATGAAGAGAGGTTTTTATGTTATTTACAATTTCATTCCAGAACAAAATGAGTGTCAGTGAATCCTGTCTCACAGGTGCTGCGGCACAGCGGAGGAAAATAGAGGTGAGGGCCAGTGAGGAACCAGCCACAGAGCTTTCATGGCCCAGATTTGGGGTTTTGGCGTTTGTGTTGGCCAGGTTTCCTGGAAGACAAACTCATATTGCATTTGCATAAATAATCCTGAGACTCCCATGTAAGGGTTACAGAATGATATTTGATGCTCCAAAAAAATTGAGGAGTGAATTTCTTGTCTTAGGTCTCAGTTCTGATAGCCACCGTTCCTGCTTCCTTGGATGGGCACTTCTCCCCTTTTCCTTGTCTCTGCTTCCTGCTGTGTGTGACAAATGCAGGACGAGGAGATTATGATAATACCTATAGTTTAAAAAAGAAAAATAGCCACTGTTCTACATTTTCATACTGTTTTACTCCATTAGGGAATCAGAAGCTCAGTAGAGTGAGGTGCATTGGGAACAGAAGATACCAAGAGGGAAGTATGTTTGGAAAAATAGACAAATTTGTTTAGAAACATGAGCTCATCACCTGGTTGATTTGATACGTTAATGCAGATAAATACCTGACAGACATTCTAAAAAAGGATCCCTCAGTCACTTAGCTCAGTTTAAAATTTCTTAGTCTCTACTATCTGTAATAAAAAGGATGGGCTAAATTATTTTTTCAGATTCCTCACAGATCTAAAATGATAATTCAGGAGGACTATAAAATACATAAATGTAGGAATTGTTCCAGAGACATTTTTCTACTTTCTTGTCACTTTTCTTAGAATTTAATACCTTTTTAAAGATGATTCTTTTGGTGAGTCTTAACCCATGAAAAGCAACCATGGAGACTGAAGACAGTACGTATATCCCACACCCCCCGTGGTTTTCTACTGTAAATCTTAAAAGATGGCATGAGATTTCTTGCTATAAAGGTGCCAAAAATAATATTTGTTCCATTAGAGGGCTATTCAATTTAATATTAGGCTTACTTTATTGAATCGTTAAGGTGATTATCTTGGATAATAAAAAATGAGATTATAATTGTTTGAAAAAATAGGTGCATTGAATTTCTTTTCTTATACCCTCATTTCTTTCTACCCGAACACACTGAGAATAACTTGCTGCGCACGGGTGTGTTTTTTGCTGTTGAGGATACAGGGATGGGTAAGAGAGACTTGTTGAGTAAGGTGGGTTCGCAGGGACCCTGGGGCCTGTACTGAAGAAAAGCACTGAGCTCTGGAGAGACATAGGGAGTGCTGTGGGCATCTGGAGGAGGGAAGGGTAGCATAGGGCGAAGAGTGGCCAGAATGCATATATGGGAAAAATTAGGTTTTCCTTCTGCAGTTGCTAAGTTTTCCAAACAGATGAATGGTGTGATCCGAACTAGAGTTTAGAAGATCAGTTGGGTGGCTCTTCAAAGTAGGCCTAACAATTTAGGTGAAACAAATAGTTTCGAGAAAAATTTACCCATTGGTAGCTTATTTACTGGTTTTACTTTAATCAAAATCTCCTGTTTGTAATTTTAACTGAAGTGCTTTTCTCACAATACAGAAAGTCATCAAATTGTTTTTTAGGCTACTGTCCACTGAAGATAGCTAAGTGCATACATTTCAGATAAAAGGTAGGGAATAATCAGCTTTGAGGTCTTGGTTTTGATCTTTCTCCATCAGGTGTGTTCTGATACTTATTTTGTAATTAACTCTGACTTATCACATTCCTCTCTCTTTTCTTCTGAGAGAGATTTTAAAGCTTTGTCTTAACAGTGTTTTGAAAATGTTATTTGGTTAATTAAGAGTAGGTATATCCCAATTTCCCCTCTACCACTAATTTATTAAGCTTCTATTTCCATTTCAATATATCATTTTACGAAAATTCTTCCCTTATTTTTGGCAAGAGTTTGTCTAATTCTTGTGAACGTTGTTTGATGTTGATAGTCTTGACATTCAGAGTAAAAGCTTGTTGGGAAGAAAGGCAAAGTCTCACAGCTAGTAGGTGAAAGAGTTGGAAATTAGATCTGCCTGATACAGAGTCATTTTATATCTGTAAGCCTCAGTTGCCTTATCTGTAAAATGGAAGCATTGATCGTTCATTGCTCATATAAAGTTGTCATGAGAATGAAATGAAATGAAATGGTATGTGTAGATTGCTTAGCATAATGCTGGCATAGGTTGTTTATAAGCTGTTTTAAACAACATGGATTATAGAAGTGCATTGTTTATGAATCTAAAAACAACTTAGTTGAGTCAATTGATAAGTAATTTTCGAATGTTTTAGTTATAATTTTTCTTTTCAAGTTTGATATTTGAAATTATCCAATTTTTAAAACATGAAGCACTCTTTTAATTTTATGTACTATAATGAGTGAAACTTGTGTCCTCAATAGTTCCTTTAATTTCCCCCCACAGACTGTCATTCTACACTCCGAGTTCTGTTTTGTGTTAATTTTTACTGCTCTCTCCCTCTCCCCCCATTGAAATGCAATAGTCCTGTAGTGTCTTAGTGGAAACATTGTTCTCTTTGTTAGGGCAAAAGCAGTGCCTTTGTCATTCCTTTGAGACATTCTGCAGATGCCATTTTGCAGCTCTGAAAAATATGTCCCTGTCCCCCTTGTGCTGTGTTAAATTGTGTGTGTGTATGGCTTGGTATTTTAATGAAGTCGTAGTGAAAACTTGACAGTGCTACTTGTCATATGATAACAAAACAAAAAAAGGCTCTTTCTTGAGAGAATGTCGATCTGTGTCCGCTGTCTCTGTAGCTGTGTGGTCTGAAAGTAGATCCCTTCTGCGCCGAGATGGGCCCTTGGATGTTGGATATTTTTTGACTGACCTCGTAGGAAACTGTTAAAACAACTTCTTCTGAGCAAGAACTCTAAGCCTTTTGTTGATGTGTATTGCTTTTTAAAGATCTCCTAATTTACATGTTCTTAATAGCATTTTAAGTGGCGAGTATACACTCTAATTTGCTAAGTGGCTTTAATCCTTGTATTAAGAGGAGAAGTGGGGGCAAAAATCTGTTGGGAAATTGCTCTGATAAAATCCAGGAAATTCCTCTCATTTTTAAAAATCCAGTTAAAATCTAACTTAAAAAAAAAAGGGCCTCTGATGTAACAGTGTCTGGAAACATGTGCTGTTTGAGTCCAGTGATGTCTGGCATGTAGTGCCAAGCTCAGAAAGAGGAGCGGTGTGAATGTTCCTCTGTGTTTTAGGTAAATCTATACCACATGGCGTGGTCCCAGTTTATTATGACTTTGCTGGGACTTAGTCATTCTGTTTTGTATTGCCTTTAAAACTGCTAAGCAGGAATATAGAAATAAAGGGAGAAACCTTTATAGTTTTTGCTTTAATAGACTTTAAGCTATTTAAATTTTTGTCTTAATTACAGCAATAATATGTTCCATGAAGAAAAGCTGGTAACATAGAATAGCCCAAATAATGCAGAATTTCCTGTTGCCCACACTCAGGAACAGCCACTGTTATCATTTTGGCTGAGCATTTCCAATCTTTTATCCATCAGTTTTGTACTCGTGGGTTAAAACAACGGCATTATCCTTTTAAAACGGCTTATTCTTCTTTGGCACAATGTGGCGAATGTGTCTCCATAAATTCTTAAGATAGTAGTGCCTAGCTTTGGAAATGTTAATCCATAGGACATTCATTCATTAGATGGACGCAGAAGTTCTCAATTAGTTGAAAGTATGTGTATTTATTGCCTACAGATACGTGTGTCAGAAAGGGGTAGGCTAATCATTTTGGATGTTTTCCAGGATCATAAAAACATAACAAGTCTATTCTAGAACTGTTAAGAAGCCTTTGAGACAAGTAAAGATCTTATCATATAAGCCCTGGCTGGTCCTGGATAGCTGGCTCACTAATTTCCAAGGAGAGCTGATTCCGCTGTGGCTTGCCTCCTGTCATCTGGGGCAGAGGCACACAGGGATTACAGTGTTTGCATATGTCTAGCCACCAGCTGGACTTGTTTTATATGATGACAGCAAGCCCTGTGCCATGCCATTCCCTCTGTTTCTTTGAAAGATAAATATATAATTGGTATAGGACAGATCCTGTTACAGTAAATTCCATGGCAGAAATAAACTCTTTATATGGATATTCCTATATATTAGGGGTTTAAGTGGGAGGAAACTCTTCTGAGGGGCTTGGTGGATACTGGGGATACTCTTCCAGAAGGGAAAAAAAATATCTTGGACCCTGCCCTCCTTACACCATGGTCCAACAGGAAGAATATTTACTTTTGATCTATAGATAACAAGATGGCAAAAACAAATGTCCTTATTTTGTTATAACTATTCTGTTTTGTTGGTTCATTCAGCATTTGTTGAGTTTAGATGTTCCAGTGTGGTTATCTTGGAATTTGTAGGGAACCATGAGAGGAGATACCAAGGGACTGAGAAGAAGGATATGAGATACGAGCTGAGAGATGAGTCCTAAATCGTGGTGGACTCCAAAGTGCTGAATAGAATTAGTGAAAATCATTAGACTGGGGTTCATCGTGGTGGGAGGAAAAGATCAGGTAGGTGGTGAAAAAGGGGAAGTTAGTTGTGGCAGCTAAGTTGGTTTCTATGAATGCTACATTTCCCCCCTCTTGTCTGATATGTGCGAATGTATACACCCATTTCTGTATATTCAAGTAAAATATATCAATATGTATGTATCCTTTCAGAGCATACAGTCATATTCTCTGAATGTACAAAGTCCAGTTGGCCTATTGCATCTGCAAGCAATGTTTTGTCTCAGAGAACATGGTCTACAGGTAACGCTCATGCCTCTGGTTCCATTTCCAGCCTAAATGTCATTTGGGAGCCCGTTGCAGAGGTGTCCCCCACAGTACTCTGCTCTGTCCTGGCTATTGCATAGCTATAAATAACATTCTGTAGGTAATCATTTGTGTGATTCATGGGGTAAATGATTGGGAAGTGAAAGCAGTGACTGCCCTGGATATAGCTTGTCCTTGAAGGGTGATTCCTGATCAGATCTTACTGCCCTTGTTCTGTCTGCTGGGATGGTTGTGTTTACCCACCCTGCGTATGTCAGGGTCATCTCAGAGAAGATTAGCCTAGTTTAGTTTGATTTCCCCATTCTAGGCATCCTGCTTTCTCTGTCAGTGGGTGTTGCTAGAGTGGTAGGGCATTCCTGCTGGGTTGGATGGCAGCTACCAGACTTCCCTTTCACAGCTTTGTGATTTGTGAATGTTGGTGTGTACTATAAACTCACAAATAACTTAATTGGGCTTCCCTCTATCCCAAGTTTGATTCTGGATATCTCGTGGCTTAAAAATCCATGACTGAACTATTGTTAGGTTTGGTAATAAACTACCAATTTATAACCTTATACCTGAAGTCTTGGGTTGGATTTTTTTCCTCCAATGCAGACATGGGTAGTGGACAGTCTAGACAGGGAAGAGTCAATGTTAGTAGCATGAAGATTGATTTTGTGTTGAGGGGCTGACATGGCTGGAGTTTGGGGGGTGTGAGAGAGGAGACGGAAAAAGAAGACGGGCTGTGAATCTGGATCGGAGCCAGCCTGTGCTCAACACACAAGGTTGTGTTGAGGTATTTGTTCTTCATCTTGGCGTCTCTGCAGAGCCAGTGGAAACCTTTTATAAATGATTTTTTTTTTCAAAGGAAGAGACAATTATAAATATATGTGCTTTAGAAATATTGCATGACAGATTTTCTGGAGAATTATGTAATTTACCTGGATAGCTATTCTGGTGATTTTTAGTGTCAGTTAAAGGAGCCTTGTTTTTTATTTCTTTTATTTATAACTTCTAGGTGACATTTCCAACTCCTGCAATGTTCTAGTGTTTCTCCATGTAGTAAATTCTGGTCTTATGAATTCTCCTTTTTTGGCAGTATTATTATAAAGGTCATTTGGATCAAATATTTATTTTAACTGAATTGTAATAGTAAACCTCGTTGCCAATTAAGTACATTGTGTTTACTACAGATTAATAATATGACGTTTGGGAATACTGACCGAAGTAAAGCTGTCTTTGGTATTTGTTACTCTTTATTAGATAAATTTGTACAAAGTTCTGTGTGCCAGGCTGGGAATTCAAATGGGAGTAAGAAGACTGAGCTGCTGCTGAGTTCACAATAAGACAAACTGATGCCAAGAATCCAAAAACTGGTCACTTTAGCAGTAGAAATCCATACAGAGAAAGGACAACAAAGTGAGCCTCCATGGAGAGAGGAGAGTGTGTGTTATTGGGACTTAGTTTGTAGCCAATACCAGTTCATGAATATGATCCAAATATTTGTTAGTCATCATATATTCCTTTTAACTACCTACTATATTCCAGATCCTATATTAGGTCTTGGCTAAAGACTTGCAGTGTTGCAGTCTTTACCCTGTAGGAATCTCATAGTTTGCATGGAGAGGTAGCTAGTTAATAGCAAAGTGAGGCATTCTGGTGACTTGGAATTGCCCTGCAAAGCTGATAAATAAATTTTTCTTATTTAGTCAGTTTGCTTAATATTTAATGGAATCTTACTGTGTATCAAGTGTGTGAGAAGGGAAATCCTTTTGTAAATCACCTTACTAGTTGCTTAAGAAATGTTTGTTGAATGAATGAATCTTTTGTGTAAGAATAGATTTTTTGCAAACTGGTATTAATTCAAAAGGATATTTGCATTAGTTGCTACTAGTTATTTCTGCATGGAAAGGATACTTTTTTTTTTTTTAATTGAAATTTCCAGGAAGTATCACTGTCCTGGGGTTTTTGTCCAAGCACTTTTCTGAAGCCAATGGGTGGGTATATATTTAGATCCAAGAGAAACAAATTATAACCAGGGATGTGAACTTTTCACAGTCTTCTCAAAATAAAAGCTTGAAAAATTTTTTTATGCTTTTCTTTTGCAAAGACTAAAATACCCTTTCTAAAGAGGAATAAAACAAAGGTAATATGTTGAGCTCACCATGGGCCTTTATATTGTTCCCACCTTCCCTAGTAATTAGCAGAATCCCTCAAAATGTTCATTGAGCCCATAATTTTAAACCATAAAAATTGTAGAAGTATTTATGTGGTGAGTTTTAAATAACATTGGACATTGTAATTTTAAAGAATATAGGCATTTTGGGAGTCAAAGAACAAAAATATTATAGCATTAGATTTATGAAGGCAAGTAAAATAAAATAATGGATATTCAATAAAATCTTTTTATTAAATGAGACAAATTACATACATTGAAAGTCTCTTAGCTTAAGTTTATTAAATATGAATGCAGCTGGGAGAGGTAAAGGCTCTGTAAACTGGATAGACCCTGCAAATGCAAAGCTGGTATAACCCGAAGAATGAAGCTTCCCACCCCTCATGTGACCACCCTCCTGTTTTGTTCCTGTTTGGTGCAGGAGAGCACATAGCCATGGAGCTGCATGTTGTTAACATGGTAGAATGGGGAAGTGGAAAAAGGATAGGAAAGGAGTACTACAGCCATGAAATTGACGTATTTTACATTCAAAGCTGCTGGTGCTTCTAAATTGTGGCCTTTAAATGAAGATTGTACAGTTTAGTCCGTATTTTTTGGACTATAAGACACACCTTCCCCACCCTCAAATTTGGGAGGAATAATGGTTGTTAATGCTGCTGTTGAGTTCTGTTTACATTTACATTGGTGAAATATGTTATTTATGTTATTGAATATTTTACCACATTTTTTGCTTCAAAATTTTTTTCCTATTTTCCTCTAAAACCTAGGTGCATCTTATGGTCTGAAAAATATGGCAGCTAAAATTTACTTGTATGATTGGGTTGTAAGCACCTTCAGGACGTTTAGTTGTGTACTCTAAGTGTAGTATATCGACCACGGTTATTTGCAATGTGAGTTCTTTTTCTGGACTCTGCCTCCTTCCCCTTGCACTAAACAAAGTATCCCATTTCTGCTGTCTAGGGCCGTCTCTTTGCTATCACAATTTATTATTTATATCACAATTCATTTCTTCATACCAGTTTTGATACCAGTCCTTATAGTCAAAGTAGATTCCTTGTACACAACAGAGAATTGGGTCTTGATTTTTTTACTCAACCTGACAATCTCTATCTTTTAATAGGTACATTTACACTGTCTATACCTAATCTAATTATTGGTGTGGTTGGGTACCATCTTGCTATTTGGTTTTATTTGGCTCATATGTTGTTTCTTTTCTTTCTTTTTCTTTTCCTGTATTTCTCTGGATTGGCTGTTTTTCTCTGATTCCATTTTATCTCCACTGTCGATTTATTTGTTATTCCTCCTTGTTTTATTGCACAGACAAATGTGCTGTGACCGAAGTCCAACCCACAACCTTCGTGTATCTGGACGATGATGCTCTAACCAACTGAGCTACCTGGCCAGGGCTCAAGTGGTAGTTTTAAAGTTTTTTAGTTTTGTGATTAAAATATGTTCATGGTACCAAATTGCTTTCCAAAAGAGGCCCCAAGTTGTTTAAGTAACTTTTACCTTATGAGATTCTCGCCGCTGTTCTGAATTTTAACTTACTAGTCAGGGTTCCCTGCTTACCTATCAGGTTTTCTCTCACCTGTAGACTTTTGTACGTGTTGCCAGGAATATCTACTCTCAGGCCTCAATTTAGAAGTAACTTCCTCAGGGTTGCCTCCCTCCTATGGTTCTTCCTTCCCCTGGGCCCCCGGCTCTCTGTTATATCACCTACTGTGTGCTCTCTAAACAATTTCCTCCTTCCCCAGTTGACTCTTCTTCACTTGCCTTTCTCCCCCATCAGGTTTTTAGCTCCATAGAGGCAGTTACCACATCTGTGTTCACAGTTGCCTGGCACTTAATGGGCTCTCAATAATTATTTGATGAGTAAATGAATGATGGCTGAATGACCCGAGGTTGCGCTTCTTGTCCTTCATTCTTAGTGCTTAGCTTGTCCGGCTGAGCTGGTTGGTAGCCAGTGAGTGTTGCTTTGGTGGACTATTGGCCTGATAGTGACACATTCTTCTGAACATTTTTCTCATTAAACACATGTAGGTTACTCTGGACCTGCTCGAGTAGGTAGGTTCCATCTATTATGTTTAGTTTTTGCAGCATCTTGGACTCTATTCTTATTATGCAGATGTTGATCTAGTTCTGTCACCTTTGGGTGCCCTGCCAAATAACCAAATAGTCTTTATTTTTTTTTTTTTAAGGAAATTCTGGCCTTTAAGATAACTATTCTCTATTATTGTGTTACTAAAACTCAACAGTAGTCACTTTTTTGGAAATAAGGTGAAAGATGATTATAACTATAATAGTAGCAAATGCTAGGATTAGGGACATTCTCTTTAACTTCTGGGGTAACGATAATCCTCTCTAAAGATGGCACATCATCACTTTAAACTGGGAGTGTATGCTTAAAAGTTCTAAACTCTTGCAAATTCTACTAGTCTTCTGGGTTTGCAACCTTGGCATTATTTTTAGTTATGTCTCTTCATTTGCTGTCTACTTAGACATCAACCTCTATGGGATGTTTTCTTTGAGATTTATTTCATACGAGTCCTTTATTTATTGTCATTAATATACTGCCTCCACATGAGCCTAATTTTGTTCCCCAGCTTTACTGAGATATAACTGGCAGAATTATAATATACTTAGAGTATAAATGATGATTTGATATATGCATACATTCGGAAATGATTCCCACATCAGTGGCTAACACATCCATCACTTCACATATTTAATCTTTGCTTTCTTTTGGTAATGCTTAAGATCTTATTCTCTTAGCAAATTTCAAGTATGATACACAGTATTATTAACTGTGATCACCATGATAATGACCAGTGAGCTTGAGTGTCCTTTTCTATGATGATTGGACATTTGTATATCTTCTTTGGAGAAATGTTTATTCAAGTTTGTTGCCCATTTTTTAAAATTGGGTTGTTTTCCATTTTGTTGTTCAGTTGTAAGTGCTTTTTATATTCCGCATACTAGAAACCTTTATTGGAAATACGGTTTACAAACACTTTCTCCCATTCTGTGGATTGTCTTTTCATTTTCTTGGTAGTGTCCTTTGGCTCACAAATGTTTTAAATTTTTATGAAGTCCACTTCATCTATTTTTTTTTCTTTTGTTGCTTTTGTTTTAGGTGTCATATTTAAGAATTGGTTGTGAAATCTAGTCATGAAGGTTTATACCTCTTTCCTTCAAAGAGCTTCATTGTTTTAACTTCTACATTTTAGGTCTTTGATCCATTTTGAGTTAAAATTTGTATATGGTGTCAGGTAGTTCAGATTCATCCTTTTGCATGTGCATATTCACTTGTCCCAGCACCATTTGTTGAACAGACTATTCTGTTGTGGTGCATATATACAGTGGGACATTACGTGGCCATAAAAAGGATGGAATCTTACCATTTGTAACAACATGGATGAACAACATGGATGGACCTAGAGTGTATTATGCAAAGTGACATATGTCATACAGAGAAAGACAAATAACATGTGATTTCACTTATGTGTGGAATCTAAAGAGAAAAGTAAATGAACCACAAAGTAGAAACAACTCAACAGATACAGAGAACAAACAGGATTGTCAGATGGGAGGGGTGTTGGGGGGCTTTGTGAAAAAGGTGAAGGGATTAAGAAGTACAAATTAATAGTTACAAAACAGTCATGGGAATACAGAGTACAGCATAAGGAATATAGCCAACACTGCTGTAATAACTATGTGTGGTGCCAGGTGGTGGGTACTGGAGTTACTGGGGGCATCATTTCATAACTTACATAGTTGTCTAACCACTGTGCTGAACCCCTGAAACTAATATAAAATAATATTAAATGTCAATTGTAATTGAAAAAAAAAAAAAAAAGAAAGAAAAGACTATTCTTTCCCTATTGAATGGACTTGGCATCTTTGTTAAGATAAAATGTCTATAGATATACAGGTTTGTTTATTATTCTTATGCCAGTGCCACACTATTTTGATTACCCTAGCTTTGTAGTAAGTTTTGAAACAAGGAAGTGTGAATCCCTCCACTTTGTTTTTCGATTTCAGGGTTAGTTTGGCTTAGGTTTCTTGCAATTCCATATGAATTTTAGGATTAGCCTGTTCATTTCTGCAAAAAAGGCAGTTGGAATTTTGATAGGGATTGCATTAAATCTTTCAAATAGTTTGGGAATTATTGCCATTTAACAGTGTTAAGTTTCTGAGTCCATGCATATAGGTTTTATTTAGGTCTTCTTCAGTTTGTGTGAACAGTGTGTTGTAGTTTTCAGTGTACAAGTCTGGTTTCTTGATTAAATTTATTTTAATGTATATTATTCTTTTCGATGCTAAGTGGAATTATTCTTTGGAATGTTTATCACCTATTTATAAAAATACGATTGAGTTTGTATATTCATCTTATATCCTGAAACTTTGCTCAGTTCCCTTTATTAGCTTTTTTCTTTCTGGATGTTTAAGGGTTTTTTTTAATTGTTGTTTTACATATGTGATCATGTCATCTGCAAATAGAGATCATTCATTTCGTTCTTCCCTTCCTTCTTCTTGGATGCTTTTTACTTACTTACTTTTTGCCTAATTGTCCTGGCTTGAACTTTTTGCACAGTGTTGAATAGAAGTTGTGAGAGAGGATATCCTGTCCTGTTCCGGATCTTAAGAGGAAAACTTTTAGTCTTTTCCCTTTAATTTATGATGTTAGCTGTGGGTTTTTGTAGATGCCCTTTCCAAAAAAGTGACCTTATTTCCAAAGAAGAGACTATGTTGAGTAAGCTCCCTTCTATTCCTAGTTGAGTATTTTTATCATGAAAAGGTGGTTGGGTTTTGTTAAGTGCTTTTTCTGTCCTTTGAGATGGTCATGTATTTTTTTCTCTTCTATTCATGATTTATTATATTGGTTAATTTTTTTATGTTGAATCATCCTTGTATTCCTGGAATAAATTCCATGTGGTCATGGTATAAGATTTTAATAATCTTGCTGGATTTGGTTTGCCAGTATTTTGTTGAGGACGTTTGCCTCTATATCAGTGATACCGGTCTGTAGTTTTCTTTATTCTAATGTCTTTGTTTGGCCTGAGTATTAGGTTGTCATAGAATGAGTTGCAATGTTGGGGATTTTTTTTTTGAGGGAGGGGGCTTGATGAATATGTACTGTAATCATTTGTGGTTGCACAACTGACTGTATTACAAATCTTGAATTGTATACTAAGTGGGTGACTTGTATAGTACTTTCTCAGTAAGCTGTTACCAAAACAAAACAGTAAGTCTTTTGGCAAGCTTACCTATCTTTGACCCAAAGTCATCCTGGCTTTCAGCGTCCTCAACGATTTTTCCAACTATGATACGTCAGCATTACCTGTAACTTACCTTCATACGCCACTAATCCAGTGATTGTGGTCAGCCCACTGCCCCACTCACCACTTCTGCTCCCCACGATCTCCCAACATCTTGTGCATCTTACTGCTTTGCCCTGCCCAAGGATTCTTCCATGTTTCTTGAACTTCCCTTCTTGCTTTCCTCCCAACGACAATCAACCCTTTCTTGGCAGTCTTTTCAAATTTCTTCTCTTTATTATTCTAGCTTGCAGGTATCTTCTACTCCCAAGTCGCTAGTCTGATGATTGTTATTTTATTTAAAAAAGTTACACATGAGTTGGAATGTGTGAGTTTCCTTAAGGAGACAGTGGGACAGAATATTTGAAATCAGAACTATTCTGGGAAATCTGGTATATGTGTTTGTAGTACCCATAGGCATGAACTTTTTAAAAATGCATGTACAGTTAACTCACAAGTTTATAGG
Organism: Tonatia bakeri; assembly: GCA_004024845.1. Classification (NCBI taxonomy): domain Eukaryota; kingdom Metazoa; phylum Chordata; class Mammalia; order Chiroptera; family Phyllostomidae; genus Tonatia; species Tonatia bakeri. The sequence goes on along the minus strand of PVIA01000307.1, from coordinate 158,955 downwards.
GTTTACTTCTCTTTTTGCACTTCTCTGGTCTCCCCAAATGGTTCTTAGTGCTATGAAGAAAGGCATGGTGGGGTATATACAGCAATTAGCATAAACACCAGGCATCTATTGATGTACATGTATATGTTTGAAAGATAGAACGATTCAGAACTTTTAGTTGTGTTTCACAGTCTTCCTCATGTATTTCTAAAAAAGTTTTGAGAAAATTCATTGTGTTGGAGTAGAAACAGTTAAGTCATAATGCATAGCGTCCGTATGCAAATGTGAAGCATAGGTAGGCAAGCCTGGTAGGTAAAGGCTGCCCTTTGGTGTTTGGTGAAGTGTTACTGGGAGGTTACACAAGCATCATGGTATAATGTCAAGAACGTATTTCAAATAAAGTAGAATTGGTTTCAAATATCAGGTATCTTCCTCATAGTTGTTGTAGAGTTAAGGCAAGATCCAAATTCAGGTTTGTGTAGCTTCAGGACTGACAATTAACTACTGTGCTATTATGCATTTGATGCTTATTAAAGGAAGTTATTTTATTTCTCTGAGCCTCATTTTATTCACATATAGAATGAACTTGCTGTGCAGAGATGTTTTGAGGCATAAATAAGGATGTTTGTGAAGGATTCAACAGAGACCTTGCTCACAAAATAGGCAGGCCTACTTCTGTTAGTAAAATACAATATTTTGTTTGCTTCGAGACAATAAGCACCAACAAAAGAGATTTTGAAAACATGCCTGAAACTTATGCAGAGAAATTTGCTTATCTTTCGGCTTTAAAATATTGAATTCTTTATATTTTGGCACAAAGTTTTCAGTGTTCTTTTTCTCTAGAATTTAGATAATTTTCCAAGTAAGTCATTTGCTAGTAATTACTTTCTTTCCCTCTATTGTCTTTTTTGTTGTTCAGAATGAGTTTTAATCAAAGAAGTAATGGAATTATACTTTCTTTGTCATTAACTTCCCTTCTGAAGAATTTGAGAATATTTGACACTTGTGGTTAACTGAAGCTGTTATATAGTTAAGTCTCAGGTTTTTCATTTCCTGGAGTGGAGTTTAGGGAAGATGAATTTTTTGTTGTTAGCCATAATAGAAATGAACTAGAAAAGTGGTTATTGGTTTTCATCTTGGCTACAGAAGTAGTTGTATAAGAGTATTTGTTGTTGTTGCTATAGAAACATACTCAAAACTACAGCAGGGAAAGCATCACAAATAAAGCATTGACTTTGTTACCTGAATTGTTCTTCTTATGTTGGAGTTATTCATAATTGGTTTAAAAATGCCTGACTTTTTATTCCCAAGTATTATACATATTCAGTTATCATAAGTTCAAAATACATCAGTATTGAGAATATTTACTGATATTAATCATCTAAATGTTTTTGGTCAGTCTTACTCCTTAGAGGGTTCGGAAAAAAAATTCTGCTAAGGCAAATCCAAATTTCTTGTTTGTGATGGTGATGGTCTGTAATTTAAAAAATGTGTATCTCCTTGTGTTTCATGATAGTTTTGGTTCAGTTGGGAATTTTCCTTAATGAAAACCATGTATAGGTACTTTTTTCAAGTTTTATTTATGTTTTCTTTTACAAATTTATTATGAAGTTATACCAGCCATGCTGTCCATCTTAGCTTTTTAATAAAGCTACAGTTTGAATCAGGAGAAAGTGGTTCCACTAAGCAGTTTGTAGGGGATAATCGCTCTGCTTCTGGCTTTTATAGACTCTCTTGCTCAAAGGAAGAACAGCTATTGAGTCAGTTACAACTTCAGTGGAAGATGTCTTGCAGCTGTGACTTCTTGGTTCTGTTCCAGAGATAGTATTTGTGTGTACTGTCAGAGTGTCTTAAAGGCCCACCCTGGAAAGGATTCAACTCTATAAAAGGAGTTTTGTTTTATAAGCTTTCACATATTCTTATGGGGTTCTGGTGGTGATGGTGGTCTTCACTGTCTTGTCTTTTAAACTGGCATTTTATTGGGACACAGGCTTCACAGTTTGAGAATATAATTTGCAGTTATAGTTACTGTATCTTGTGAAATACATTTAGCCAAGTTCTTGGCACACACCATGATTAAAACAAATCACCCGTCTTCAAACCTTGCGATTTCAGTAAGTTATTTTTTAATTTCTGCCCCTATACTGATATGACGATAGCATTAATTTCATTATATTCTTTGGATAATTTAATAGATACTGATTTACAGATGAAGTTGAGATATCAGAAGACAGGTTATGCAGGGAATCCCAAAGTTTAAAACACCAATGACTTCTCATGTTGAAAATTACTCAGTTTAACCTGTTTCGAATCATGTTGATACAAATGATAAGGGAATTGTCACTGAATATATCCTAGAAGATTGACCGTATTTTCTCCAAAATGCTTATTTTTCTCCCTGTCCCCCATCTTTAAGTGCTCCCAAGTTATAAACACCGTTTGGGGTGGAGAACAGGACTTCAGATGCACTCTTCTTTCTGGCTTCCTTAAACTCCTTCCTCTCCCAGTTACCTTGCCTTTTGGTCTCTGAGGTAGAGACGTTCCTCTTGCTGTCCCAGATTAAACCCTTCTCTTACAGTTTTTGATCCTTTTTCCCCCCTCTCTCCTGAACTACCACACTTAAACATCTTCCCACAACCTCATAGATATCCCTTCCCTCTTCTCTAGCCTTTTCTCCAACTTAAGATTGATTTACACTTATCTCCAGTACTTTTTAGTAGCCAGTTGGCTTTTTCTGTCACCGTCCAGTGAAGCTGCTCTTTGAGGTTCTCAGCAATCTTTTTATGACACTTTGAAAACTGTACCAGTGCCTGCAGCCACCTTCCCTTGCCTTCATTATTGTCCACTCCCAGCTTGACTCTCACCTTGGTTTGCTGTGTTTTCTCTTAAGCTGAACTTTCCCAGCCTCCTTTATAGGTTCTTTGCTCCCCACCTGGGGATTTATTATGAGCATTTTTCTTACTCTGTTGGCCTGGGGCGTCATCCACTTCTGCAGGTTCAAATAACAGTCGTTGACAAAGTAGTTCCAAACCTTAGCATGGAAACCCAGCCTCTGTTGTTCAGACACGTATCTCTAACCATCTAGACTTTCCATCTGGATGTCACACAGTCATGTCAGTTTAAATGCCTTAAAAGTAGAAGCTTGTGCTTCTTTTACCCCTCTTTCCTACTCTTTTTGGAAATCCATGTCCAGGTGAATGGCACCACTCCCTGACCTTTGACTGTGAGGAACCTGGGAACTTTGTTCCCCATTACTTCAAACAATCCAGTTTATTATCAAATCCTGTCTATTTTACTTACTAAATATTTATTGACTCCATCTCTTCCTTTGCACCTTTGCTGCCTCTGTCTTAGTTTAGATGCCGTTTCCTGGATCACTGGAGCTTCTTAACCAGTTTCCTTTCATTGTGTCACTTGTTCTCACACAACTGCCAAAGTAACCCTTTAGAAACACAGAATTCATATGTTTTCCATTGTCTACAGGATAGAGTTAAAACATCTGAGCTTAACATACTGATCATTCATTATCTGGCTGCCTCCTTTCCCTCTCCTCTGCTCCCCACCCCGTATTCCAGGGCGATGAGGTACTTACCTCCTCTACAACACGTTCATCTTTTTATGATTCTGTGCCCTTCGTTTACTGTTCCCGCAGTGCTTCTACCCACTTACATTTGGCCCAGTAAACTCTTTCTTATCCTTCAAGGTCAGCTCAGATGTTGCATTGGGAAGCATTCTTCCCTCACTAAGTCAGTTATTATTGAATTGTCTGTGCCTGTAGTCTTACTCTTTTCGTAGTATAGTTATTTAAGTCCCCTGCTTTGCACTGCTGGAGCCAAGTTTTACACAGGTCTGTATCCTTAGCAGCTATCAATCAGCAGAGAGCAATTTCTCACTGGGGAATGAATTGTCTCAAAACACCAAAGTACGGAATTAAAATCAAGATTTCATGGGAAAAGGTAGTGGCTGGATATTCTTTGTTTATTGATTTGGGGAGTAGGGTCTGTGGATTGAGAACATATTAACACTTGTGCTAGGATTTTCTTGCATAATTTAAGTTTAGAGAGCTAGGTTTTAAAGACGATGCTATAAGAGAAAAAGAGTGAAGCACAATTTTAAATTATGAAAGGCTGAAAGTATTCTTCCGGCTTCGCCAACAAGTGCTCAAACCATGCCGAAGGCCTCCATCAGGCGAAGGAAGGCGGTGATGCAGGGTAAGTGAGGAGAGGGCCCCGAATGGGGCCGCCCCTCCCCAGGGCATGATGGGTAACTGTGTGCTGCTTCCTCCATATGCCTTGGCTTGCCCTGGTAGAAGTCCTGTTCAACCATATAAAACACTTTTTTTAAAAAAAATAAGAACCTTGTATTGACATGTTTGCTGTTTATGTGGTTTTAGTAGGGCCTCTTGAATAGTGGGAGCCCTTTTAAAGGAAAGGAAGAAAAAGAAGGGAGATTATGGAGGGTGGATTAGGGTGAGGAAACAGTTTTCCTTACACAACTTGAGGGGAAAATAGATAAAATGGAATTGGTAGGAGATTACTACATGTGAATGCTTGATTGATTTTTAAAAATAAAGTTAAACATAATGATACAGTCAACCATTTCTAGGGGAAAGCCTAGATGAATTTTTGTGACCATTGAAATTCTGTGTATAATATAACTAACATTCATTAGCATTTCGCACTTTACTTGTAGCTACAGTGGTGATTGTCCTGTGTTCTTCACAGCCCTGCTGTTGTACGGGCAGATTGTCTGCTGACACCTTCATTTTACAGACTTAGCTAAGTAGCAACAGGGCGATATATCCAGACTGAGTATGAATTTAATATTCTTTATGATTGGGAAGAGTAGATAATTTCTTGACAATAGCTTCTTTATTTTTGGAAACTTAAATTTTTTTTTTTAGGAGTGGGAGGGTATAAGGAAGGATGTTTTTGGATGCCTCGTCTCAGGGCTGGTTTCTTCTGGCCCTTGGACAGCAATAAAGGGCTCCTCTCTTCCCTGTTCTCTCCTTAACAGTGTCTCACCTCTTTTCTTCTCATCTGGGCAGGGCAGTCTGCATGGGGAAAGGCAATGCAATTATTAGTCAGAATCTGACATCTAGGCTGTGTCTACAACTGACTTACTGGGTAACCTGAACAAGAACCTAACTTCTGGCCTGAGGTTCTCCATCTGTGAAAGGCAAGGACTAGAGATACATGAATGCTGAAATCCCTTTGGCTCTAAATTTATTTATTCTGTAAAAACCCCATTTTGCTCAGCCACATATAGGATGTTGCTAGATGCTCACCAGAGCTTTGTTTCTGCTTTGTATCTAATGGGCTTTGTAATTGGTGCTTTTATTTCTTTAACCCCTACGTATGGCAGGGGGGTGTCAATTCCACATTAGCAGTAGCATTTGTACATTTAAAATGAGAGATGAATGAGCCTAAACATTGTGAGGCCATAATGCCTTCCTTGACCCACCCCCCTGCCCCAAGGGAGTAGTCCACTTTGCCTTGCCCTTCCTGTACTTCTGCTATAGCCCTTAATCAGATGTGGTGTAATTATTTGTTTATATATCTGTCTTCCCTGCTAGACTGTGAATTCCCTGAGGGCTGGTTTGAGGAAGAACTTTTGAGTGGTAGACCAATGTCTGGTGCAAAAGAGGAACTTAGCCAATGTTTTCAAGACATGTGGAATGAAAATAATACATTTCCAAGCAAATGCTGGATTACTGTACTGGTCTGAATGTGTAACTCTAATAGTGATACTTTTGACTTTGTTAGTTTAAAAAAAAAAGAGAGAAGAATTAGCTTTGCCTAACACTTTTTTAGATAGTTTCAAAACATTAACTTTTTGACTGTAGATTCCCAGCTACCACTTACTTCTTTATCCCCCCCGCCCCCACCTGTACTTACTCTCTTTCCAAACCCCGGTAAAAATCTGGGGCCATACAACACGTTTCTTCCCTAGAGTTTCACAGATCTATAGTACTTTCTAATGTTACCTTTTTAAAGACGTGTTAGGAAAGAAATTTTGCGAATGACTCATGAGCAGTTGTGCAAATTATTCTGGATTTGGAGCCGGAGAGGAGCTGAGCGGTGGCGGTGTGTGGTCGGAAGAGAACTTACACATAGAAGCTGTGGAACTGCTGCAGGTTTTTATTTTTTTTTCCTTTTTGCTGACATCAGATCGCAATGATCCTGTGAAATGTGGGCTGTTGGAAAATTTTATAGACCAGTTGAATTCACCCCAATTGAAAGAGTCTTAAAACTCTTCTCCACGTTTGTTCAGGAAGTATACTTTTGCCTGATGATTGGTAGATGGGAAGATTGGATTCCTGTAAAATTAGTAGAATCAAAAACCAGAGGTTTGTTTTGAGTACTTTCTAGGTTATTTCAGGGTAATATTAGAAAATTATGTGAGCTTTTTTCCTCGCTTGACAGGTAGATGATTGCTTCTCAGGTGGAGCTGCGTGAACAAAGATGGGAAGGCTGAAAGCAGCTGTCTTCCTTGCTGTCTTCCTGCAACACTAGTCACGTTAACTTCTACACAGAGTTTGGTTTTGTAACTACGAGTAACCCATCAGATTATTGGGTCCTTTATATCTTATTTGATTCCATTCTTTGTCCCCAGAAAGCCAGAACGTAGGATAATTTTAGAAAGTGAAGACATGATACCAAGTTTAAGATAAAATTCTATGTATACACAAACCTGACATAAACAAAAATAGGAAAAATGTTTCCACCTTAATCCCAACCAACTCCTTTAAATATTAAAAAAATAGCATTTTGAGATAAACCTCAAATTTCCCTTTTTTTGTGGAATAATGAGACAGTGTCAAAACAGCTATTTAGGATCTAAGACAGATGTAGTAGAAATAAATTCATATTAACAATTTTTTATATAAGACATGTGGCTATTTGAACTAATGTATTTTGTGCACTTTAATATGTTTAAACTCTTACTGGAAATGAATAATTTAAATTATTCACTGGACCTGGTTCGTGTATTTTTTTTGCCAGTAACCCGCCAAGTGATCTTATGTAAGTTGTTTCACTTCTTTGGGTTCAGTTGACTCATCTGGAAAACAAGGATGTTAAAATAGAGATAATGCAGCATTGGTGGAAAAGTGCCTTTGGTTTTGGAAGGCAGCTTTGCTCACCACCATAACACCAGTGCCACTAGCGTTGGCTTTGAAGACCAATCTGATATATACATTCTGGCTCTACCACTTACTGGGTATATGAGTTTGGAGACTCATTTAAATTCCCTGGGTTCTCTTCATGGTTAAATGGTGTTAATGGTTTGGCTTGTTTCCATATCACAATGCCACAAGACTTTCTATCTCAGTTCCCTTAATGTTTGAATAATGAGATTGAGATGTCTCATAAGCAGGATCTTGATATTGCAGCCAGCTGAGGAGTTTGAGCAGTAGCATTCAGCTTCTACTGCTATAACAAGATACCATACACTGGGTGGCTTAAACAGCAGATTTATTTTCTCATAGTTCTGGAGGCTGGAAATGTGAGATCAAGGTTGCTAGCATGGTCAGTTTTGGTTGAGTGTTCCCTTCCTGGCTTGATGTTGGGGTCCGCCCTACCTGGTCTCAGGAAGCTGTAACCCCCCATGACTTAGGCTGAGTGAAAGACCTCCGGACCAGGAGCAACTAAGGACACAAAACTTATTCCCCTGGCATGAACGCTGCCTGTTCTGTGCTTGGCCTCCTAGGCTTGATCAGTTAGCCAGTGACAGGTAAGATTTCCCACAGAGGGAATCGCCTAAGACAGGCATGATCACAAGGAGGCCTCAGGGAAGAGACTCTTGGGGCTATGGAAATGAAGGGGTGATCGACATCAACCCCTGCCCCTTCAGCTTTGTCAAAGCCTGAGTCTTTGTTCTTAGATATGAGAAATCCTAGTCTCCTGGCTGCCTCTGTCTCCTGCCCAACTCAGGCCTGTGGAAATAGCTAAGGGGTGCAGCCAGACCTCCAGGGTAATCAGGCCTGGGATGTAGAATATGCAAGATCATGTGAGATCTGTTTGCTGGAGGGTGTTATTGAATTGGAATTTAAAGGCACGAACAGGAACCAAAAACAGCCCTTTGGGCCCTGTAGTCCTTTCAAATGATAAAACTCCAATCTTTGCCCGGAATCACAGCGGGAGTTCTGTCAGCATCTTTGAAAGTCACTCATTCCTTTTATTCTTTTCTGCCAGACTGTAAATCCACAAACTAAGTCTGTATTCTTAATAAAAACCTGCTTGGGAATGGAAACAGGTCACTCTCCACTAGAGAGAGTGGCCGTTCTGTCTCTATTCTCTTACAGGACCTGGTTGTCTCTGTGTATGTTTTTCTCATGTTTCGACGAGCATCTGCAGCAGGGATGGATACTGCTGGCCGGTATCTGCCACAGCTTGTGGATGGCCGCCTTCTCTCCTTGACCTCACATGGTGATGTGAGAGAGAGCAAGGAGAGGGTGAAAGAATGAGCAAGCTCTCTAGTGTCTTTCTTATGAGGGCACTACCATGATGGCCCCCACCCTTATGATTACATCTAAATCTAATTCCTCAAAGGTCCCATCTCCAAATGCCATCACGTTGAGGTGAGGTATGTAGTGCTTCAACATAGGGATTTTGCAGAGACACAATTCAGTCCTAGAGCAGGGGAGTTAAGAGGGCAGGGCCTGCAGGGGTGATGAGAGGTATCTGAGCTGGATTGTAGAGCTCTACCAGTGTTAATTAGTGCCAGTAATCCAGTGCTATGTCAGTAGTGCTGAGACTACTGGATTCCATGGAGCAACCCATTTCAGAAAATGATTCGTAGCCAGTATTTTTCCAAGAAGTTTATTGAAATAAATGTCTTGTACTGGAGTATTTATTTAAAAATGCATTTAACATTTTTTTAAAAAAGTAAGAAGAACATAAAATAGAAGATGCTACTTTGAATAAATAAAACTAGATCTACTAAACTTACCAAATTGCCTTATTGTGGACCAGTGAAAACTTGGAGGTGAATAGGGAAGTTTATTTACTTCCCATATATAGAATGACTTCTTTTTTAAAAATTTTGTATTTGTTCATTTTGATAGAGATTGATCTCTTTAGAGCTAGCTGCTACTGAAATGTATTTTCAGTAAGTTCTCATAAAGCAAACCTTCCCTTTTCTGTACTAGTTGGCACAGGTGACATCTTATTTAAGTATCTAAAGTATTTTCTTTGTAATTAAAAACGGTATTTTTTCATATTTAAAAAAAAAGACTTTGCTGTAGGTGAATGTGAACATAAAATACTCACTAGTTGATGTCGGAACTGCTTGATAGGAGAGCACTGTGGTAGCAGTTTGAAGTCGTAAAAATGCATGCCTGGATCCAGAGTCTGACCGTCTTGGTCCTGATTGGTTAATATATCCACACTGGGGGCTGACAGGGGGACAACAACCAGAATTTAAATTGTGGAAAAATAAATCATATAATTGAGGACAATTAGTTGCTTTACAGATTTCTCTGAGCTGAATCTTAAAATTATTGTGTTTTTCTTTAGTGACTTTACATTTATTTACATTGCTTCCGTATGTACTTCTGTACTTCTGTATGTACTCATTCATATGACAGACATATGATTGCATTTGTATTCATTATTTCTCAGTGTAGGGTTGACTGAATAGTAAAATAGGGATTTATCAGCTTTGTAACTATGTGATGGAACCTATAAATCTACATTAAAATGAGCCTTCGTTTTTAAATACAATGTGAAATGAATAAGCAAATTATTTTACAAATGAATCAAAATTGATATTTCATTTTTGTGTATTAAAACTGGACTATGTGTTTACAGGGTTTTTCTATATCTGGAAATGTATACATCAGTTTATATAGTACTTTATAAATAAAGATGATTAGACCATATATTATATACATATACTTTTGGTGTCTATTTTTGGGTGGAATAAAATGACAAAAAGAAAAACACAGTTGAGGAGAGGCGACAGAAAGCAAAGTAAAAGTCATACACACAAAACCAGAAAAAATTCCCAGTAATAATAGAATTATAAAAATTACCATAGTATTACAGTTGTGTCATTAAAACTACTCTTTATGTGCGCTTTCTTCATTTGGTGGGCAGAGCAGGTGGCAGGAAGATGACTTTTTCTTTGACCCATGTGAATTCTCTAGCTGAGGAATGGAGTAACTTGGAACCACGCTGGGCTTTGCCCTTCTCCAGCAGGTCCGGCCTGGGTGGCACTGGTCTTCTGCAGACTAGGTTTCTATCAGCTTTCCACAGCCTTCCAATGACAGGGAACTGCAGGCAACGGGCTTGATATCCTTCAAAGCTATGTATGTATTTCAAGGGGGAGATTTTTAGGAAATTTCTGTTACGGCAGTTGGGTGTTATTGTATATGCTTGAATGTTTTGCTTTCGAAGGAAGCCCACCTTTGAGAGTGTCAGTATTCAGGGGATTGAAAACTTGGAAAATGCTAATGTAGAGAGGAGATGGAATCTGGGTGAGTACGCTGTTTGAAAGGGGAATATGTTCAGTTATATTTGAACTAAGCCCTATGAAAGAATATTTGTGTGTGTGTGGTCAAGAGTTTAGTTTAAACCACTTATTTGCATTTTTCTAGGAAAATAATTGAATTTTGTCAGGTTATCTTTAACATACCTGCCTTCTCAGGTTTGCTCCATAAGAATAGTGAAACTACTGGCTTTATTTTACATACTTGCCCCGCTGTTGACTTATTCAGTAGTACAATATACTATATGAAAGTTAATTATCCTAAATTACATTGAGGAGTATGTGAGGTTAATAGTGTTCTGTTATTTTTTTTTTAACAGGGTAAAGGAGGACAGATTTGAGTTTAATCTATAAGGTGCTTCATTTTCATGCTAACCTGATTGATCGAAAGAAATACTGTGGCTAGCAAGAGATTTGAATTCACATTTTTTAGCATCTGCAAATTAGTGGCCGTTAAGTTATAAAAATTATCTGTCGTTTTGGTGTTGTTACAATCTAAGTGTGATATTGGTTGAATAAGGACAGGCCTCAACAAGTTGTTTTATGGAATATTTAATCTGTTGCCACATTGAACAAATGTGAAAATTTATCATGTTGCCCAGATGCTGATATCCAGACTGAGGAAAAATTGTCTTCCTGATTTTTCTTGATAGAGTCTACCAGTCTAACAACGTGTTTTGTTTTTTTCTTTCTTTAACCAACCCTGTTTGCATGCTACTTTCTAACGAAATGCAGAGCAGTTCTGCTGTGACAGGTGGGGGGGCGACCTTGGCGAGTTCCTTCTTCATTGTTGACACTGCAGGGAATGCCCTCAGACTACCAAGTAATTACCAGGTTTGGGGGGTGGGAGGAGAATCTAGGAAGTTGGAGTTTTCTGTTTCTAGGCTCAAGAAAGAATTGTCTATTTACATGATTGGCACCTTGGGTGCGGACATAAATAATTGTAAAGGTGATATCGATGATTTGTACAGCTAGTCATATACCAAACACATTATATGACATACTGATGATGTATATTTAACAAAGAAAGTTGGAAAGGGGAGATTTTAAACTTTGACATTTAGTTTGCTTGAATATTTTGGTGTGGACTCTGAGGTTGAGTGCTTGGCATGTTCTCCAGCAGGATCCTCTACCAAACCATATTTACAGATCTCTGAATTTTGGGAATCTTATCTCCAAAGAAATATATTTGGTTGAAATAAAAACTTGTCCTAGCCAACACCACCTAGAAAGCAATTGTTTGAAGCTCTTACTAAGTCAAGGTAGTTTTGAGCTAAACTAATGCTGAGTAGAAATTTAAAAAAAAAAAGGTTTTAAGCATTTCCAAATGGCGTGTCTGTAATTCCATTGTTGTCACCGCTTTTCCCACCTGGGGAAAGTTGCTTTTATCGTGCCAGGCTTGGAGGGTTCATAAACTAACAGTCTGCCTTCCTTCTGCTGACTCACCAAAGGACTCGATTCAACATTCGAATCTGCTTACCTAAGCTAGAAGAATCATTCAATTTACAGTCTCATTCTACTCTTTGGAAGTGCTGTAAGTATTTAAAATGGCAGAAGACCTAACGACTAAAATTTACCAAGTGAATTATATTTTTTGACAAGATTTAGGTATTTATGCCTGTTGACCGCAGTGTTCCAGAGCTTACAGAGAAGAGGATTTGAAAGTGTGAGATCAGTGTAGGCTCCAGCTTGGTGGCCTTGTCATAGTGTGGGGAGTTGATTGACTTTGACAGGCTTTTGTCTTATGACTTATTAAAATGCAGCGTCTGCAGCCTGTGCATTTATCTTGTGCAGTTAACGCTGGCGGATTTGCCATTAGCTTATTTGGGAAAAGCCTCCTGAACCACTGTTATTTTTTAGCTAAAGAATTTTGAGTGTGATTCACACAGGAATAGCATTAGACTGGCTGTAGATTACCACTTGATACCAAGTATATTTTATGATGGTCTGGGAAAGGGCCCTATGCAGAAGGCAGTTGTGGGATGAGCTCAGAGAAAGTACACTCCCTCGTATGTGTTATGATTAGGAGAGATTGTTGGTGTTGGCTTTGCTGTTTGAGTCTGGTCATGATGTCACTGGAAGAAACTGCACAATGCATTTTTCTTTTGTTTAGAACATTATATGATGGTGGTCCAAATAAATGTTCCCAGGATACTAGGAACATCACAAATCTATTGAGAAGCCACAGGGTGCATAAATACGTCATGAACTAGGAACATGCAGTTACTCATCTGCACAAAATTCCTCTCTCCTCATCGGAGCACAGGAACAGATGTGGGGCAGGGAGAAGGTGTGGACAGGAAACCTGACATCCTTGTGCTTACCAGGCCAATTTTGTTCCTGCTTTTGCCTGTAAATGAGGAAGAAGCTGCTGACAGATTTGGAGTTTTTATATATGACCAGCTTAGAAACCATTAAGAAGTATCTTCCATTGTGTTTTATTCTCCTTTTAAAAATCTCAACTTTCAGAGAAATCTATTTCTAACTGCCCTGTTCCCACTTATCCAGCAGAAAATAGGAATAATCTTTTTGACCTGGCTGTATATGCATCAGTATTATTTTAACAAAAGATACCTTTTCTTTTTATTTCATTTCCAGAGGATAAAAAGGATAAAAAAATGAGCTAGGTTTCTCAGGAACTGTATGTGCTTTTTTTGTTTTGTTTTGTTTTGTTTTGCTGTTGTTAAACAGAAAATTGATATACTTAAAAGAAGATGTCTGGCTGCTCTAAAAACTTAGATGTTGAGCTGTAGGAGAGCAGTGTGTGTAGGGAAAGGGATGGGCTTGTGAAGCATGTGTGACAGAGTTTATGGCAGCTGTGGCTTTTGGGTTGTCTCCAAGGCAGCAGACCAACCAAGCTGGGTTCACTTAATGCATTAACTATCTTAATGCATAAATATTTTTTTTCCTAATGAAGTATTTAAGTGCTTCAGTTTGTACACACTTACCAGAGAAAATATTTTCTCCCCTCTCTGGACCTCATCTACCCAGTGCCATCCGCCATTTCCCATGATCACTGTTGTTAGTCTTCTGGGCCCTCCCCTCCTTTCTTTATGCATCTATAGGAAAATATGTGTGTGTGTATTCACATGTTAATACTTCTCACACACACTGCTTTCAGCCCATAAGATTGCACATCCTATATACTATCTGAATCTTGCTTTTGTACACTTGACAGTGTAACTTGGAGATATTTCTGTAACTGGGATGGAAACCTTCCTCATTTTTTTCTTTGTAGCTATGGAGTATTCTGTTTCGTGAATGTGGTCTAATGTCCCCTGCAGACATTGCTCTTTTTCTTTACCAGCAGTATTACAGTGAACCGTCTGTACATAACTGTTCTACATGTGGGCAGATGTATCTGTAGGATACATTCCCACGAGCAGGACTGCTGGTTTAGTGTGTACACATGTGGAATTTTGGCTCTTGGCAAATTGACTTCCATTGGGTCGGTACCTATTTACTCTTCTACCCACAATTATATGGGAGTGCCTGTATTCCCATAGCCGTGCTCAGTGCTGACGTGAATAAGCCTTTGGACTTTTACATTCTGAACTTATAGCTTGTATATATTTTACTGCAAGTGTGGTGAGCATCTTCTCATATGTTTATGTGTCTCTTGTATTTGTTTTTCGGTTAGCTCTTCACTCATCCTTTAGCTGCTTCTTTTTTTTTTTTTTCCTACTGAGGGGATGGTCATCATACCCTATTTAAAAATGAAACTTGTTTTGAATTTTATGTTATGAATTTTTTGTTATCTTATGTTATGGATTGATGTTAGGAAATTTATAACATTGAGAATTGAGTTATAACATTTATAACCAGTACTATTTTATTTGGTTTTTTAGTCAAATTACTTGAGTTCAGCTAGAGAGCAAATACAACTGAGAATGAGAATTAAGTGCTCTTTAAAAAGCATGATGCCTATTCATGTTATATGAGTATTTAATCTGTGTTTTCCATGAGGGATGATTGTGTGACTTCTTGAAGAGATGACAATGGTAGTTTCTCAGAAACCTCTGTCAGCTTTACAAACTAGTAGTAATTTCTGAATATAAGTGAGCAGAATTTCTGAATTAATCACAAGTTGTTTGAATTTATATTAATGCTAACCTTGCTATTTCTGTCCCCAACCAGACTGAGAGCAGGATTCTTTCCTCTGTATTATTGGTGTCTGGTACATATGCTAAAAAACATTTGTTTGGAAGGAAGGGCTAAGACACCAGAATAACCTGTATCCTGAAAGTCACTGAAATTTATAGGGGCTCAGAATGCTCTAATGATTCTAAAGCCTCAAATGGTAGTAATAGTATATTGATATTTGTATTTCTCACCAATGATGATCAGGCATTATGCTAGATGCCGTTATAAACTACTGAAGTTGTTGGGGATTGGAGACAGTACTGCATAAGCTCTCTGAAGCTGGACAGCCTGGGTTCCAATCCTGGCTCCTCCATATACTGATTGTGTGGCTTGCGTAAGTTATTTATCCTCTTTTTTTTTTTTTTACCTTCTTTACCTGTAATATGTGAATAATTTTAATTCCAATACCAAAGTGTTGTGAAGATGAGAAAAACTGCTACATACAAAGTCTGTTGAACAGTGCTCAGCAAACTGCCGATGTTATCATTATTTATTATTGTTATTTATTAAGTGGGTTGAGCTTACTACTACTACTATAATTTTTAGTGGAAAACAGACATGGTTCTTTTTTTTTTTTTTTTTTCACAGAATCCCTATTAGATGATGGTGACCCACCATTTATTATGAATTTACTGTGTGCCAGTCACTTATGCATAACATCTGATTTCATCCTTAGTGCCACTAGTGAGTGTGTATTATACCCCTGTTTTGCTTATGGGGAAACTGAACCTCAGGAAGACTGAATAACTTGTTTATTACATGGCTAGTGAGAGACAGAGCTGGAATTCTAATTCTGGTGTTTGGTTCCCAGATGTATCTCTAAACCACCATGATACTTTACCCAAAGATCAGTTAACTTCACACAGAATGTTTTGGCCATTACAAAATTTGGGTCCTCATCTGAGAGAAGCAATTTGAGCAAAAGCGGTTTGACAATATTTCTTATCACACAGTTCAGCGTACGTGGTTGATGAAGAGCTGGCAGAGTTCTGGGTGTCTCTGTCACCTCGATTAGTGCATGCTGTCGGAGTGCCTAGTGTGACCAGGTTTATGTGCACTTTGGATGTGAGAATAATGATGTCCAGTATTGGGATCTCTAATGATTCATGCGCAGCCTCTGGATACCGAGCCCTCGTTTCAAGAAAGAGTGTTTTGGGGATGACCCTGGTTATTTGTGGAGACTGCCTGGCACAGGTGCCTGTCTTGACCTAATTCTGAAATGGAGTAGCAGGGACTTGCTTTAACAAATGAGGTTGTCAGCACTGGTGGAATTGAACGTTATTGAAAATTATGCCTTGATTTTCATACCCTACCTGGAGTTCGTGCAGGGAATCTTACACTTTGATGACCTCTTAAGATTTTTTTTTCATTCTTATATACATTGTTAGAATAAAGAATTAATGGTTTATCTCACTAATAGTAACTCAGTTAATAGGTTTTGAAAAATTGAACATCTGGAAATAATTGAACATTTTGACAACTGTGGCTCTTAGGTATGAGGGCCATAAAACCCAGTGAGGAGTAATAATTAATCTGAGTTGATTCTGTGTGTACTACCCATTTCCTAGGGCCTATTTTCTAGTGCTTGCCTCAGAATGTAATGAGCAGAGCCTAATATAGACTGCAAGTAACCGAAACCCCGGGCTCAGTGTTCGACCCATAGGGGAGCATATCGTCTCATGCAATGAGAAGCTCAAACGCAGGACCTGGCCGCATGTGGCACGTGCTCGGGGCACTGGTCCTCGTCTCTGTGACTCACTCTCTTGCCGGTGCCCCTCTACAGTGTGCCTCCTTTTCTGCGGGCTTTTTCCTCTTGAGGATTTTTCGAGGCGGCAGCAGCATTTCTAGGAGTCATGTAAATAATACTCAGAGGTGAAAGAGGGGCCTTGTCTTCCTTGTGGCTCTTTTAAGAGGGAGGAATCTTTCCTCCGAAGCCGATCAACAGACTTTCTGCATGACTTCTTAGCATGGGGAGGGGGACCGCCATGATTGCCTTAGACCAGCCTCCATCGACCCGCATGTAGAAGAGAAAAAAGCTGAACAAAAATTTGGGTTCTATTCAAAAGGAGAAAGGGTGGAGGAAATACATGCTCTGAATGTAACCTGATCCTGCTTGGACTTGAACTAGCAAAGGGCTACAGTTCATATCTTTTGTATGCGTGGGTTTAAATGTAAACCAGATGCTAGCTTGTATCTTTATAGATACATTTCTTGTCTCTTACTGGTCCTTTTATTTCTTAAAAAAGTGATAAAATGTGTTATAAAGGTAACTAGGGTGGGCAGCATTGGATTATTTCAAAACGAACTCTTGTTTATCTTCCTCATAAACCAACAGATAGTCTCTTTGGAATGTATTTGTATTTATTTGAATATATGATATAGTATTTTCTAGACCTTCTTGACACTTAGGATAAAGAAACCCAGCAAGGGGAGAAATTTCTTGCATTCTGCTCTAAGTCAACCTGTCTTTGTTATTCCTTCTCCCTCTGCAGATATTTCTTTTTCCTTTCCTTCTCCTCCTTGTCCCTCATCCCCTCTTTTTACATGAGGGATATACGGCCATACCTCAGTAGTCGTCACCTTTAGAACTTGTGAAACCTGGTATTCATCTCATTTTGATGAGAAAATGTGTTTCAGCACTTGGTGCTTGCTTGCCACTTGTCACACTTGCTAGAACTTGTATGAGTCACGATGCTACCCCACAAGAGAATATGCTTCATCATTGTCACTTTCTTGCCACTTGTAGGTATGAAATAGCTGCAGGTGCCGAGGTACCACAGTATTTGAGGAGCATCCCTCCTACTATGTTCCAAGTAGAGTCAGGTGGCTGCTGAATCATTCCGATATTTTAGTTGCTGTATTTGTTTTTTTGTTTCACAGTTAATGCTTTAAGGGAAGGTGGTGGGGTATTAAACGACCTTCTCTTAGACTACAGGCCATCTGGGGAGATGAACTGCAGCAAGTGATCTCAGCGGAAGATGGGAGCTGCACGCCTGCCAGCGGCGCCTGCCGTCCCCGTTCCCTGCGCAGGGATTTTGTTAACAGTGAGGGCTCAAAGTAGGCCCTGGTTCTCTCAGGGTCTTCAGGAAACATCTGGACCCAGTAATTAGCATGAACCCCCTTGCTTGAAGTTACTGTATGAGTGTGTAGAGTTGTGTGACTGTTTGCTTTGTTTTACTTGCTGTGGTGCTCTGATCAAGGGCCAGTGTTTTCAGGAGCATAATGTTACAGGATAGGAAGGCTAGGCAAGACAGTGCCTTGGAATTTACCTTCTTTTTAAACATTAGAAAAAGAATGGCTTCACATAACACAGCTCCTTACCTGACCATTGCTGATCCTCCATTGATGATGATTTTCTGCTTGGTTGCATGTTAAATGATGCATGCTTTTTCTCATGGAGCTGTTAAAATAATGAACACTTTTTATCAGTCCAGATGGAGCATGCCAATGTGGTAATTGTGTTGAAACCACATGCTTCTCTAATGGGCTGGGTGTTCACGACAGTGTTCTTTTTGGTTGATGATAAGTAGAAAGGTCTTTAGTTAGTATGTTATATAACTTACTAATGAGGGATTTTAGGTATTTGTAATTAAAGCTTAGTGGAGTGAGCATTGCTAGAGTTTGGGAAACCAAACTTCTGGTTTCGTCTTTACCCATCTAGCATTGTGATCTCAAGCAAATCTCTTAGTCTTTCTGAGTCTCAGTTTCCTCGTTGGTACAATAAAGTTGAGGCTATTAGAGGAGATGATTTCATAACGCTCATTCAGTAAGTGTTTATCTGGTGCCTGTTGCGTGCCAGTCCAGATGCTGGGAACACTGCAGTAAAGAAAAGAAAGATCCTAGCCCTCTGGGGCTTTCATTTTAGTGGGAGGGATTGGCCTTCCACTGCAAGAGTTTCCATTTTAGTGGATGATGGAGTTTTAAAGGCTTATCCATCTTGGAAACTCAGAGTTACAAGCATGATAATTATGGTGAATAGATGTGCTATAATACATGTTTTCTTGATGGTGGTAATTTGTTCAAGAAATCATTTTATCAACAAAGAAGGTAGTGTTTAGGTTTGAGCTTTGTTGATTTCTTGAAGCTATATTAAGAATGTACTTATTTACATATAATTATATCCATCTTTATTGTTGAGTATCTATGATCTAATTAGCTATTTCTCTCTCTCTTTTTTAAATCTATTTGGATAGGCAATACTGATTGGCTCTGAGGTTTGTTCTCCTTTTTATTATTACACTTACTGGGGTAGCATTGGTGAATAACATAAATTTCAGATGTACAGCTTAACAATTCAGTGTCTCTGTAGTCTGTTGTGTGCTCACCGTGGTCCTTAAGACTTAGGCGTTGGAAATGCAGCAGTGATGGAGGAGGGCTGCTTTGTTAGGCCTCGTGGCCTTGTCTCTGCATTGAGCACCCTCTTTAGTTTCTTTCCATTGGCTTGGTTTTTATCTCACAGCCAAGTAATAACCTTCAAAATCATTTTCGTTGTGATGAGAACCCACTTGTAAATTTTTAATTTTGAGGAGGGGCAGAGCTGGCTATACAATAGTTAGAATACAGGATTCATGTTGTTCTATAGTCATATTTACAGGCTGGCATGAGTCTTATTTGACTTAAGCCAAGGCTCTCTAGTTGATCTGATTGTTCATAGACAATGGAGGAGTTGTGACTGCATTATGAAATACAAGTAAGAACGGATGTATTCAGCTCTGTGGTCCTCCGTCTAGTGACCTTGGGCAAGTCAGCTTCTGCTCCTCTGCTTATCACCTGCAAAAATGGGGGTAATCTCATTATTATGGATAATGAATGGGGGCCATTCATTCAACTCTCACAAAGTAATGAGGGTGTATGCTAAAACTTAACCTTGGTTATTTCGTGATTAAGTAGCACATGGAAAATGGTACTTTAAAGAAGAAAAATAAAGGTTTTCTCTGCAATGGAGCCAGTTTAAGTAGTCACATAAGGGTCTTATTGGAAGACATGATTTTGAATTTTAAATGCCTAATAGGGGTGTAGCTGCTAATGAAAAATGGAGTGGTGATTCCTGAAAAAATTAAAAATAGAACTACCATATGATTCCTCATTTCCACTTCTGGATATTCTTAGAAAATGAAAACACTAATTTAAAAAGATATATGCATACCCACATTCAGCACAGCACTATGGTACAGTAGCCAAAATGTCAGTGTCATGTATGCTTTCAGCCGTCACCAGTACAGTAACTCCCAGTTCTGTATCTAGTGTACATCTGACCTCCCTTCAAGGCCTGTGTTGTCAGGTGTCCAACTAGACACCTTCATGAACTTCTAATGGCAATGAATTCAAAACCGAGTTCGATCGTCTCAGCCAGACTGTCTTTTCCTTGTGTGTTTTCCATTTCCATGGACGGTTCTAACATTGCCCCAGTCTCTGATGACCAGGAACTTTTTTTCCTACCCTTTCCTCTCTTGGACTTGCTGTATTCAGTGTGCACTCCACGTCAGGTCCCATGTACCTCTTTACCATTAGATTCATTTTTTTACTCTCTATCTCACTACTTCTGCCATAACAAAGACGGATCCTCATCTTCTCCTGCCTAGATTATTGCAACAGCTTCCTGCACGTCTTTCTACACCAGCCTTTTCTCTCTTCCTTTACTTTCCATCTTGGTTGGGCTATCTGAAATGTGAATCTGATTTACATTACTCCTTTACTTACATTGCTTATATGACTTCTCATTGCCTTCAAATCAACACAAAATTTTAAGATTCTGGCTTCTGCTTACTACTACTACTACTACATTGTTATTAATTCACCTTTCTCCTTCCTTCCTGTAACTCCTTACATGCTCCTACTTAACTTATACAGTGTATTATGATTTAATACTTGTGGTTTTCTGTGGGAAGGACATTCTCATGTTCCCTATGCCTGGCATATCCTGGTCTCCTATCCTTATTCCTTTGCCTGAATAATGAGGACATCATTTAAAGCAACACAATTCAACTTCTGTAGGAAGGCTTGCCTGGTGACAGTCTTTACCTAATCTGGGTTCAGTGTCTGTCCTGTGCTTTTTAAGCAGCATGCTCTTGATTTATCTGTACCCTCTACTCCCTCAGCTCCTTAGAGACGGACTTTATTCCTTTGCCCACTACTTGGCACATTGTAGGGGTTCATTAAATATAGGCCGACTGACTGAGTGTTTTTATGCTTTCATGTTAGAAGTAGCATTTTTAAAATTATTTTTTGAAGTTTACAGTTCAGTGATTTTGAGTATGTTCACAACGTTGTACAACTATCACCACTGTCTAATTACAAACCATGTTTATTACCCCCAGAAGAAACCCTGTACCCATCAGCAGTTGTTCCTATTCCCACCTCCTTCCAGCCCTAATCTACTTTGTGTCTGTGGGTTTGCCTGTTCTGGAATTTCTCGCAAATGGATTATGCAGGATGTGGCCTTTTGTAGCTGACTTCTTCACTTACCTTAATGTTTTCAAGGTTGCATGCGGAAGTGTGGATCTGTACTTCATTCCTTTTCATGGCCTAACATTCTGTCTTGTGGACTCCCAGCATGTTGTTTATGCATGTAGCAGCTGCTGGGCATTTGGGTTGTTTCCATTTTTTTTTTTTTTAATAGGCAGCTTCTTTGTGGGTACTCAGAACAATTTAGTTTACATATTGTAGCTTCCTTTTTTGCTATCAGAACGTGTGAATATCTCTTACTTTTTTTAAAAAAAAAATTTTTATTTATTTATTTTTAGAGAAGGAAGGGAGAGGGAGAGAGAGAAACATCAATGTGCGGCCGCTGGGGAACATGGCCTGCAACCCAGGCATGTGCCCTGACTGGGAATCGAACCTGCAATGCCTGGTTCGCAGCCTGCGCTCAATCCACTGAGCTAAACCAGCCAGGGGTGTTTCCATTTTTGACTATTATGAATAATGCTCTTGTGACCATGCATCTCAACTTTTCATGTGAATATGTTTTAATTTCTCTTGGGAATATACCTAGGAGTGAAATTGCTGAGTCAGGGTAACTTTGTTTAACTTTTTGAGAAACTGCTAAATAATCTTCCAAAATGGTTATGCCATTTTACAGTTTGCCAGCAATGTTCAGAGTTCCAGATTTTTCACATCCTCCCCAATATGGGTTGCTATCTGTCATTTTGATTATAGCAGACTAGTGCATGTGAAGTGGTAGCATCTCGTGGTGGTTTTGGTTTGTGTTTCCCTAACGACTGATGATGCTGAGCATCGTTTCAAGTGCTTCAGGCCATTTGTATATGTCTTTGGAAGAAATGTCTACTCAAACCCTTTGCTCATTTTTTATTTGTTTTTTGTTGTGGTTGTTGAGTTGTAGAGTTCTTTATATATGCAGGATACGAGACTCATCAGATACATGTTTGTCAAAAGATGGTGAGTAATATTTTAAGAAACGAGTATAATGCTGGCACATGCTACAATGCAGAGGACTAATGAAAACATGCTAAGTGGAAATATCGCATGTTATATATGCATAATTTTATTTATTTGAAATGTGTACAATAGGCAAATCCATACAGACTGAAGCACATTAGTGGTTGCCAGGGCATGCAGGGAGGGAGAAGAATGGAGAGAACTCTCAGTGGATACAGGGTTTCTTTTTGGGATGATGAAAATGTTCTGGAATTCAATAGTGGTAATGGTTGTACAACCTTGTGAATACACTCAAAGTCATTAACTGGATAATTGAAAAGGGGTGAATTTTATGGTCTGGGAATGATATTTCAATAAAGCTTTAAAGAGTGCATTTTATTATTTGAACTGTTCGAGTTTGTACCACTTTTGAAGATAGCTGGAAAATTTCCCGTAGGGTCAGGGTGCCAGGCCTCTGAGCACTCTACTCACTGGTGAGAGAGGAAGGAACACTGTCTCTGCCATTCCTGTCTGTTGTTTTTATGTCCGTGGTGCTGCTGTGCTTTCAGAGTCCTTCTTTGCCTGTGTAAAATGTAGACAACCGGTTACATTCAGATTTAATTTCGTTGTCATTAGTTGTGATGGAGTCAGTTATTAGGTGCATTTTGTCCACCCGCATAATGTCTTCATTTGGCTCAGATTAGGGGTCCTTAGATGTTTTCTTGTAAGCATAAACACAAAGACAATTGTGTTCGTGGTTGGGTGCATTGGGGTTTTGGAGTTTTGGTCATAGTTTGAGTACCTTTCCCAGAAGACTGTTTTTTGCATTGGAATACTGATGATGAATTATGGGATTTAATATTGGAATAAAGAAGAACATGTACATCACAGATATAATTTTCTCACTATTAAGCACCCAATATCTAACATTAATTTTTATAATACCTAACATTTTAGTTTTAATGTGTGAAATTTCAGTGAAAATGTGTGTCAGTACTTTCTGACATTATCAATGATACTTTGTATTGTAGAGTAAAAGATACCAAGTACAGAGAAAAGTAATTTTTCTTAAAAATTGGATTTTGGGGTGAGTTACTGTTTATAGCTAGATGAAACAGAATATAAGTAATCATTCTACAGCACTTGATGGTGTTAAGTCCTATCTGTATGGAATCAGAATTAATTCCATTGTGATGCTAGTTTGGGTTCTTTGATTCTGATGGAGAATTCGGAAAGGTAGAGTAGCAGTCTCCATGTTTCTCTTGTGCTTATGAACCTTCTTTCCCTACGGGCATTTTATTCCCATCATCTCTCTGCCATTCCCCTTCCCATCCTTTTTGACCCTGTCTCTGGCCTCTGAACTGGGAGAGGTTGTGAAAATACCTCTTTGATTTTGTTTTGTTTACAGCATAAGCTGTGACCATGACTACTGAAGTAGGCTCCACCTCTGATGTGAAGAAGGAATCTGACCAGTTAGGCGCCGATGCAACCAAGGAGAATCCTAAAGAAGGAGCAGAAAATCAGCGGAACCAGTCACCTGATCCGGAGGAGGAAAAAGATTCCAAATCATCTCCTTCAGCTAAAAGCCAAAGTAGTCCCCACCGCCAGAAGAGGCAGAAGGATCCGTCTGAGAGCAGAGGCATTTCTCGGTTCATACCCCCGTGGCTTAAGAAACAAAAGTCCTATAACTTAGTAGTGGCCAAAGATGGAGGAGATAAGAAAGAGCCTACCCAAGCTGTTGTGGAAGAACAGGTTTTAGAGAAAGAGGAATCCCTTCCTGAAGAAGAAAGGCAGGCCAAGGGTGATGTCGAAGAAATAGCTCAGAGAAAACAACAGGTCATTAAAGTTGATGTCAAGGAAGAGGCGCCTTCAGTGAGCAGTCCTGAGACACAGGTATGTTAGTGAAGTAAGTGGCTGGAAATGGAAGCTTGGTGGTATTCACCATGCAACCAAAGAGCTTATGTGCTTTGAGTTGTTTACGGATTTCTTGTGTTAAGATCCTGTTTTGGCTTACTAGGTCTAGAATATGGATCTTGGAGTGGTTTACCACAGCCCGTTCCTGTTATTTCTTTTAAAAATTTCCGAAATAAAACAAAGCAAAAAAAAAAAATCCTATATGTGTACACAATTAAAAAATTTCTCTTTTTATTAAAGGATTTTATTCGTTTATTACTTTTTAGAGAGGGGGGAAGGGAGGGAGAAAGAGGGAGAGAAACATCGATGTGAGAGAGAAACATCAATCACTTGCCTCTGGTGCATGCGTCACCTGAGGACCGAACACGCAACCTAGGCATGCACCCAGACCTGGAATTGAACCGGTGGCCTTTCACTTTGTATAATGAAGCTCCAACCAACTGAGCCATACCAATCAGGACAGTTTGTCTGTTTCTTTTAAGGTTAAACAGATACTCTCAGAATCCTATCATCTCTCCTTTTATATGATACGTACTTTTATACCTCCTTGATTTGATTTATTTAAGTGTTCTGTGAGTAGGAAGGAATAGGTTTGTGTGCGCATTTTGTTTGCCTGTGAAGCCTAGGTTTTGCCATGGTCTTGATATTATAATTGTAAATTTTATTATTTGAAATGATATTTAAATTGCAGTTGTCAGGGTGTCATTTCCTTTACTCATTTAATGCTCAAATTACCAAGTTGGCAACAGTGAAAAAATTGGCCGTGGATTGGAGGAAGGAAGATGTGGGGAAATATTCTTTCTAGCAAACATTCAAAGACTTTTAAAGTTTTAGGCTTATAGTGTTTGCAACAATCACCATTCTTGCTAGGATTTTCCTTTTAATGGGTTGTTTTCTGCAAATTGGCCAACTTTAGTATAAACTTCATTTTTTTATCAACAGCCTGCTGAAGAAGTAAGGAAAGAGAGAGAGGAGGAAAAGGAAATACAGGAAGACAAATCAGAAGAAGCAGCAAAAAGGGAGACAAAGGAGGTGCAGACCAATGAGCTAAAAGCAGAGAAGGCTGCTCAAAAAGCCACCAAGAAGGCCAAAACCGTGCAGTGCAAAGTGACCCTCCTAGATGGCACCGAGTACAGCTGCGACCTGGAGGTGAGTCGGGAGCTACCAAGCTCTCTTGGTGTGTGAACGCACGCAGAGCGCAGCCTGGCCTCATTCATGGTGTGACAAAACAGATTCATTTTTTTCTTCCTCTGAATTAGTAGGTCACAGTTTTACATTAAAAAACTAGACAAGATAGAAGAGGATCATCATTTCCATTACAAACAGTTGTTCCTGATCCTTAAGGGTAATAAACAGGACTGATGTTCTGCCAGTCTGCACTGGTCCTGTATATTGTCTGGTATCTGTTCTGAATGGGCATTAAAATAGTTTGAATGTTACCTCTGACTATAAGATACTTGAGGAGAAATGATAGCCTCGGATTGACATTTCAGAGTTGTGAGATTTCAGCACTTTATCCTCAAGTGTTTTTATCCCAAGACATAATGATTTAACATCTAGTTCATTTATTTAGTTTTAATTTAAAAAATGCTCATGATTTTCAAAGCACATAATTCATTAGCACTGATGCTAATTGATGCCAATTAATTTTTAAAAGTATCTAGCAACTTATAATTTTATGATAATCAGAAGAGTTTGTTGCTTTTCATAGTTAACTCATGTTATGTATATGACATATACTAATAGCTGACATTTACTGAAGAACTGAAGAACTTTGAATGGATTATCTCATGCAATATTTATAAAAATCTATATGAAGTAGGTATTACGGATGTTGCCAATGTTACAATGGGGAACGTAAGCTTATAGATAGGTTTAAAGAGGCTGAGTAATTTGCCTAAAATTTTGTAGCTAGCTAGTGCTTGAGCCTGGATTCCAGCCCCAGTTCTGCTGTGGAGGTCATGAACTACTAAGATAAATGATTCATTGTCCTTGCCTTTATCTTTGTATTAGTTATCTAGACCTTCTTTTGACTCACTTAGTGATAATTGTTCTGATATTTCAGTTGTTTTAAGAAAAGGAGTGGCAAAAGAGGATTAATAGTACTTGAAGCTCAGAAAGAGAGGAAGACAAGAGAGCAGTTGAAGTAGTGAACAGTAAGGAGAACAAGGGAATGGGGGTCTGAACTTCACTCAGTTAAACTACTGTGACCATGTGCCCCTCATTTTTTCCCATCTGTTTTAGAAGTTAGGAGTCTAGGTTTTGAGAACCAACTTGATAACAGTCATTTATTCAACCTTTCTGAGCCAAAGTGAGGCCCAGAAACGGACTATAGTAAGCAGATAATCTAGAAGACCCCTGTCATCTCCCAAGTTCTTTATAATCACTAAACCTCAAGAATGAAAAGTGTGCTTTATGGTTTAAATCTGTTTTTGTTCTCTTTAAAAATAATGATGATATATTTAAAAGTACAAAATATAGAAATAAAAGAAGATCCCCTGTCTGGTGTAGCTCAGTGGATTGAGTGCGGGCTGCGAACCAAAGCATCGCAGGTTCGATTCCCAGTGAGGGCACATCCCTGGGTTGTAGGCCACAGCCCCCAGCAACCACACATTGATGTCTCTCTCTCTCTCTCTCTCTCTCTCTCTCTCTCTCTCTCTCTCTCTCTCTCTCTCTCTCTCACTCTCTCTCTCCCTCTCTCTCCCTCTCTCTCCCTCTCTCTCTCTAAAGATAAATAAATAAAATCTTAAAAAACAAAAAAGAAAAATTAAAGGAGAGACACTTTCACATTCACCAGAAATAAAACATTACAACATTGCTTGCTGTAGTCTCATTCCCATCTCTCCTGTCTTATTCTCCCTGGGTATTTTTATTACTATGTACTTTATGATCTACTTTATTCTTTTCCACTGTTGTGTAGTATTTCTTTGAAATACTAAACCAGTGTATCCATTTTCCCTATTGAGGCACACTATCTTTTTTTTTTTTTTAAGATTTTATTTATTTATTTTTAGAGAGGGGAAGGGAGGAAGAAAGAGAGGGAGAGAAACATCAATGTGTGGTTACTTCTTACATGCTCCCTACTGGGAACCTGGCCCACAACCCAGGCATGTGCCCTGACTGGGAATCGAACCTGCGACCCTTTGATTCGCAGGCTAGCACTCAATCCACTGAGCCACACCAGCCAGGGCTGACCACTGAAGTTTTTATAAGTATGTTTTTAAAAATTTCCAGAGTGTGGGTGTGTTTATGGATGCATATATGTGTGTATATCTCAGGTAAAGAGGGCATTTTTCTTTTGTTCAGATTTCCTGTTTCATTACATTCTGGGTAGACAGAATATAGTCTAAGTAAGAGATTCTGTTGTATTTCTTAAGACTTAATTTCCAGCCTAATATATAGTCAATTTTTGCAATAGTTCTTTTGATATTGGAAAAGCATGCTGTCCTTTCATTGTTACTGCAGATTTCTGGTGTTGTCCTCTTGATCAGACTTATTAATTATGTGAGTAATGTTTCTATTTCCAGTAATTGTTTAACTGCATGTAGGCATGTTAAAATCTTTCTCTGTAATGGTTGATTTGAGAATTTCTCTTTTTATTTCTGCAAGTTTATGCTTTTAAAATTTGAGGCTGGATTATTAGATGCATGCATGTGCAGGCTTACATACTCTTGGATCCTCACGCCTTTTATCATCACATAGTACCTCAAATTTATTTTATTTGATATTGACATTACTATACTAGCTTTATTTTGGTTAGGATTTGTCTGGACCAGCAGTTTTTAACCTATTTCATCTCATGGCACACATAAACTAATTAATAAACTTCTGTGGCATGCTAAAAATACATATACTTTTTGCTGATCTGACAAAAAATAGGTGTAATTTTGAGTCATTCCCACCAGACAACTATCGTTGTGTTGGCTGTTGTCCTTTTTTAATTTGACAATCTAGGGGAAAAGAGGTCAGTACTCCCGACTAAATAGTCAGGTATTGCGTGTTTTAAAAATTCTTCCGGCACACTGGTTGAAAATCGCTGGTCTAGACTTGTTATTCTTTGACTCTTTCTGTTTTGTTTTTTTTTTCCTTTTGCTTTCAAACATTGTATACTTATGTGCTTGAGGGGTCATGTTTTTTATACCATTTGAGGATTTTGTCTTCTCAACTGGTCAATTTAGGCCATTTATTTCACGTGATTACTAATATATGTAGCTATATAGTGTCGTCTAAGTTTGAGTTGTCATATTTTCCTGTTTACTTGAATTTTATTTCCTTTATTTTTTTAGAAATGACCCTTAAGTGTTTACATACTTGACTTAATAAAGTCTATATTAATCTTCATGTCTACCTCCTTCTTTCCCTGTCGTGTTTAGCACTCCTCTGTTGAATGTCTGTTCTCATTTCAGAATGGCATGAAATGAATCAATTTCTTATCTGTGTAGCTAGTCCCTCTTTGATTCTACCACTCACAGGCAATGAAGGCACTGTGTGACTCGAAGCAGAGTTGAAAAAGTATCTGAAGTTAAAAGCAGCAGCAGTGTACTCCTTTAATTCAGTACAACTTAAATTGGTTGGGAGGGCATAGGAGTCTTTATTTTAATGATGGTATTAATTTACAGACAGATTATCTTTTCAGCTACTAAATGTTTACTTAATATACCATTTGTGAATGAATTTCTGAGACAGTAGATACATTTGAAATGTGTTGAATAAACCTTTTTTTCTGTCAAGTACAAAACAAAATGGACTTTGAGTAGACTGTAGTGGTGTGGGATCGCGCAGCAGGGTTCACGTACCAGCAGTTCACTGGAGTTCTAGGCAGTGACTTTATGTTTTACCACCGGGTATAATTCATCTGTGGCATAATAAGTGTTAGAACAATACAGACATTATAAGTTGTATTCCGTTTTCATTAATTTCTCTTTTAGCCAGTTCTTCCATTTAGATTCTCTGATTGCTTGCTTAGTATCAGTAGTATGGGTCTGATACTCATCAGACTTGCTGTTATTACCTCTTTAGGAGCAGCGCCCAAAGACAGCCATCACGTGGTTTGAGCGCCCTCGTGTTTCCCAGTTCCAGCGCTGACCCTAGGCAGATTGGCTGATATGCTGATGCTGCCTATCTGTAGTTCTGTATCTCTGTACCGGAAATTGGTGTCTGAGGACTATTTGGGGAAGTATGCAGTGAGAAACTATAGCTATTAATGAACTTGCACACACTCAAGGAAGATAAATGCAATGTGGAAATAAATACTTTTTCTTTATTTGGTTTGAGAGATTGAATTTGATTCCATCTGTTTACTGTTATTAAAGATTTTGTCTATCATGGAATTTCCATGGTTATTATTAATTTTTTTCTTTGTGTATGTACATTTTTCTCATTTTCAGTTAGACCTTTGGATTATAGCCTGCCTCCTGAAGAGAGTCTAATCTAATCTTCCTTCAGGGCACCTACAGCAGTGGAGGGGAGCATGGCCTGTGCAGGAAGCCTGAGGAGTTGGATTGGCCTGATTTTATTGGCAGCCTTGTTTAGAGTAGGATGACATTCTAGAAAGCCTCAGATGCCAGGGTGAGAAGACTAAAGCTGATCTTAGAGCCAAAGGGAGCTGGGCAGAAATGGACCAGAGGTTGTCAAATCATTGTTACACGAGTACTAGCAGGGATGAGAAAGCTATATAGATTTTAGAACATGGTAAATAGCTATGTGGTGACAGTAATTTAAGGGGGACTTTTTTTTCACTGCATTGGTCAAGATGCGTATCAGTGGTCTTTATCGACATGATTTTATCAGTGTGATTAGAGCATCGAGGAAGTTAGGCCATTTCCTGTTGTGTTACCTGTCGGTACTTTTGATCAATGAAAGGATAGCTTTTAAACCATTTACTATAAATGTTACTGTATTAATTTAATTTTTTTTCAAAATCAGGAAAGATGATTCTTGGATATATTTTTGTTTGGTGTCCTAACATCATCTCTGCTTCTCAGATTACTCCCTTAACATAGATAGGTGCACACATACATACATCTCCGTATATCTGTCTGTATCCCTTCTTCCTTCCCACTCTCTCCTCTGAATGGCTTTTTCTACATTCTTTCTCCTGTGGGCCCTCTGAGCCTATTCGTTTTCTAACCTTGGAAATAAAATGAAAAGGGCTGCCCAGGGAGGCCAAAGGCAGCATCATTTCAAAAACCAATTATTCTCTCTAAAGTTTACATTCTTTGGGGAAAAGACAGTATATGTTAATATTAAGTGGATAAAATTGCTTCACACACGGTATTTATGAGCATAAGTATTGGATAACAGTGCATTTTTAGAGAATGATTATAGTTAAGTAAAAAAAATACAGAAATGGCTTGATTTTAATGTTATTTTTGGCTTACATAACAGTCGGCTTATTGCTAAACCATGCATTAATTTTGATGCGAGGCCTAGTTTGCCTTTGTTCATCTGTTCCAAGTTTTTGTATGAAGTATTATTTCACTGTAGTTAGTGAGAATTACATTTATACTGTGTATGAATTTATCATCTATTGATAATAAACTAAGATCTAAACTTTTTTTGGAAAAAGTCTCGGAGGATTATTGCATTTTTAAAGAAGAAACTTGATAGTTTCATTTCTTTGATATGTCTGTTTTTATCTCACTGAGATATTTAATGGTATGTGACGCATGTATCTTCTGCATGCTTGTTGCAGAGACTCGGCTATAGAAATCTTATAATATTGCTGAAGTCATTTGTGCACTCAGTGAGTTAAAACAGTGGGGCTCTTCCCTCCAAGGGAAAATGGTGAGGTTTCACTGAAGCTGTAGATCTAAAGTCTGGACATCTATGTTTCCTTTCCTTTTGACTCTTTGGATATCTTGGGAAAGTCACTTCTCATTTTTCTCCCATTCTCAGATTGCAAAGTAAGAATGAAAATACTTGCTTCCTCTGTTTCTAGCATTGAGCTAGTTTTACTATGGCTGGTAAGTCTGTATGTTTTTTTTTTAAGTCTGAAAATAAATGTAAAAGTTCCTGCAAGACCTTGGAAGCGTGCATGAATCTGCAGTCTGCGTTAGAGTTGCTCACATTTTCCTCTGGCATCTGAAAGTTGTTCCCACGTGTTGATTTTGCCGGAGAACTGAGGGCATTGTTTCTGCCCACACAGGAATGTCAGTACCATTTTTCTCAGTGCTGTGAATAAGGCTATCAGAATGCATGCTCTCTCGTCAGTGTTCTGATGATAATTTGTCAGAAAGGAGAATGTGTCAAGGTCTTCTTGCCTTTTTTGTGTAGACTACTGGCCTCAGAAGTCTGGTTTTATATTATCACTTTCCACTGTGCTTTTGTTTATTTACTTGATTGTTTATGTCCGTGTTCACCCTCCAAGGTTATTCTTTCAGACCTCTAGTATGACCTCCACTGGGTTTACTAATTGAATAGTTTTCACTCTCTTTGTATTTGTGGGGGATTTGGAAGTTATGGCACTCAAACCTCCTACAAATAAGTGTTAGATTTAAATATGGCTTAGGAACCAGGAATAATTTATTAGCATGTGTTATGTGCAGTTTAAAATTCCAATGACATAGGTCCAAAATGGTATTGCTAGCTAACTGTCTGGTCCATCTCTCCTTTTACCTTAAAAAATTTTTTAAAAAGGATTTAAGGTGATAATTCTCTCCAATAATTTATTTTTTATTTATGAAGTGTGAAAAGGCTATCTTGCCACCAGAGTACTCAAATACTTTGGTCCAGCTTGAAAAACACTGGAGTTCATAGGAGTAGAGTGGGGCTTCCTCAAGTCATTCTTCAGCTGGCACTCAGGACCCCATTAGGTATGACTGCAGACCGTCTTCGATCTTTTACTCCTGGATTTTCCCAGTCCTCCCCTGCCAGTCCCATTGGTCTTCTGATCAGGCACATCCCGAATTGTCTGTCCGCCCTTGAAGTTTCTGATTAGACCATCTCTACATTTTTAAATATCTCCCCAGGTACATGTTGCTTCCTATCTTTTAATGTCCAGCTTAATTACAGCTTTCAGGATGTTTTTTTCTTCCTCTGAACTTGTTAGCTCCATTAATTTGGGAATCAATCATGCACTGCCTTGTGAAAGAATCTTTTGTATCGAACAACTGCTAAACTCCTGTATTGTTTGATTCTCCCCCTGCTTGTATTGTCTCTTCACCTGGATTGTTAGTTCCTTGTGAAAAAGAACTCTCTTCTCTCTTGCCTTAGGGTGTTAACTTTGCCTGTAGCACTACTCCGGGAGAGTAACTGTTGATTTAGTTCTGTCTACTTTCCCTTGCATGTGAGACATATCTGTCCTTATCTAAGCTAAATGATTGAATTTGCTTACTTAGTCTACTTTTCTCTTAGTCTTCTCTAACTAGAAAAGAAAGATTTGAGTGTATGTATGTATGAATATATAATCCACCCCGTCTCCCACTCCCTCCCTTCCATTGCTCCTTCTGCTTACTGCTGCCCTGCTTTTTCAAATACAGGCTGGGGCAAAAGTGGGTTTGCAGTTGTTAGTATGAGAAACAGTTTGTCCATGTATTATTATTTTGTGAAAGTTTATTCTCATATTATTTATTACTGTGTATTTTCCATATGAACAACTGTAAACCTACTTTTGCCCCACCCTGTATTTGGAACAGCAGGCTAATTTTTTGTAGAAACACTTTAAGGGCTTAAATAAATAAACATATTTATTTATTTTTTTAAAGTTATATTTTATTGGTTATGCTATTACAGTTGTCCTGACTTTTCCCCCTTAGCTCCCCTCCACCCAGCATTTCCCACTCCCTCAGGCAATCCCCCCACTATTGTTCATGTCCACGGGTCAGGCATGTAAGTTCTTTGGCTACTCCCTTTCCTGTACTGTACTGTACATTCCCATGGCTATTCTGTAATGACCTATTTGTACTTTGTGATCCCCTCACTTGTCACCCATTCTTCCACACCCTCCTCCTATCTCTTTATCTTTAACCTTTAGCATTTTAATTATGATGTGTCTTGGGGTGGGCCTTTGCGTCCCTCTTGTTTGGGACTCTCTGTGCTTTCCGGACTTCCATGTCTCTTTCCTTCACCAAATTAGGGGTTTTCTTTCATTATTTTTTCAAATAGATTTCCAATTTTTTGCTTTTTCTCTTTTCCTTCTGGCACCCTGTGCTATGAAGTGCATGTTGGCTTGCTTAAAGTTGTCCCACAGGCTGCTAACACTATCTTCGTTTTTTCAGATTCTCCTTTCTCCTTCTTGTTCAATTGGCTGTTTTTTGGTTTCTTGTGTTCCAAATCATTGATTGGATTCTCAACTTCACACTACTGTCATTTCCCTGTAAATTGTTCTTTATTTCAATTAGTATATCCTTCATTTCTGACTGGATCTTTTTTATGCTGCTGAGGTCCTCACTAAGTTCCTTGAGCATCCTTATAACCAGTGTTTTGAGCTCTGCCTGTGAGAGATGCTCATCTTCACCTCAGTCAGCTCTTTTTCTGGAGTTTCAGTCTGTTCTTTCATTCGGGCCATGTTTCTTTGTCTCCTCACTTTGGCAGCCTCCCTGTGCTTGTTTCTTTGTATTAGGTAGAACTGCTTTGACTCCTTGTCTTGATAGTGTGGCCTACTGTAGTAGGTGTCCTGTAGGGTCTAGTGGCACAGCCTCCCCATCACCCAAGCTGAGTACTCGAGGTGTGTCCTTCATGTCTGTTGAGCACACCCTCCTCTTAAAGTTGAGCCTTGGTTGCTGTTGGGAGATCAGTGGGTGGGATTTACCCAGGCCAGTCAGCTGCAAGGATTGATTGTGACTGTTTACCACCAACCTCCACTCTGTGTGGAGGTTCTGCTGTGCAGGGCAGGGTGGTGGTGCTCTCCTGTAGTTTGTAGCTATCCACTGGGTGTGCTGGCCCTGGGGTTTCCTGGGTAGTATAGGCCAAGATCAACCCCCCCCCCCCCACACACCACCTGTGTGTTGCCTGGGACCACCCTGCCTGAGTTATAAGGCAATCTGAGAGGCTGCTACTTTATTGGATTTAGAGATTCCCAGGCGCCAAGGTGTGAATCTGCTGGTTCTGGGCCTGGGTGTCACTGAGGCCAGCTCCTGCAGGTATGAGAGGATTTAGGAAGTTGTGAAGCAGGAGCCAAGAGCAGCTATTCATATGGAAAAGCAGCTTGGGTGGGCCTATAAATTGGGTGGTGTATAGTCTCTGGGGATTCCCAAGGCAGATGAAACAACGTTATCCAGGTTGATAGTGTCTTAGACAGGGCACCAGTCTGCCAGCTCTGTGAGGGGAGGGCCCAGAAAAGAGCCTCTGCTTGCCTTGATGGCAGACACCTTAGCCTCCCCCTGTACGCTACTGGTGCCCCTCAAGCTGCCTCCCCTGGGCCATGGTCTAGAGGGAGTGAGTCTAAGTAGGTGAGTCCATGTGTAGGTTCTTTAAGAGGTACTGCTTGGGGCTCCAGAAGTCTTCCACCTACTCAATCCTCACTGGTTTTTGCAGCCAGAAGTTGTGGGGACTTATCTTCCTGGCACTGGGTCCAGGCCCAGGAATGGGTCTACAACTCTTGGCTCCGTAGATATTCCTTCCAAATTTGGACCCACCACACTCAGATGTGGGAGCAGCCTGTTCTGTGGCTGTGCCCCTCCTACCAGTCTGGGTGGATGTGGTTTCTTTAATTCTGTAGCTGTCAGACTTCCATTCAACTTGATTTCTGTCTGTTCTGAGTGATTGTTCTATATTTTAGTTATACTTTTGTTGTGGTTGTGCAAAAAAGCCAGCCATGTCTGAAAATAATTTAGTAAATTTTTATAAAAGACTATAGGAAACTGCTAGTGATGATAGTGATACAGAAGTGGATAAGGTATGGTCTTGGCTCCAAGGAATGCAGAGGCAAATGCAGACTCCCAGAAGCCTAAGAGTTCTTTCGCTTAAATGAGGGCATTCTGGTCCGATTACTTGCTCTGGATGTAGGCTGGACGTGGTGAGAAGAATAGAAAACATACTTTATTCCCTGCCTCTTTTTCTCTAGTGTCTCTTCTCTTGATCAAACTAAAGAACGGTGTGGTTTTATTTCTCAGCTCTCAAGAATTTGACCATATGCTTTCTCTTTTCCACCCTCCCCACTTTTGGTTTCAAACTTGGGGGCTTGCCTTTTTTTGCCCTTGCATCAATGGTATGTTGAAAGTATTACACTTGACACTTGAAAGTGACTTCTCACTGTGAGTAACCATCCTGATGTAATTTTGAAGGCAACATCCATTTCTTTCTGGCCCTTGTCACACATGCTGCCAGGCAAGCTAACTGCTTGTTAACTTACCTCTGGATAACTTCTCACCGTAGTCTGAGGGTGGTAGTACAGTAGGCACTGGATCTTTGCATTGCTTTTTCTCTTGGAATGAAAATTATTTAAAGGTTGAGTAAGACTGGAAAAAGTGGGAGAGGAAAAGGTTATTTTCAGAATAAATTTGTATTTCAAAACCTGTTCAGGCACATTTTTCTCACTCTATAATAATTAAAAAATTTTAAATCTTTGTCAGAGTTCATAAAAATGAAGACATATAAATCTCATTCAACAAAACCCATAAGAAATCTTTGGTTAAATTTCTTCTACTCAGAATCTGTTTCTATTACTACTTTATTTCTAGTCTCTTTTCCTTGCTGTTGTCCTGTCTTGTCCTAAGCTAATTGAAAATGTTACCGTTTTTATTTCTCAAGTGTTAGGAAGTGTTGCTGGGTACTCTCCTCCTTGATCCCATCTTTCTGTTCCCCATTTCTCCCTTAAGATCCTGTGGAGAGATGTGTGTAGGGCTCATGGGCTCAAGGGTTTGGGAACCTTGCCTCTACCTGTGAGTGTTTACTGCATGAAAGCCGGGCCGTGTTGTTCGTCTCCTCCGCAGCAGGGTGCGCGCTCTGTGGCCCGGAAACGTGCACGGGCTTACCGTTCCTGTTTACAGCACTGTAATGCGATATGCTAGCATTTGGGTCTTAAAGGGATTGAGTGAAAAATATGATTTATAAAAAGCACTAGATTCCTCAAAAAATTTCACCAAGGTGGCTAAATGACTAAAGTATTGATATATGATCTGTCAGAATTTATTTTTATATAATTATGTTCTGCAACAGAGGTAAATATTAACACTATTAGAAAAGTTATGGTTAGAAAAAAGAAGTTAGGATTAGGGATATTACTTAATTTTTTGAAGCTCACATTTTAGAGAGGCATCTCAAGACGAAAGCTGTATTCTGCTGATTCCCTGAGCTGCATCTCATAACTGTGCTTCATTTGGACTGTGTGTCCTGTTACCTGCTGTGAGGGGGAGTCTGATTGTATCATCTGTTTATTCACAAACAGAGAAAATTTAATCGGAGTCTTACAATATTTTTCATATTCATTGATCTCTTTCCATATTTTTGCCAGCAACAATTTAAAGATAATCAAATAGGAATGTTCTACTAAGCTATTTTTTATAGCACAGAAAGCCTGTATGAATCAAATGTCAAAATTCATTCTGGGCAAATAGTTTACAGAGAATGTGCTAGCCTACAGAAGTTTTCTGCTTATGGTTTTTGAAATAAGTTTTAATGGAAGTGGTAATTTTTAAAAAGAATTAAAAAATTGGATATGTTTTTCTGGCTAGATATTTAATACTAGCCTCTTTATTTATTAATTACTTCTCTGTGTTTTAAAAGAGATTATACTTTTCATAGATTTTTAAGGAGATTATACTTTTTAACAGATTTATGCCAATGGTTTTTATTCAAAGCGAATAATAGAAAAAGTTGCACAAAAAAAATGTTGGAGCTTTCATTTCTTAAGAATTATTTTAATGACATGGCTGCTAAATTCCTTTAGTGCTAATATATAATTTTTAAGAAAAATAGGAAGTTAAGGAGGTCATATTTGTATAGTATTTTACAAATGTGCTTCAAAATATTATTTATTTAAATATATCTTGTGTGTTTGGATATAATTTTATCCTTAAATATTGATTTGGTTCCTACCTTTGCTGAAAGATTAAAAGTATGAAATATTATTTTTCCTCTTAAGTTGCTTATAAATTTTTCTTTCAGAGATTAACTTTATATATGCAACAAGAATATGAATATAATTGATAAGTATGTGTATGTTTTAGATGAATAATACAAGAGTGTAGAAGTGTCACATTACTCTAGTTGGTAAACATCTTCATTGAGGAGAAAAGGACTCCTGGACTCTGAGAGTGGGGTATTTAGGACAACTCAGCAACACCTAGTCTGTTACATTTTTCATTGAAAGTGGCTAAATAGTAATATTCAAGCAGGGATTTGGAGTTAATAAGAAAAGATTTTAGTGTCTACTTCCTTATATGTCAAGGATAACATGCTAAAATGTATGGTAAACTTCTGTTAGTACGAGTCACTTTTTGCTTGGCCAGTATCACCATATTTGACCCCGACTTTTCTTGGCTTGGATTGAAGTAGGAATCCTTTTATCTTGAAAAGCCATTATGTTGTTGGGGATTAAATGAATCAAGTTCTTACCTTCTCAGCAATACAGAGAGGTGGGCTTCCATCCATAGGCAAGGTTGCAAAGAAAACATAAAATAAAAATGCATGAAGTAAATCTCCTGTCCTTTTCAGCCTGCTTTCCAATTTGTGTTCACGCCGATTGCATTCTTTCTCCTTGCCCTTGTGGCAGGAGAAAAATGTTAGTGTGTACGTTTGCACATACGCTACGTCATTTTAGAAGAGCTTCCTTAGGGAGCAGAGCTAAGTGCGTTTATTTTAATCTGCTGTTTTTAATGGGAAGTCCACTTTCCCATAAAAATTTGAACAATGAGCATGATTTATCACCAGGAGAAAGTGAAATGGACCAGTACAATACAGCAAATATCAAAGTTGCCATGAAGCCTTTTCAATTTCTTATTATAAAAAAACTTTTAATGGGTTGCGGTAGCTTTAGTATCATCTGTCTGGACATTGTTCACTGTTTCTAGTTTTCATTTTCTTGCTTCATTGTTTCCTGCAGGTGTCTAGATATCCGTTTTATTTTGCATGTGTATTTAATGGGGCAGAGTGAAGGTGAGTCATAGAAAATAAAAGGATGGAAATGGTATTTCACCTACAGTGCTTTTTGGGGGAACAAATAATAGGTATAATTCTTTGGGTCATTCTCTATTATATACGTGTTTGGTTTTGCTCATGAAACATTTCTGGGCAAGCGTTGGTGATGCTGTTAAGGAATAGGCAGTCCCCGCAGGCCCATGCTTGGAGCCCTTGTAGCACAGGAGAGGGAGGCTGCACTGCCGTGTTCAGGGCTGGATTTCAGTCTTATTTCCCAACAGTGAGGGTCTGTTCTGGATGTGGTGATTTGGGGATGTATTAAATGTTAATATATCTGTAAAGTGTTTTAGTTGGTGGGATGTTTCTTCTATGTATTTCATCATTTGACATCACAGTAATTGATGGAGGGAGGGTGGGTGTCAAAACTGAAATATTGCATTGGTCCCATAGTTCTCAAATTTAAAATGCATTTCACTTGAGCTTTTTACTGCTTTGAAATCCGGATGTATATCATAATATATGTCAAAAGAAACTTGATAATATTTTAATTTTGCTCAATAAGTTCACAATACTGATGGAGGCCAGTGGCATGCCCAAAGGGGAAAGGGGTGGGCTTCAGATGCTGGGTCTGGCCCTCAGCTTTAGGGCGTACGTTAACTCTGTTCCCCTTGCTCAAGTAAGTCAGAGGAAAACTGACCATTGCTCACCAGTCCTATGAACATAGAGACATATTAGAATGCCAGGAAATAAATTTATAGTGAGATAACTGCCAGGAAGAATTGATTGGTTGACTAGTTCTTTATAACAGCAAGGTTATCAAATGATCCAGGTGATAATCATAAGACGCCTTTGTGAATATTAAATTCAGAGCAATGAGTATTATATCAACATAGTAATTGGTATCTTAGATGCATTGTAACTGTGGAGGGTGGGTACATCTGACAAGATCAAGAATAACTGTACTTTCAGACCAGGTACCCTTCTTGTAAGTGATATTGATAAACTTTTGCCTTTTGTTATTCCCATTCCTCTCCCTCAGGAAGCCTAGTTGGATCTGTAGATTTGGATGCAAATACACGCCCCCTTTTCCCCTAAACTTTTACATACCCATTCCTGGGTCTCCTGCAGTCAGATCATTGCATCCCTCACATGTACTGATTTCACTTAGGTTTCCCAGTAAATATTAAACTCTTGGGTTGGCCAAAAAGTTTGTTTAGTTTTTTTCCCCCTGTGATGGCATATCAGTATGTATATAAAAAGAACTTATCAAAATTGGTGAATTTTTTTGCAGCCATTTTAATATTGAAGATGGAAGAAAATACACAATATTTTCAGTGTATTAGGCTTTATTTTTTCAAGAAAGGTAAAAATACAATCGCAACACACACATAAACTAGATTTGTGCAGTGTATGGGGAAGGTGCTGTGACTGATAGAACATGTCAAGTGGTTTGTGAAGTGTCTTAGTACTATTGATATTTTGGCCAAGCAGTTCTTTGCTGTGGGGCTGTCTTATGCATTGGAAGATGTTTAGCAGCACCCCTGGCCTCTACCAAGAAGAAACCAATAGTGGGAGAGAGATGACATGATCAAACTATCCAAATCAGTAAAGTTATTAATGAAAATGAAAAATATGTCTTTTATTTTACAGGAAAAAATGTAATGGACTTTTTGGCCAACATAACACCTCCAAGTTCTGTTGGAAACCTTCTATAACTTTAGTGTTTATAGTTGTGTATATTATTGACCTAGTAGGCTTGGGATTGGAGTTGAAGCTGGAAAGAAGAATGATTCAGCTGAAACTCTTTGCCATGTGAAAATATTGTTTCTGTTGGGAAAGATTCTGAATTTCAAATAAATGTCACATGTCACTCTGCTTTTTAGGGCAGGATTAATATAGGAGGGCTTTGAGTGGGCCATCTGGATATGTGAATAGTACACAGAGGCACTGCAAAGGGAACTTCCGGCTTATCAGCAGGTTGTCTGTGCGTGTCCTGTGTCAGCAAATGATTTGTTTGGAAAATATGTTTTTCTATAGAAACAATGCACCAATAACAATTCAATTTCTAGGTCAGTTTGTTCAAGTCTGTATGTTATGTTTTTGAGTTGAGTTCTAGATGCTTGATTTTCGAGCAGGTGGACATGCACACAGCTTCTGCCCCACTTTCCTAATTCAGGCCCCAAATTTTAAATCTGTGCTTTTCATGTTTTTTTCCTATTTCTTGTTGCTTTTTCCCTTAGTCTTTGGTGTTTGAATTCTACAATGTTACTATTACTTTTGTATTATACTATTATTATTTTGTGTACTATAATACAAAAAAAAAATTCTCTGCTTTCTGCCTATCTCTCCCTAAGTAATGAGCGGGTCAGCAGTTTGAATGAATGACTTCAGTGTGTGAAGGAGTTACCTGTACTGCCTTCTAATAGAGATTTGCATTGTGAAAGAAATCTGTTCTTTGTCAAGAATCATACATGGTAGAATTTTACCCGTAACGCCAAGGGAAATAAAAAAATTAAGGTAGTTTGTGAGGGGGCTGGAGGGCTGGATTTGTGGCATGTTTGGGTCGGGTGGATACCTTGCTGGCAAGGTGGCCTTTTGGGGAGACACACTTCAGGGCCACGCTCACCAAACACTTCCAGACTCTTCTGCTTCTGAATCCCCATGTTCCTCTCTGATGCTTGACAGTTTTTCTCCTTGTATATAGTTGAAATAATTGATGGTATGTGTGTTTTAGGTTAATCAAAGCCTTAAAAAGGGCCCCCCACAAAATGAACACAGACCTTGTTGTCACCTTGTCTTCGTTTTACTTTAGTGTGTTAGTCATCTGCCAAGAACGGAAGACTTGTATTGGGAAGTGTGTCAAGCTCAATGGAAACACTGTTGCCTCAGATCAGTGTTGTAAAAAACTTGAGATATCTCAAAATGAAACACATTTTATTCTCAAATTGCCCATAAGTTGCTTGTCATTGAATTCAACAACCACAAATTCAGGTGGTGAGGGATAAGGAAGTTAGTGTTGCTAAGAAACCTTCTCAAGACCTCTCTCTCTCTTTTTTTTTTTTTTTTAAAGATTTTATTTATTTATTTTTAGAGAGAGAAGGGAGGGGGGGAGAGAGAGAGAGAAACATCAATGTGTGGTTGCTGGGAGACATGGCCTGCAACCTAGGCATGTGCCCTGACTGGGAATCGAACCTGCGATGCCTGGTTCGCAGCCCGCGCTCAATCCACTGAGCTACGCCAGCCAGGGCAAGACCTCTCTCTTTGTATTGGGTCTTGTTTCCCTATGTTTTATAATTATCATAAAGTAAATATTTAAGGGATTAAGATTATTCTGTTTTACAACTTGACTTCCGCTTTGGTCCGTTGTAAAAAGTACTTTAAATGCTCTTGGTCAGTAGAAGTGAGACTAGTTTCGTTGAACCTGTCTTGTGTTTATGTATCTGGTGATTTCTTTTTCAAAGCTAGTGCCAAATGGAGTTGTTATTAAAGATTTGCCAGATAAATTTTATGTTACCGGGCTGTACGAACTAGTCATTTAAAACAAAAGGATTTTAAGTGAAAACTTGAGCAACCGATGTCTTATCCAGCAAGATCCCCAAGGGCTGAAAGGGCAGTTGCCCAGCCAGATGAAAACTGTGGGCCGATGACCTTGGAGTGTATGAGGGCAGATCGTCTTAACTCCAGAGGGGAGATCTGTTTGCTTACCTGGGTGTCAGCCTTGTCTCAAGGTCAGAATCCTTGGTTAAAATATGGGAGCAGAGGATTTTTAGGGCAGTGAAACTACTCTGTATGGTACTATAATGATGGATAGATAATGTCATTGCATATTTGTCCAAACCCACAGAACATACAACACCCAGAGTGAGCTGTTGATTTTGGGCAATTATGATGTATCAGTGTCGTTTCATTCGTTGTGACAAATGCACTTCTCTGTGGGGGATGTCACTGATGTGGGAGGCTATGCGTAGGGATGGAGGATCTGTAGGGAAATCTTTGTAACTTCTGTTCAGTTTTTCTGTGAACCTAAAATACTCTAAGAAAAAAAAGTCCAGTACAAAACTTAAAAATGCAGATGCACAGGTGCCACCTTTGAAAGTTCCCATTTAGTGGGTCTGTGCCAAGCTCAAGCATCTGTGCAACCCAGAGCTAAGAAACATGCTGACACCGAGGCATGCCCTGGGGGAGCTCTTGCTCTCAGGCTCAAGGTGAATTCTTCAATCAGCTCCTTGTCAGATACCAGCATGGCCGGTGGGGAATTTCCCTCAGTGATAGGAAAGTGAGTGCAGTAGACACCCTGTGTTAGGACTGCAGGAGGGCTGATGAAGTGTCCGTCTGGGTTCACTCACTCACTCGACAGCTGTTTCCTGACTCTAATTAGTGGCCGAATTTGTTTGGTTATGATTTGCCTTGAGTAATCCCCAGAACACAGTAAGAGCTTGGTAAGTATCAGCTGTAATTATTATCATTATATTTTAAAACCCTGACTGTGATTTTCTAAGGATCTTGAATTTTTCTTGAATTTTTGATGAAAATACTTAAGTGCTGTGCCTTGGATAAATTCCCAATATTCTTATATTTTATCAATGCCTTAGTGGCTTGGAACGCCCATAATGTAAACACATACCACTTATATATGATGGGGGTCCCCAAAACCCTGGAATTTATTTGTAAAAATTGTGTATATATTCTTACATGTTTAAACTTCAGTCACCGTCAAAGTACTCTCCATTTGATGCAATATACCTATTGAAACATTTTTTCCATTGCTCAAACAGTTTTTGAACTTGTCAATTTAGATGCCTTTTAGTGCTTCTGCTGTTTTTTGTTTCACCCCTTCAACATTGGCAGAGTATTTCCCTTTGAGGGCTTTTTTCATCCGGGGAAACAAAGCAAAACAAAACAAAAAGTCTCTGGGGAATGATTGAATGAATACGGAGGGTGGGGCATGGGGGTCATTCCAGTTTTGGTCGAAGACTGCTGACCACTCAGCGTGGTGCACTCGCAAATCACGCATCATGAAATGGGCAAGCACATTGATAGAGTCTTCAAAAAAAAATTCACTGAAGCTGAACGCAGCCTCTCGCAACACCATCAGCTGGTGCACTGCTACAGATGGGTCTAGTGGAAGCCTGTCGTATAAGGGATCCACCCTTCAAAAGATATTTATGTTTTTTTTTGGTGAGGGGTGTCCCCTCTGGTATTCACAATGGCCTTATAATTTAAAGAACTTGCCTAGACTCAAAAAATAAACTTTAGTTAGTGCTTTTATGAGTAAGGAAAAAATCCACAAGATTTAAAAACAATATACTTTCTCTTGAAATTTTGAATAAACCAACTCCTAGTTTCAAAGCACTTAGGCTTATGTTGGCGAGGCATTGGTCATAACTAGTTGAGTTGAAAACAGAAGAATGTCAAAAATGAATTTAT
This sequence comes from Tonatia bakeri, assembly GCA_004024845.1. NCBI lineage: Eukaryota > Metazoa > Chordata > Mammalia > Chiroptera > Phyllostomidae > Tonatia > Tonatia bakeri. Next base: position 115,608 of record PVIA01000307.1, on the reverse strand, counting down.
TTACTTTACCAGTAAAATAAACTCTAGAAACAGAAATTCAGTTGGATTTTATATATGAGAAACTGCAGCTATTTGGTTAGAGCAGACAAAGAGTAGATGGTCCTTCTTCATACGCTACAATACCATTCCATTAAACTCTTATTGCCAAAGGAAGGCATGTCAGGGACCACACTTTGTAAACAGCTGAGCAGCTGGCATGTATTTGAACTAGGGGTGTTTATTATTCCTTATCGTTTAAAGTAAAAAAATAAGTATAGTTCCTTGTATAAGATTTGCATGCAGATATTTACATATCACCAACAAATGTGGTTTGCTTAGCCAGTTTCAAGATCCATCACCATAGGGGTTCGGTGAGGTTTTCTGCAGCTCCCTTCCAGAGCCTGGTTTTGGGGTTACCCTGGAGTCAGCATCTTGGTGAAAAGAGTGGGAACTGATTTTTGGAATAACCTTCTGCAGGCCTGTTCTGCAGAGTGCAGACAGAATTCCTTTGAGAGGGTGCCCCTCTGGTCAGCTAGCTAATTCCTGTGTCCCGAAAACAGATGAAAACCTTAGGGTTTCAGGAAAAGAGAGCTACAGCCACACTAGAACTGTAGGATGTGATTTTGGATGAAAGATTATAAGTTTAATGTTTTATCTTTTAAAACTAAAAATTAGCATTTATTTGCTTGGGTGGTGGGGGAGAAACCAAGCTACTAGACTTAAATTTGTGGTTGACTTAAATTAAGTGTAGAAATTACACTTAAACAGTGTATTCTGCTTGTTTGTTTGTGAATGATATTGGTAGCAGATTTCTGTTGTTGTTGTTGCCATTTTCCGTGAAGATGAAACGTCTTCTTCTGTCTTGTTTGTGATCACAGCTTAACTGGTTGCTTATGAGAGGGATTGTGTACTTGGTTAAGAATTCTAAAACATTTCAAAACCCAGAAAACTAGGGTGGGAGAACATTCGCTTTGAATACTCCGTTTAGAGTAGGAAGCACTGTGCTCACGAAATAGGGTCTTACTTAACAATGTATGAGTGGCAACGCCTATGTCCTTGAGATTATGGCATGTATATGAGTTTTTTAAAGGTGAGCCTACAAGCTTCTAGCTACATTAGGAATCCCTTTAAAATTATTGTAGGGTACAGTTACTAGAGGGTATTGTGCAGTCTGTTCTGGCCTTGTGTTTGTTTTTGCTTTAGCAACTGCCTTTTTATTTTTATTTCGAGCACTTAAAACTATGTTGAATACTATTTTGTGTTGTTCACGTCAACAACACTACCCAATTTCCCCAATGTTCTGTCACAATCCTCTGAATCCCGTGGAATGGAAAAGAAGTAGAGGTTGTATGATGAGCTGTGAGGTGTTCTTTTCTTTTCACCATTCCCTTTTGTAGCCTAGTCTTGAAGGAATACTACCTAAGAGAAATTTCTCTTTTTGATTCTTTGTAGTGATTTGTAACAAACTTACGGGCTTACTTGGGTTTGATAATACATGCTAGTCTGTCTCTGTGTCATCAGTGGATGTACGTGGATGTACAGTGGCCTGATCACTAATGAAAAATAAGTTTGAAAATTTTTCAACTGCTTAAAAAAAGATACATGTGTGTATACATGCACATGTATGTGTGTGCATACATATACATTTATATGTTATATTTACATGTTTATATTTGTAATATATACACATCTTTTTTGGAGTATTTGAAAAAATTTTTCAAACTTAATTCATATTAGTAATCAGGAGAACTTTACTGAAAATCTTCCTTTACTATAAGTGACTTATTTATTTCTGGAATTAAATTTTTAGCACATATACTCTAAATCATTGCATGTGCTTTTTTCCTTTATGTTGGGGTTTGAATGAACTTCGGGGCACAGGTGTATTGAGGGCTCATGCAGATTGGTAGGAAAAGAATGATCTGATAAATGATGGCCTTAGACTGTTTGGACACTCTCTTTTCCCTTCTGTATAGTTTTCTTTGATTTCCTCCACCCTCCATGACAATGCACCAGTTGTTGTGTTTGCTCTTTACATACCTTTCTTTCTTTGGCCTTTTATAATTTGCATAGTGTCGTTTAGAGCTCTAGCAAAATACATAGTTCAAGGGCTGCGATGTATGGATCGCATTGTGTACTTCCCAGCCCTGTCTCCTCGGTGCACAATAACTGCAGTGTGGAGGAACCTACACGGAGACAGTGATGGTGTTTTATAAGACGCCAGTGGTGTGTGGCGTTGACTGCAATCTGCCGGGTAAGCAGTTGCACAAATTCCTTCAAGTTGAGAGGCCTCCAGAAATGTCATGTTTTGGACTCAATAATGAATGCCACAAATAACAGCATAGGCACGGGGGACTTTGCTCAGCGTCTCAGATTCCATCCAGCCTGCCTTTCTTCAGCTGGGTCTGCAGTAGATTGCTTTGCCCTTTTTTTTTTTTTTTTTTTTAAGTTCCCAAAAGCTAGTCTTTCAGTCCTTGAATACTATACTTTAAGCCCATCTAAATTGTCTTGTTTTTCTCTTTCGTTTGGATAGCTCGCTAATGTATTATGCAATCTTTTAAAGGAAAAATAATCTGATACCTGAAAAGTAGATTGAAAGACTTTTTTATTTTGTTTTTAAACTATTGATTTTATATTGCTGATGAGTGGTGTAAGTGGGTTAGGGAGAGGCAGACGGGAAAAACGGATTGTAAAGCTTATTGGTATTTAAGATATAGAAAGTCAGATTTCTCTTTGAAGTATACTTGGAAAGTTTTACTAACAGTTCTGTGGTTTTAATTGTTTAATTACTTGGAGCTCTATTACCAGAGCAGAGATTTACACAGTTTGTACTCGATTTACGGATTCTGCCTAAGAAAGGGATACAAAGCAAAGGCATGCTTCAGATTGCAAGAGGAAATTAACAGTGAAATGGAGGACTTACTGAAGGAATGCTTAGAGACTGAGGAACCGCACACTCTCCTTTTTCATAAAGGTGGGGCCTGGCCTGCTCATCTGCTTTTGTCAGTCCACTAGTTCCCAAGAAATATTTGGAAGTGCTCTGTATTACTAAGGAAGAGTTTAAGTGCAGTGTAAAGTTGTGAAAGTAAAATGTGGGTCTGTGGCTGTTCTCCCCCCAGAACCTATTTGACAGTGTGTATTTGGTTTAGTTCCATGAATATCTATGGGTTGGTAGCTCATGAGCTAGATCCAGCAGATTGCATAAGGCTGCGAGCTACAAGGCCTGAATTCTGGACTCCACTCGGCCAACTTTTTGGCTGGCTTCATGGCACCGAGCCATTCCATCCAACTGATATCTTGGTCTACTGGTGAGCATTCAATTAGGTGCTGCCATAGGAGACTTACTTTTGCTTAAGGTACTCAGTCTCCAGAAGTAATAAATCTCAAAAGGAGTAGAGTGTAAGAGTAAGTACCATAGATGTGAAGTAAATTGCAGGAAGGAGAAAATGGATATTTGGAGAATGGAATAGGCTTCACTTGGAAGGAGTGCTTATAGATGTGAAGTAAATTGCAGGAAGGAGAAAATGGATATTTGGAGAATGGAATAGGCTTCACTTGGAAGGAGTGCTTAGAGATTTGTTTAGAGATAGGGTTTCAGCAGTTGGAAATCAGTGTAAAAAAGAAATTTAGAGTATTTCTTGGCAAATTAGTAGTTTTTTTTAAATCTGGGTCAGTACCCCCAAATTGCTGTAACAGCTACATGCATTAGTACCTTTGATGCAAAATATATGTATATTTTGCTTAGTTAACAAAAATATATTTGTAGTACTTTCATGCAATACAATTTAAGTTGTTTGTAAAAAAAAATCAAAATAATGATAATAGGAAAAAATAAGAATTCATTTCTCTGAAAGAAATCCAGGAAATCAGACTGAAAGGTTAGATCGTCTAAACTCTGTAACCTCATTTTCCTCATTTGTGAAATGAGGTTAGTTGACATAACTGTGAAAATTCTTTAATTATGTTTAAAATCAATTATTATTTTTAGAGCAGCTTGGAGAGGTCCTGTGATTTCAGGTGCCTTTTAATGAATCCATGTAATGTGTCAAACATTTTAAGTGCTTTAAAATGTTTATTTAGCCCTGGCTGGTTGGCTCAGTGGATTGAGTGCCAACCTGGAAACCAAAGGGTCGCCAGTTCAATTCTAAGTCAGGGCACATTCCTGGGTTCTAGGCCAGGTCTCCAATAGGGGGAGTGCGAGAAGCAACCACACATTGATGTCCCCCCTTTCTCCTTCCCTTCTCCTCTCTCTAAAAATAAATAAATAAAATCTTTTAAAAATAAAATAAAATACACTTTACTTAATTTTCTTATCACCATTATAAGGTGGGTATATTTATTTTAAAGAGAGGGAACTGAGGCATGGCAAAGTTCAATAACTTGTCTGAGGCTACACAGCTGTTAAGGGGTAGGCCTAGTGTTCTTGGATTTTATTATGAATTGTGCCTTGGTTCCTCTCCTCTACATGGTGAGAAGTATTATTTACGGAGTGTGTTGTGAGCAGTGTGAAGGTGAAAAAGAAGTTTCGAGCCAGTGGGTGGTATTACTGTCAAAGCATAGGTAAGCAAGTTTGATTGTAGATTAGTAGTTATAAAAAGTAATAATTTGGAACATTTAATATGTAGCATTTAATATGTGTCCCCTGATAATCTGATACAATTTTTTATGAAATAAGAAATATGCTATTTTGTTTGCCCTTTTCAGTTAGTTTCCAAAAGCAGATCAGTTCTAGGTTTTTTCTTGAATAACATCTGTTATTCAAGAGAATTTTCTGTTACATTCCCTCTTGCCTTGATGGATTCATTTATGTACTCATTCATTCATTTATTTTTGAGGGAATTTGTTAAAAAGAAAATTGTCTATTTCTTTGGGCTTGCTTAATGTGTACTTCCCTCAGTAGATGGTTTTTGGGAGTAAACCGTTTTACTTTCTTCTGACCTTGCTAAGAACAGCTGGCCCAGGGAGACCAGCCACTCCACTTGCATATATCCCTTCCTCCCTCCAGCGGCAGAGTCGACGGAAATAGTAAGCATACCTCACTGCTGCCTTCTCATTTGTCACCGTGAGCATCAGGTGAGACAATACCTTGGGGACACCCTTGGATTTAATTTGCAGTGGCCTTTACGTGTGTCACTGTGACTAACTATACAACGACTTTTTAAAGAAAAATCTTAGTCTCAAATTTTTTCCTTATACATTTTTATGTTTAATTGAGACTAAAAGTAGTAAGTCATCTTCTACTGTCTTATTTTCTTCCTCTCTTACTGATCTTCTCAAGGCTTTTTTTTTTTTTTTTTTTTTTACATCATGGAGCCTTTTGGAGTATCAATGGATTTTTATTCTTTTAATGAAAATTTTAAATTTTTGTAATCCTTTTTTATTTCCAGTCATTCTCTTACAATTTTTTTTGGAATATTGTCTCTCTAAAGGACTTTTCTCCTTCTCTGGTAAAAAAGCAATGATTTCTTGCATACTTTTTTGAATGCTAATTGTTTTCTAATATTTCCTTCTGGTTTCTGTACCAAATCATTTTTAGAAGCGAAGCCCTTTTATTATTTTTAAACTATGCATGTCAAAACCTTTTGAATGTTAATGAGTATAAATAATCAATGGAACAAAGTGATTATAGATTAATAGGTTTTATCTTATTTGGCTAGAGAACCATCCAGTTTCCTTAATTTGAGAGATTTAGCATTTATCAACCATTATGACTTTTCATATTCCCTCTCTTTTATTCTTTGTCTTCATCTAGAATTCTTATGAGACATATGTAAACCTTAATTTTGACTTCCGTATCTGAAAATTCTTTAATATTTTTAATCTATATTTTTGTGCATTCTGGGTAGTTTTTTCATATCCATCTTTCAGTTCACTGGTTTCCTTTTTTTTAAAAAAGATTTTATTTATTTAATTTAGAGAGAGAGAGGGAGAGAAACATCAATGTGTGGTCACCTCTTGTGCACCCCCACTGGGGACCTGGCCCACAACCCAGACATGTGCCCTGACTGGGAATTGAACTGGCGACCCTTTGGTTTGCAGGCCAGCATTCAATCCACTGAGCTACACCAGCCAGGAGTTCACTGGTTTTCTTGGTTTATAATTTAATTATTACAGTTTTTATTTCTAGATGTTCTGTTTGATTCTTTTCAGATTCTGCTTTTTGATATTTTTCCTTTGGTACTTTAAATTTTATTTATTTCTGTAAAAATATGAAACATAATTTTTTTGTGTTCTATCCATGATAATTTCCATCATCTGTAGTCTCTGAAGGTCTGACTCGGATACTGTGTCTAACTCTCAATAATAACTGGTTTCCTTGTGTTTGATTTTTTGATTATGTTTGTTGAGAGTTCACCTGTGGAAATGATTTGCTTCTGCCAGACAGCTGGGTGCACCCAATCCAGTTTAAACTGAATTCTTTTTTGGTATTTTTGAATCAAAAAGATAATGTTAATGACAGTCTTCAAATCTGCATGAGGGCCAGATCCTCATAATCCTCTACCTCCTTTCTTGAGCTATGTTCTGTTGAACAGTAATTCTGCTGTAGAATAAGTTAGTAAGTATTTTATTTTATTTTACTTTACTTTAAACTTTGTTTTTATTTTATTTTGTATTTTTAGCCAGAGAAAATAACCAAATTTAGAACATACTCATGTATGGGAACGCCGCATGTGTGATCGAGTCTGAGACCCCACCTACCAGAGAGGTACAGGGACAGAAAGGGGGACTGACGTATATAAGACATTCCGAGTGAGGGGTGAGGGGATGCGTCTTGGGGGCTTCTGAGGGACCACTGCATGAAGATTAGAAGAGCAGATGTTTAGCAAATAAAATTTGGTCTTGCCGTATAAGTGGGTCAAAAAGGTTATCACTGATAATTTTGGGGGGGAAAGGTCTCTAATTCAAATTCTTCTAAGGGTGAAGTTTCTCCTGAGCCTGTGGCTAAAGTTTCCTTTAGCTTCCGGCAATCTGCATACCACAGAGGCACATTTTGGGGTAATTTGTTCTGGATCCCCCTAGTTCCCTCTGAAACTTTCCTAAAAGTTTCACATTCCAGAAGTTGGGTTGGTAGATTGTTCTATATCTCATTAAACCAGTCTCAGTCTTGAGAAAAGTTTAGTTCAGTTAAATGATTATGTCTCATTTTTAAGAGATAGTAGGGTTTTTTTAAGTCAAATTTTGAGAAGCATTAGGTTGAATGATAGGATAGGACACAAGTTTTTTGTTTCATCATAGAACTTATCAGGGTATTTATCTTTGATGCTTAGTTCTGTACAGTAACCAGAATTTTTCTTGTCCCACTCTACTCCCCTTTCTGGGGGTGTGGGTATATATGTGGAGCATCTCATGAGACCAGTGGAACATATTTTGGCAAAGACAAGTCTGCTTCCTGATACCTTTGGGTTTTGCTCCCTGCCTTCTCATTGTCTCTTCCTCTGTGTTTGGACTACTCTGCTCTGACTTTGTATGTGTTTTTGTCTATACATAAGTCTGTGTTTATATCTGTCTTGTATTTAAACTGCGTGTAGGAGATGTGATTGTATCTGGTAATCTTGTCCCCAGAGTAAGACATTGTCTTTGGGTGGAGCTCTTGTGACAGGCTGTCTCATAAGCCATTGCTCCATTTGTCTTTGAATCAGTTGGATAAGTTACCCGGTTACATCCCAAGTGGTGGTAGATTAATAGGACTTTTGGGAGGATGGTGGGGGGAGAGCTTCCTTTCTGTTTTCTGTCTTGGCCAGTTGAATGTGAAGTTCCTGAGACCGTGTCTGTCTTATATATTGTTGTTTCCCCATTATCTTATCATAGAACCGATCCAGGTTAGATGTTGGATCAGTGTGTATTTAGCCTTATAGACTGGCAAGCCCTCGTGGTCATCAGAGAGTAGGGCAGCATGTCTGTCTATCATATTGCGTGGCCAGTCTGCTATGGATGGGTTACTTTTTTTCATCTGTTGTATCCTCCAGTATCTTTGGAATACAAATGGGCTCTGTCAGACTCTAAACATCCAAAGTAAAAATTAAGTTCTTTTGAATATTCTGTTTCTCTGTCTTAAAAAAAATCATTTCCTTCTTTAAGATTCATTTCAGATGTCATAGTCTTGGTGAAGCTATGATTTTTCTCACATACTCATTTCATTCTTGGTGTTCCCATAGCACTTGGTACATGAATCTTTCAGCATGTGCCTCACAGTATTGTACTTTTTGTCTTTCCAGCCAGGTTTTGAGTTCATTGAAGGCGGAGATGCTGAATGGAAGCTTAAATGATTTGTGTACACAGTTAAGATCTTATCAAGCATTTAAAATATCTGTTTCCTGAAGAGAGAAGGAGAGGACAGTAGAGATGCAATCTGAGCATCTAGAAGATATTTTGGCAGTGTTTTGGATGCAGGCTAGTGAAAAAACAGTTGCGAATGGAATTCAGCTCTGATTAAGGCACAGAGTTTGGCACTTGGACACACACTATCTTCCTGGGTTAATCTGACCCTCACAGTAAGCTGTTAAAAAAGCTGTGATCTCACTTTACACTTTACTTTAGGGCAAGAAAGTAGTTTTTCCATTGTCACATTCACCTATAAACAGCAAAGTGCTTACAGAATGTCAAATGAGGGAGGGACTGGTTCTGATGCCAGCTCACGCAGATGCCCCGCTCTGCTGCCCGTCCGCCCAACACTGCATTGTGGGGGTGAGCTTTGTGGACGCTTTCCTCTTAATCTTAGGGGAATTCTGTCCATGAGAGCATGTTTCTATTTTTGAAGTGGGAACCAGTGAGAAATTATGATTTATTAATAAAAATTGACTTTACACCAGTGTGGGAATGTGTTTTCCCTTTGAACTGAGGTATATATTTATAGACAACAGTTGTCTTAAATATCTTTTTCACCCTAATTTCAAATAGCATTATAACCAAATGAAGTGGTATGAATCTGCTTTTGACTGGTCACGTTTCTTCACGACATCTGCAGCTTCTTAGTTTCAGTAGTTAGCTTACTTGAAAGTAGTTGTCTTTATAGTCAGAAGTTTCATAGAAGTAGTATGTTTGAGAACTATTGTCTGATTAAAGGTCAGCTAATATAAGCTTCCATTGACTTTTTCGTATCTTTCTAACTAAGAAGATGATTCTTTATGGTAGATAAAATGTCCTTTGTGACTCATTTATACTTCATAATAGATGCATGGTGGGTGATAATCTAAGAAGATAAATGTGGCAGGAGCTATAATAGTTTGCTCCCTCTGTTATTTCAGATAAGGAAGGTTCCTAATTACAAAGCAGGCACTGAAAGTATAGCTACAGTCACTGTGGACCTCAGCGCGTGAAATGTCACCTCATTTAAAGTATGTTACATACTGGTATTTTTTTCTAGCTCCTGTTGTACTAGGCAGGCTTCTACTTACTGGAGATTCAGGAGTGTACAATGACATCAATGTGAGAGAAAGCAAGTTCTGTCTTATATTATTGATTACCTTTAAAATATCCTTTACTATTATTTGCAACCAAATCTCCTCACATCTACTCCAGGCTCCTATACAGAAGAGACAATGAGCTTTGCTGCACATTTGAGAAATAACTGTCATGATTTGAGCCACCCTCTTCTCATAAAATTATTTTAAAATACCTCCAAATTCAGTTTAATTATATGTAGATTAATAATTGCATGCAGATCAGATAATAAAATTCAGAACCTCTCATTTTTAGAGCTAGAAGCAAAATTTTATATAAATGAAATTAGTCATTTTTCATGTTCTATACTCTCCAGCTTATAAACAATAGGAGCCAGTATTGATTAGGCACGGTGGTCTGGGCTCTCTCTATGTATTACAACTCATTTAGTGCTCACCACGCCCTGTCTGGGAGATTTTATTGTACCCCTTTCATGGGTGGGCAAATTGAGTGTACCTGGTCATATAGCTTGTAAATAACTCAGAACTTTGGTGTTTGGAATCCAGATCCCATACTCATACTTATTGTACTATATTTGTATGTACTTTAACTGTATGGACATAGAAACATGTGTGAAATGTACTTAGTAATTTAATTTTCTGGATATGTAGTGATATGAATAGCACATGCTTGTTATGTTGAAATGTGATCTGTGTGGCTTTCTTCCTCTTTACTATTTGAATTTATTTTTTAAGGAACTATTAGTATAAAAGGTTTAATAATAAGAGTTCCAGATTCTCCTTTACAAATGTTTCAGGCATGAATATCTTACCTCTGCTCCCACAAAGAGGAGGAATAAAAGGTTAAAAGAGAGAAACAAGTCCTTGAATTTAGTTTCTGTGAAAACTATTTTTTGAAACCCCTTATCACAGTTGTATTTATTTGAAATTAATAATAAAACGTTTTTTATATCTTACTGCATATTTAAAGATACGTGTGTGGGAAACTTTAATTTTCACATGCTGCATGAACTAACAAGTACACATTGGGATAGCGTGAGGACATTCACTCTGAGGATGGACAAGTCTGATGGCTTGTTCATTTTCCACTTGGTCCATTGGTTGCTTACATCACTGTGGGGGTGAGGGAGCATGTGGCCTGACCTTGCAGTTGGCCATTCCCAGGGATGAGCATCTTAATTGGAAATGAGTTACCACTTTATGTTTTGCCATTGAGTACACAATGGGCTTTCCTTCTGTGTCTGTCTCTGTTAATAGCAGCTTCTTAAATTAAAAAACACAAACTAAGGCAAGACTATTGTAAGTCCTAGGGGCAGCTGATTTATTGTCCCAGTTCCATTGCGTTATATTTTTAAACTTTGTTCTAAAGAGTGAACGCTATATCATTCTTGAAAAAAAAAGCATAGCTTTGTATTGAAAAAAATTCTTTTACAAATATCACAGAACAGCAATCAAACCTAAGTGCTGATGGGACCAATTGTTTCAGGCTGCATTGGGGAATAAGGATAAATGAGTTTCCTGGGGGCACTATCCTTTGTACATAGATATGACTTGAGGTGCGTTAAGAAATTGACACAGTTTGGACATATTGTTGTAGGTTTTAAAAATAAATGAACTCTTAGCATTTCACTTTTTAATCCTTTTACATTTATATAGAATAGCATAAACCATGGAGCATCAGATTATGCATTTATTTTAGAATGTATGCCTTGTATAGTTATACAAGATTAGAAAACAACTAAATGTTACAAGATTCCCTTTATTAACAGTACTCATGGAATCTCCAGTGCTTCACAAGTAAAGGTATTATTCCTTTTCTTTCAGAAATGTGCTAAAGGACAAGTGTTGTTTGACAAAGTATGTGAACATCTCAACCTCTTGGAGAAGGACTACTTTGGACTTTCGTATCAGGAAAGCCCTGAGCAGAAAGTAAGTGAAGTTTCAAGTTTATTTATATTGTTTTAGAAAACTACTGTATTTTTCTTTACTGCACAATTCACCTTTAAAATAAACATATTTTATGTTTTTATTGTGACATATTTTGTGTTCCGTGAGAAATTTGGTAAGTACTGAACTTGTGTAGGGAGAATCACCTATAACTTTTTGCCATTTTAGGTATTTGCTTTTTCAGTTGCATTATAAGCAGACATAGTGGGATTTTATCCCTTAATTATTAGAGACTGACAGAACTGATTCAGAAATTGTGTTTTGTTTTTGTTTTTTTATGCCATTATCCCTAATTTTTATTATTTTCTCCTTCCATTTCTTTTTAAAAATATATTTCTGTTCTTGATTTTTTTCTCCTTTGTCCCCCTCTACTCAGCACCCCAACTCCCTCAGGCAATCCCCCCACTTTGTGCACGTCCATGGGTTATGCACATAAGCTCTTTGGCTTCTCCATTTCCTATGCTGCACTTTATATCCCTATGGCTATTCTGTAACTATTTGTACTTCCTAATCCCCTCAACTCTTCACTCACCACCCACCCACACCCTCCGCCCATCTGGCAACCATCTAAATGCTCTCCATGTCTATGATTCTGTCTCTGTTCTTGTTTGCTTAGTTAGTTGTTTTTGATTCAGTTGTTGATGGATAGGTATTTTTGCCATTTTATCGTTTATAGTTTTGATCTTTTTCTTAAAAGAAACCCTTTAACATTATAAGTCCCTTTAACATTTCATTTAATAATAGTTTAATGATGATGGACTCCTTTAGTTTTTTTTTTTTTTGTCTGAAAAGCTCTTTATCTGTCATTCAATTCTAAATGATAGTTTTGCTATGTAGAGCAATTTTTGCTGTGGGTCCCTGCTTTTCATGATTTTGAACATTTCTTGCCAGTCCCTTCTAGCCTGCATAATTTCTTCAGAGAAATTAGCTGACAGTCTTATGGAAACTCCCCTGTAGGTAACTTCTTTTCTCTTGCTGCTCTTAAGATTCTCACTTTATCTTTAAACTTTGGCATGATGTGTCTTAGACTGGGCCTCTTTGCCTCTATTTTATTTTGGACTCTTGTGCTTCCTGGACTTGCATGTCTATTTCCTTCACTAAATCAGGGAAGTTTTCTTTCATTATTTTTTCAAATAGACTTCTTGCTCTTTCTGTTCTCTTTCTGGCACTTCTATGATGTGAATGTTGGAATGTTGGAATGCTTGAAGTTGTCCCAGAGGGTGCTTGTACTCCTCAATTTTTTTTCTTTTTGTTGCTCCGATTGGTTGCTTTTTGGTTCCTTATGTTCCAAATCATTGATTTGATTCTCGGTTTCATCCACTCTAATATAGTTTCCCTGTAAATTGTTTTTTATTTCAATTAGTGTATCCTTTGTTTCTAATGGGGGTGTTTTTATGCTGCTGAAGTCTTTGCTAAGTTCTTGAGCATCCTTATAACCAGTGTTTTGAACTCTGTATCTGATAGATTGCTTATCTCCACTTCATTTAGCTTTTTTTCTGGAGTTTTGATCTGTTCTTTCATTTGGGCCATATTTCTTTGTTTCGGCAGCCTTCCTGTGTTTGTTTCTGTGTTAGGAAGAGCTACTTTGACTCCATGTGTTGGTGGTGTGACCTAATGTAGTGGGTATCCTGTAAGGTTTAGTGGTACAGCCACCCTGTCACCCAAGCTGGGTACTTGAGATGTGTGTTGAGTGTGCCCTCCTATTGTAGTTAAGCCTCACTCTGTTGGCAGATAAGTGGCAGGGATGGACCCAGGCCAGTCAGCTGCAAGGACCGACCATGACCACTGACCACCAACTTCTAACCTCTGTAGAGTATTAGCTGTGTAGGAGAAATGTGGTGGTGCTCTGATGTTGTCTGTAGCTGTCCACTGGTTGCACTGACCCTGAGGTTTTTCAGGTGGTACTGGCCAAGGTCATCCCCTACCTGTGTGTTTGCCCAGGGCCATTCTGCCTGAGTTATAAAGCAATCTGAGATGGCTGCTACTTGGGTTTAGAGATTCCAGGTGAATCCAAGCTGTGAATCTAGGCTGGCTGCTGCTAGTGCTGGGCCTGGGCTCACTGAAGCCATCTGTGGCTTTTTGAGATATCCTTCCCAAATGTTTATCCACCACGTGTGGGTGTGGTACCATCCCCTTCCGTGTTTGTGCCCCTTTTCCCAGTTTGGATGGATGTGGTTTCTTTAATTCTGTAGTTGTCAGATTTCCATTCAACTTGATTTCTGATAGTTCTGAGTGATGACTATTGAATATTTTAGTTGTAATTTTGATGTGAAGAGGTGAGCCATGCCTGCCTACAATGCCATTTTGACTGGAAGTCCACAATCAATATCTGTGTTGAATTTTTAGCTCTTGGATTTACCTGTATACTAAACTAAGCATTCCTGAGAAACAGGAAAGGAAGCTTAATGGGAGGAATGTCGAGAGGACCCATGTGTACTTGTTAGTAGGTTTGAGAGAGAGAGCATTTGCTTTGCTGAGCTGATCTCAGTGCCTGTGTGGGGTGAGTGTTCCCTCTTGTTGGGAGATTGGGGGCAAAAAAGGAGATGGGCCCATCTTGACTCAGGTGGTTCTGTTTGACCAGCCAGGACCCCGTGGAGGTCTGCCTGACATCAGGAATGTTTTGAGATGGCTTCTGCTGCAGGAATTTTCCATGACACTAAGCAGGAGCATGAGTGTTCCATAACAATTAATGATAATCCCAGGGAACTTCAGGGCTTCTCAGTTACATAGGTAAATTAAAGAGAGAAAATTAACCAGTTCTGACAATTAACTAGATTTAACCTGTAGACTTCTGTCTTAGTCAGTTCAGGCTTTTCTAATAATGTCCCTGATGATTTACAAAGAACAGACATGTATTTCTCATAGTTCATGACACTGGGAAGTTCAAGATCAAGGTGCCTGCAGAGTTGTTGTTCTGGGTGAGGGCCCACTTCCTGGCTCACGCAGTGCCTTCTCATTGTGTCCTCAGGTGGTGGATGGGACAGGATGTTCTCTGAAGCCTCCTTTATATGATCCTGTGCATGGGGGTTCTGTCTCCATGACCTAATCATCCCCAGTGTCCCCACCTCCAAGTACTCTCACATCAGGAATTAGGTTTCACTATATGAATTGGGGGTGTGGGGATGGGGTGGGGGATACACATTCAGCACTAACACTTCCCTCATTATTAAGAAAGAACTTTTCCTCTTTTATGTCATTGTCTGAATCTTAGGACTTAAGTCTAGTGAAGCTAGTGAGTGTAGAAGAGTAAGGGTTTGGTCCAGGATTGCACCCTAAAGCGAAGCCCTTTGGAGTTTGTTAGATTGTGGCTGTGGACAGACTCACTGCCATCATTCTGTCTGAGGATGCGCAGAACACTCGTTCACAGTGAACGGAGTTCCTTTCTAATATCTAACATTTGCATCACAGTCAGCAGAACAGAGCAGGTAGTAGATGTAAGTTTTATTTATCTACATGCCATCATTGTGTGTATTTATGTATCCTGGTAAGAAAATACAGGGTATAAGGGTGATAATTACATATGAATTAAATTTTCTCAACTTGCTTAGTTTTGTGTCCTTGGTAGCTAATTTGTGTTTAATGCACCCTTAAAAACAATTCAATTGCTTGCCTGCCTCCTGAATAGTATGTGGGTATTTTTATTAGAATTCTATTTAGAGTACTTCTCTCAGAAGTAATAACATAGTAGACATTTGACTAAATAAACTGGGAGCTCTTTTTAGACTTTAAATTATAAGGTAGCCTTAATAACGTTTTCCATACAACGTTGGCCCTCAAGGCTGCAAAGGAGAGAGTGGTGGGAATTGGGCTATCATTATCCACTTTTTCGAGATTACACATTGGTGGAGTCACAGCAGCATTTAGTATTTGTGAAGAAGGGAGACCACGTGGTGTGTTGTAAAATCTGTAGAATAACGTGTTCTGTTAGTAGAAGTGGGATATACTACAGTGAGAAGTCTGTGATTTTTGGAACGCTGGATTTACCTAAGGAAGAGTGGTGTTGAGA
Organism: Tonatia bakeri; assembly: GCA_004024845.1. NCBI lineage: Eukaryota > Metazoa > Chordata > Mammalia > Chiroptera > Phyllostomidae > Tonatia > Tonatia bakeri. Next base: position 100,275 of record PVIA01000307.1, on the reverse strand, counting down.
CAAAGGCACTGTTATTTATTTTGATGACTCCCAATATATGCATCCAATTCATCTTCCACCTGACTCCCAGACTTATATACAATACTTCACCTGACTACTGGGCACTACATTCAGTTGTCTAAGAGCAAATTAGTCATTTTCCCTTTAAATTTCATCTGTCCCCTGAAGCGTAAGTATGTATTTCATTCACTTCTTACACCTCTTGCTTTGCTTTTCAGTCAACCAGCTCTGTTTTTCCCACCTGCTAACTTGCTTCTCCTGGTTCTCTTTGTTCATAGTTTTTGCTTTGGTTTAGGCCCCTGTCATCTCTTACTTGGACTGTTTTATGTGTCTCCTAACTGTGCTAACTGCTTAATCCCTGGTCCTCAGGATCATTCTTCACACTGTTGCTGGACTGAGCTTTGAGGGTGCATACCCAGTCTGGTACTCCCTGGCTTAAAGCCGTTTAATGGGTACAGCCGAACCCTCTCAGTGCGGTTCAGCACGCTCTGGGTCATGTGACTTCAGTCTTTTTTTTTTTTTTTTAGCTTCATTTCTCTGTATTCTCTCACATACAGTCTATATTTAATCCACACCAGTTTCCTTCCTAAAAGGATTCTTACTGGTACATACAATATACACTTGAGCATATTACTCCTTACGTTTGAAATGTACTTCACATTTTTGTATCTGAATGCCTGCTTTTCCTTAAGATCCAACTCCAGTATCCCACTCTGAGGTTTCCTTCAGCTTCACACTGCCCCTCCTGCCTCCACTGTCAGAGAGTTGATAGCTCCCTTCATCTGTCACTTAGATATTTAGCACAAACTTGTTTTGTGTGTCAGTCTTTCTCCCCATTCCTCTAGGAACTTCTAGAGGGTAGAGACCATACCTTTTAATCCGTGTAGCCTCAGTATACCTAGACATTAAAAATATTAAATTCTACCTGTGTGCCATCGTCTCACATCCATGAGGATGGCAAGTATAAAAAAAAATAGCAAGTATTGATGGGGATGTAAGGAAATTGGAACCCTTGTGCACTGATGGTGAAAATGTAATGGTGCAGCCATTGTGGAAAACAGTACAGGGTTACTAAAAAAATTTTAAGTAGAATTACCATGTGAATTAGCAATCCTACATCTAGTATATATTCAAAAGAATTGAAAGCAGGATTCTAGAGGAGACAGTTGCACACCCATGTTCATTGCAGCATTAACAATAGCCACGAAATAGAAGCAGCCCAAATGTTCATTGTTGGATGAATTGCATAAACAAAATGTGGTTAATGAAATATTACTGAGCCTTAAAAAAGAAGGCAGTCCTGTCACGTTATAACATGGATGAACCTAGATGACATTATATTCAGTGAAATAAGCCAGTCACTAAAAGACAAGTGCTGTATGACTCCTCTTCTATGAGGTATTGCAGTCAGACTCATGGAAACAGAAAGTAGAAGGGACTGAGGAAGGTGTCCAGGGACTGAGGGAGGGGAAATGGAGAGTTGTGGTTTTGTGGAAATAATAATAGAGTTTTGGTTTTGGAAGATGAAAATGTTCTCGACTCTCACAGCAACATGAATAGAGTTAGCTCTACTGATGTACAATAAGAAAAATGGTTAAGTTGTTAAATTTCATGTGTTTTTTGCCACTATTTAAAAAATACTGCCCGTGTGCAAACCAGTGTATCACTATGCATCTAGGGGTAAGCAATTTAGACATAGACCCTGCCTTCATTAATGTCCCCACTTATGTTCTAGTGAAGGAGGCAGAGTAAAGAACTGAATTACACAGTTACTGAATTTTAATTACTGCTCTACAGGAAAGATTCAGGGTACTGATGGGGAAGACTTCACAGGAGAGAATGCTGCTTAAGCAGAGACCTAAAGTGTACCTGGCTTTGGCAGGGTGAACGGGCATGGGGAGCACATGCATAGGGCCCTGAGGATTGGAAAGAGGTCTGGTGTTGTTAGTGAGGAGATGATGCACTGAGGCTGGGGGAGAGGCCAGGCGTTGATGGGGGTCGGATCACGCAGGGCCATCTAGGCTATATATTTACATTTGGGAGACTTCCTTTTCTCTAAGAATAGTGGTAAGTCACTGATGGGCTGAAACAATGATGGGAGGCAACCAGCTTTGCCTTTCTGAAGGTCAGTTAGAGGGACGGGGATGAGAGGGAATTGGAGCAGGACTGCTCACCCAAAGCATGCAGGTGGTCTCAAACTTGAGGTTGTGGTAGTGAAAGTAAGTGAGCAGACGATTTAAGAGAGATTTAGCAAGGAGGGAGTAGCAATCTGATCATCAGTTGGGTGTGAGTGCTGCTGGCAAACACCCAGAATTGGGCCCGAGTTTCTGGATGGATGGGGGTGCCGCTCAGAGAGAAGGGGGAGGACCCAGCCGGGGAATCGTGGCACATATCTTGAATGAAGTTTCAGGCATGTTAAGTGTTAGGTCGGATGGCTTCTGGAAGAACAAGTAAATCAGTAAATTTGATTTTGGATATGCCTTAAAGAGTGGAAGCCAGCACAGTGTAAATACTCCATGTGGGACCTACCTCAGCCATACAGAGCACAATGGAGTGGTTTTTTTTTATTTACTGATATTTATATTGAGGCTTTTAGTCAGGCATACTTATTTATAATTTACTTTTTAAAAGAATTCTGAGGTGTCTTTTGCATATTCCAAGATAAAAACAGACTTGATTATTGATAGCTAATCGTTCTGGGAAGAATCTTGCAGTGCAGCAGGGACTGTTCTAAGCACTTTACATGTGTTGTCTCATGTGGTGCTCAGAACAACCGTAAAGGGCGGTAGATAGCATCAACCACACTTCACAGATGCAGGAAGTGGAGCCGTAGGGAAGTTCAGTAATTTGCCCAGACTCACCTAAGTAATAAATGTTGGAGATTAAAAACCAAACTAGGAAGAAGGAAAATAGAAAACTCAATTATTCTAAACTTTCTATCAAAAGGTAAAAATGTATATATTTTATAGTATCATAACTTAAAAAGTAGAAGAGGAACATTTGCCTTAGAGGAATGTTTCATCTTAGCGAATTCTGGAGGTCATCCTGCAAGACTTCATGTATGGGATGCTGAAGGATGTTACAGGTTCTGTTCCCAGTATAAATTTTCCAGCGGATGTTTCCGTAATGGTGTCAGTAAATGTAAGGGATGGCCTGACTTACTGATGGTGGTTTTGTGAGAGTCCGTGCCAGTGCTTCTTGAAAGGGACTTCTTCCTTCCTGTTAGGGAGCGGGGTTTCCAACTAGGAGTCTTCTCTTCTACCCCCATGTTCACTCACATGCTCGCATGTACGCAGCCGCCCTCCCTGTCATTGTGCTCACTGGATATGCCACGATCCCCCCCTTTCAGTTGAATAATAGTGCCATCACTGTTTATATACAGGTATTGATGGACGTTAGAGCTGTGTTCCCATGTCGGAAATGTCTTATTTCTCAGATGTCTTGGGACAAATAATAGATTGTTAACTTTTTGGTAAGTGTCTTAGTCTGTTTGGGCTGCTTTAACGAAATACCAGAGACAGGTGGTTTATGAACAACAGAAATCTGTTTCTCACTTCAGGAGGCTGGAAGTCTGAGATCAGGGCGCTAGCAGATTCAGCATCTGGTGAGGCCCGCACCTGGTTCATACACAGTGCTGTCTTGCTGTGTCCTCTCGTGGTGGAAGGGGACGAGGGAGTTTTCTGGCACCACTTTTATAAGGGTGCTAATCCCAATCATGAGGGCTTTATCCTCACGACTTAATCCTCTCCCGGACATCTCACCTCCTGATACATCATACCATGCGTTAGGATTTAAGCATAGGAATTTTAGGAGGACTCAAACCTCCAGACCATAGCAGTGAGGGTAGTATTATTCTAGTGTACAGGCTTCCAATAGTCCAACTCAGTCCAATGATAGAGCATACCGTGTCCTCGCTACCAACTAGACATTTATTACTTACTAGTTAGGGGCATGTTTAAGGGTCACTGACCGATAAAGGCCTGTGGCATGAATATTTTTGTTGTTCTGTAAAGGCAGATCTGTGTGCATTTTAGAAGTATTAGCAGTTTAATATTGACATTCTATTATAGAAATGGAAGCTTGTAATTAGTACTCTGCATGTGGACAGGGAAGGGACGTCCTGCACAGGAGGAAGGTAATGGTCCCAGTGTGAACCATCGTGGTGTGCGTGAGAGATTCCGAGTTGTTTGACAGGAGGATGTGGCAGCGCCATAGTCTCTCTGCACAGGAAGGACCTGTGAGGTCCAGGCAGGCTGGAAAGAGGAACTGGGGATCTGTCCTTCTTCAGCTGTGCTTTCCTAGCAAGCACGGTGTTGTAACATGTCATGGGTTAATCTGGGGGCTTTGTGGGGAGTAGTGGTAGAGATAGGAGAAAGCTAGGCAAATGCCTACCATTTTTGGAAGGCCTTGTATCTTATACTAAGGAGTCTAGATTTTTGTCCTAATGCGAAGGGTTTAAAATAGGAAATGACATGGTCAGATTTGCATTTCAGATTTGCATTTCAGAAAGAGCGACCTGTTCATGGCATGGAAGGAGAGTAGAGAGGACTGAGACTGGGGGCAGGAAGGTCAGGTGTTGTAGTCCAGAGGCGATGGGAACTAGGGCAGTGACACTGGGAGTGAGGATGAAGAGACACAGATACTCAGTAGGTCATGTCTGCAGAACTCTGTGACTGATCAGCTCTGAGGTCTGAGGGTGAGCGAGGGGTTGAGGATAAGTCCCACGTTTCACGCTTGGGTAGCTAGAGAGCTCATTGGGGACTTTCACACGGGGACCTTGGAGGAGGAGCAGCACTTTGGGGTAGGGGCAGAGATGGAATCTACTTTTCATTTCTCTGAGCTGGAAATGCTTGTACACTGTTGGTTGGATAATGTTTGGTGTGAAAATCAGGGTGTAGGTGAGGGCCGAGGTAAGTGAACAATAAAGCATTTGCGAGTGGATGTGCACTATTATTTAAAGAAGCCTGGCCACGAAGAGAAGGCCAGATGGGAGAGTGATACTAGCGGATGCGGGCTGGCGCTGTCCAGTGGAACTTGTCACGATGAGGATGACGTGTTCTAGACATGCTCTGTCTGGTGAGGTAGCTGCCAGTCGCATACGGCTATTGATCGGTGTGGCAGGTGTGACTGAGGAAGTGAAGTGAAGTTTTATTTACTTGTACAAATTTAAATTGGTGGCTATTATATATAACAGTGCAGAGAGTTCACCAGGGGTTGTTCAGTTGACATGTTTGCTTGGATATGGAAATAACTTTTGACTTTGGCTCTGGGAAAGCCTAAGAAGAGGGTGAGTTTGAAGAGAGGACAGTAAGGGTGATGGAAGAAGAGGATAAGCCTTGAATAAAGAGGGTGACCTCATACCTGGAGTCTGCAAGAAGATAAGGAGTGGTGCAATTGTAAACAAATCTGAGTTAAGCAAAGTGCAACCTAAAATCTCTGGGAAATTTAGGGTAACATCTGCGGAAAGTGACTGGGATAGCAGTGGGGACCCAGAGCGGCAGACTACTGTAAACAGGTGAGCGGGTTACTGTTCAGTCCAGCGGAGACTGCGGATCGTACAATTGTGATGGCAGAAGAATATATTGCTGTTTGTTTTTCTCTAATTGCCATCTGCAACCTGGGTATGATAGTGGGGAAATGGAGTATGAAAGGGGGTTCCCAGTTGGCTAGTTCACAGTGGCTATGGTAGGACAAAAGATTCAGAAAATTGGGGATGCTGACGAGGTAGTGATCACAGGAAGGAACATAGCTGAAGCTGCAGTGGGCTGACAGACTGGGAGAAAAGGCTAGGGCCAAAGAAAGAAAGTTCAAAGTTAAAGAACAGGTACAGTGGGGATAAAGGGGTAGAAAACTTAGGAGAGGAGATAATTGCACCTGAGAATGGAAGATGAAGTCTAATGAAATGGAGAACTCTGTGTGATGAGGAGACCAGGTGTTAGTCATGAAAAGGGGTGGCCGAAGCCAAGGAGAGGAGGGTAAGGTCTTTAAGGCAGGGAATGTTAAGGTCAGGGTAAGTTTGGAGGGGTTCCCCGTAGGATTCTTGTTAACAAGAAAATGCTAATGCTGAATATGGATCTCGTAATTCCTTGTTTACTTTGTAGTTCTTCTTATGAAAAGCCAGGTGAAAATGCTCACACATGTAGGCATATACTCTGTGGGGTTTTTTTGTTTTGTTTTGTTTTTTGAATCTTTATGGGTGCTTTATTCAAATAGTCAGTGATCTGAGAAGACGGTGGGTTTACAACTTAACAGACTGTCTCACATTCCATTTTAAACTGACCTTTTTTATAAGAAGAAAAAGAAAAGGGTAGGTAAGGGTTTTGGAATTCAGGGGAAAAGTTAATCAAACAGAACGCTGCAGCATCCTTTCATCTGTGTCCTGGGCGGTGGGCGTCTCACCCCGGAGCACAGTGGCTCAGATCCCATTGGGATTGCCTGCAGTCCTCCTGAGGCACAAAGGTGGAACCACTTGTGCTCTCCTGGAGTTGGGGAGGGGAGGGTCATACCTTCAGTTCCTGCAACAATAGCTTTTTTGCATACATCGATTACTAAACTTATTAGCTATTACCCAAAACTAAAAATTTTCCAACATTTGACCCCTCCATCATTTCCCTACTGTTAGTTTAAACTGTCTTATTTCTATGAGATCAGTTTCATAAGGAAGTACTCATTTGGTTGTTGAGCACGCATCTTTGCATTAGACCATCTTGTAAGGGGCTTAGGAATACGTTTAATTGCACATCCACATAAGGGAAGCACATTGTATGCAACAACAAGCTATGACGAAGCACAAAACCGTTTTTAGCACAGTTGACAAAAGTTGCACATTCAACAGCTGGGACTATATCAGTGACTTAAGGAAAACATTTCCCTGTCCCTTAGCATTACCACAGGTCCCTAATTATAAATATCAGAGTGAGTTATTTTCCTATTGATAGGCCGAAACAAAATTCTGAAGGCTTTCCAGGGGAGTACAAACACCTATAAGTAGTGAAAGTTCAACATAAGTTCTTCTGCAAGCCAAGATTCAGAGATGTTTAGAACATTTTTGCTAAATATACCCAAATATTCTCATCTAATTTGAAAGTAACAAGTTCTTTATAACATAGGGTTAAACAGAAGTAATGAAAAGAATGTAAGTCATTGTTTTCAAAAGATGACTTTCAGTCTTCTTGAGGTTCAGTGGTCCATTGTTCTTCCAGTGCTTTCTTTACTCTGATGCGATGAATCCAAGGTTTTGTTCCCGCCACCTTCATCATGGTGGGGGTGGTAAGGAATACGTCCCAAGGTTCGGTCCACTTTTGTTCTAGTGGGCTTTCTGGAGATGCTGTCTTCCTAGTCTTCAGTAGCACCTTATCTCCAGGCTCAAAGGACTGTAGCGAACTGGTAAGGGAGAAGTCTCTGATACTAGCAAGACCATTAATTACAGCTAAGGTCTGACTTAAATGCTGTACGTAGTTCTTTACCTTCACTTCTTGCTCTATATGTGTATCTCCCACCCCAGTCACAGCCTGAAATTGTCGCCCATACGTGATTTTATAAGGACTCAACTGAATCCCACTTCCAGGAGCACCCTCATCCTGAGCAGGGCAGTAGGTAAAGCTCAGTCCCAGTGGAGTTGGGTTTCTTGGCACAACTTGGCTTTATTTTTCTTCAAGGTATGATTCATCTTCTCTGCCTTCCCAGAATGTAGGCATACGCTTTGTTTTGTAGGCTTTAACTATAGAGCATTGGGAGAATAAACAGTGGGGTTTCCTTTTTGAAATACTCACTTTTTAGAAAATGAATGCTCCACTGTAATTGGCAATATATTTAATTATTCATATAAGCCTATTTGTTTTTATAACTTTTATATAATTTTTAAAATTCCTTCTTAACTCGTGCAGACAAAAGTTAGTCCTTAAGGCATCTAGGCAAAAGAACTCTTATTTTTTAAATATAGATTTGTATTGTGTCCTGTTTTTTCCACAGAAAATTATTACTATCATACCAACTCAGCTTAATTATTCCTGTTCTGTTTGACACACGTGCAGTCCCAACAGTAGAGTGGTACAGGACACAGAAATGTAAGCTTTCTTTTGTATACTGAACATTATCTGTATTTATAGAAGTTTCAGTCACTTACCATTTCACCCTTTTGTACAGTAAGGTGAGGGGGAAGCCATGGTTGTTGTACGGAGATTTTCCATGGAGAGAAAAATCTAAACTTTCTTTTGATTTTAGTGTAGTATTGTGTTGTGCCCGTTATGTTTGAGACCTTGAGTTGGAAGCCTTTCAATTCACTCTGAGTATGAAAACCTGTCATTATTTGTGTTAGAACTTTTTCACGTCTGTTGAGAACTCTTGTGTAAACTTTATTATGGAAAATATTAAAAATATGTGGAATCAGGCACTTTTGTTACTTTTTTATATATGAAACTCCAAGTCCATAAAGTTCTTGTATTCATGTCTACATGGAACCATCATTAAGAATTTCGGACATTCTGTAAAGGGGAAAAACATTGTCTTGAATTTTTGATGTTAGAGTTTGGCATCTGGCCCCCAGATTATAATATCGTTTTGCTTTAAGCAGTATGAAAGAGGAGCTTATTAGAAGTGTAGTTGATATCCACAGCTAAGTTTATGAAAATTGATTAAAGCCAGGCCATTCCCCCCAGAAACTATAACTAAAAACTCAAATATTAACCTTTTTTGTCATATATAAACTATTCTATAATAAATTCTATATTCAACCCAGTTACACCTTATAATACCACAGACAGGAGTTGAATCACTTTCTCCAGGTGCATAGTGAATGATTCACTGTTATATAGAAAGCCTATAACTTTTCTGCTTACCACCAGCATTATGTAATGCTCTATTAGACCTAATTTAGGCAAAGGTATACTAAAGGGGATCTGCTTTAGTGCTATAAATAATCAAGGGAAAATGAGATTTTAGACAAAATTACTCCTATATTTCAACATTTGGTAATACAGTGTGGGCTGGGTTGAATTTAATGTCTCTCACCTGGCCAAATTGACGCTCACCAAAGGCGAGTGAGGAAGCAGGGCTAGGCGTTTTGTAAGACTCCCAAATGGGACCTGAGCATGCAGCCTGAAGGGGAATTAGGCACGATAGATAGAAGGTTTCCTGGAGTTATCTAGGTCTGGTATGGTGAATGGCCCTCAACCAACAGCTGCCCACTCACACTGCTGATGGGACGCTGACAGGGAGGAGTTCAAAGAAGTGCTTAGATAAGGGAACTTGGAAGCATGGACATGCTAGAGCTTTCTGCAGGAAGCTGTCAACAATTAGAATACTGAGCCAGCAAAGGCTGGGCATCTACCTGATGAGGTAGATAAAGGAATTGAAAAATGCCTCTCTACATTTGACTTTCAGGAAAAAAGACAAGAATTTCTACATAAAAAGAAATCTAGGGCTATACCACTCAAGGGGTAGTCCAGGGGTATGTGTCAGAGGCACCACCTTGAAGCTTGCTGGAAACGAAGAATTCAGGTCCTTGCCCTAGACTTACTCAGTCGTAATCTGTTCTTTTACTAGATTTTCAGGTGATTCAGGTAAAGTCTCCAGGGTTGGCCAACCTTCTGGCATCTCTGGGCCATGCTGGAAGAAGAAGAGTTGTCTTGAGCCACACATTAAATACACAAACACTAATGAAAACTGATGAGCAAAAAAAAAAAAGGTTTTGATTAAATTTAGGATTTTCTGTTAGGCCACATTTATAGCCATCTGAGGCTGCATATGACCCAGGAGCTGCAGGTTGGACACCCCTGATTGTAAACCTTTATGGTTGGAGAAGCACTGATCTGTGGGATAAAATGTTCTTTTGAGGTGGCAGAGAGAGTTAATAGGGTTTTAGAATTTCACTAAAGCCAAGGGAGTAGGGAACCCTAATAACCCAAAGTGACTCGTGGTTCCAGAAGTGTTGCAGTATCATAGCCACTTAAGTAGGAGTTGGGCTGTCCCTGTTTCATTCTGCATAGAAATTTTGACCATGATTCACTGAGGGTTTTTTTTTTTTAACACTGGCATCCTAGGAATATAAACATAATGATTCATAAGCAAGCTTTTATATTTTTGTAGATGATTTTGTTATTACAGAGTAATTGAGAATCATTTTTATTTTATACTTTTTCTGAGAACCATCATTGAAAATGCTGTAGAGAAATGCCAGAACACTTGGTAACTAAGACTGTTTTACCCTCAGATTTGTAGTAGCTGGAGAACAAGATTAAGGAGGATGAATTGACAGGACTTCAGTGTAAAAAAACACGTGTACAGCTCTTTGCTTCCTGCTTAGTAAGAAAAATTCTGAAATCTTGTAAGATAGGGTTTTTTTGTTTGTTTTTTAAAATATGTTTTCTTTTTGTAAGATTTTGTTTATTTTTTTAAAGATTTTATTTATTTATTTTTTAGAGAGGGAAGGGAGGGAGAAAGAGAGAGAGGGAGAAACATCAATGTACGGTTGCTGGGGGACATGGCCTGCAACCTAGGCATGTGCCCTGACTGGGAATCGAACCTGCAATGCCTGGTTTGCAGCCCGCGCTCAATCCACTGAGCTACACCAGCCAGGGCCAAGATAGGGGTTTTTTAAAACCTTCTTTGTGTGTGTGCACTTTAGCAGTCTGTTGAATTCTAGGGGCTGCTTCTCAGAAGTGGTGTAAAGGTAATAATTAAAAATTACACAGTCCTACAAAGGAAGCCAAACACAAACAACATTCTCAAAATATTAAAGAGTTTGAGATAAAGTCATCATTAGTATCTAATCTACCATATTTTGCCACGTATAATACTTCTGGGTACAATGCACACTCATGTATTTTGCCAAACTTTCAGGGGAAAAAATCTTTTATTTTAATTTTTAAATTCAATTATTTGTTTATTTATATTTAGATATTTGTTTTTTTGTATTACAAAGAAACTTTAGCATCTATTTTTGAACATATAGTACAAGAAATGTTATATAACAAGTAATTATAAAACACAAGAACAGATAACAAGGTGTTTCAGGCACTACTCATGTATAATGTGCACCCTTATTTTTCCCTCAAAGATTTGGCAAAAAGTGAGCATTATACACAGCAAAAATATGATAATTCCTACTGTGATTTTAAAATATTGATTAGCATAAGTGACATGTCAAGATCTGTGACTACTGTAGTATGATAACGGAAGTATTTTTTATTTCTATGAGTGACAAAGCTAAAGGTACTGCTGCTATTACCCACACTTTCTTCTCCTGCATTCATCATTGTTGGTAATGCAAAATTTCAATTAGAGGCTAGTGAAAGTAACGATGTAAGGGTCCCCCCACCTGATTCATAAACTCGGGATTTTATATTCTAAGGTGATTTAATAACACTGACATTCCAGGACCACATTTTCATTTTAGTTTACTTTGTTGGAAGCCTGTGATAGGATTCCTGGTAACTTTTATTAATTTCTTATTTTACCTGCTATTCATTCAGAAGGTAAATATTTACTGAGTTCGTACTTTGGGAATGGTGTGGAGAGGAAGGGGAAGGTGAGGAGAAGGATTCCAAATTGAGTGAATGAATGTCTCTGCTCTAAAGTAGCTGGCAAGATACTTGACTTTTACTTCCAGTAATCCAAAATAAATTCTATTGAAATCCAGCAAGGATTAGCTCTTTTTAGCTTTGTATTATTGAGTATATCTTAAAGTTTTGGGAACACTGAGAAAATTCCTGTCTTGCCTGATCATGAGTTGCATGGAGCCATCTCTTAGAGATTCTTGGGCCCCTGACCCGGAGAACGTTTCAGTATGTTTCAGGTGGGCGATGGGTAAAGCTGTCTGTTTTACAGACTTGGCAGGTGGCTCCCCATCATCAGGCAGTATTTAGAAAAGCTTACCTAGATAATACTTGAACATGAACGTAAAAACACTTGGGCTCTTCATACTGGTAATTATTTTCATGAGAAGGGATTGTGCTGTTTTTGCATTGTCCTCATTTCCAGGAAGAGTCTTTACTACAGTAGGGCAGCTTTGTAGAGAGGGCTTATATTATCAGACCGTTTTTTCTGAGGAAAACGGTCTCAGTTTTATTTTATCTGACCCATGGATATAGTGATTGTGTTCCGTGAACTCAGAGTCTGATTAACTTTTCTGGGTGGAAATATTTATATAAATACTAACTTAGATGATAAAAAAGATGATAAGCAAAAAACCCATCTGTTAAAGACCTTGGGTAAAGTACTTACTCTTCAGGAAGCATTGAATGAATGATTGATTGAAAGAACTACCTTATGACTTAGATGTTATCATCCTCATCTTATACTTGAGGAAATTGAAGCTTAAAGAAGCCAAGGACTTCACCCAGGTTCACACAAGAGTTGGTAGAAAGCCAGAATTTGACTCCATGTATTTCTGATTCCAAAGCCTATAAGTGTGGCAGCCAGATCTTTAAAAAACCGTAATGACGTACTGTAATCTATCATAGTTTGTGTGTACATTTATGCCATTTACTTTTCTCACCCTTCTTTGCTTCTTGGTTTACCCAGCACTCTTCCTTAAGTGTCAAAACTAAGAAGTTTATTTTTAGCTGTTAAAGAGTTTTATGTCTGTTAATTTACTTGTAATTGATAATGCAGATAATAAACTTCTATGTCTTTTAAGTCATATTAAGTCATTCTTGTTTTTTTACTCATGAGTTTTGTTCCTTGGCCAGAAAATTATATCTCATTCATGATCTAAGTACTCACTGGAGTTCATTATTTAAACGAAAATAAATCTAATAGACTAATAGAACCTGTGGTCTTTTTAGATGACCACAGGCAGCATCAGGAGGCAGGAGGCACGCAGTGGGCAGATATTAGTCAAGTGTTTAGTGCCTGCTGGTTGCCTAAAACTGTCCCGCACTGTGGAGGATGCACGTAGTATGGCCTCCCTTGCCCTTGCTAAGCTGTGCCAGGGAGGGAAGACCTCACTCAGTGGTGGGAATGGAGTTCACGGTGTGGAAGTGAGTGTGCTCAGTAAAGGGAGGATCGTGCAGGTGAATGGAAGGAGTCACTTCTGCTGCTGCTGTCGGATCGTGCCAGGTAAACTGCCTACTCAGTATTTGGATAGGGATCCGAAATAAAGAAAAGAGCCACTTCAGTCTTTTGATGCCGTGGCTGGCAGTGTTGTGGAAAGTGGCCTGAGATTGACACCGAGTCTGAATTTGGCTGGCTGATGCACAGTGACTTGTCACTCGTAGTCTTGAGTCTGCAGAGCTCCCTGGACTCTCTCTCTCCATGCTGTGCAGAAACTGTCCGGTAACTCATGCAAGGGGTCGGTGCCTCAGGTGAGAAGGGAAGGTGCCGAATGGCGTGGACACTGGTTATTCTTGGGGCAGGGGTCACAGAAGATGATGCTGCTTCTGTCATTTTCCTCCTTAAAAAGAGGGTTTGTTTGTTTTTTGGCTAGGCCTTTAACTGGTAGGTAGTTTCCCCTCCATTCTCTTTTTTTCTGCATGTTAACAGGAGGGATTTTTTTTTTTTCCTTTTCAGTTTGGCACCAGGTGACTCTGATTAATTTTTTCTTGCTGTAGTTGTTACTTCCTTGGATGAAATGCCACAACACATTTGATCCTCCGCGCCTCCCCCAGCCTTTCCTCCATCTGACTAGAGACTGGAGGATGTGTTTTTCTCGTTTGTGTTCACTCATCAGAGCTGGCCATTTGTGAGGCAGCTGTTGTGTGGGACAGCAGCTGCAAGGCCAGGAAGCTGAATGCCCTTTCCTATGGGGAGAGTTACAGCTCTTCCTTAATGTCTCAGTAGAGGTACCATTAGAAGGTTCCACTGGCCCTTCAAACCATTGGGCCATGTAGCGGGGACACCAGTGGCATGAAACTAGATGAAACTCTGGTAGTTTTTTATTGAGGGGGTTGCATATAACCACTGTTAGGACAGAGCCATGCTCACCTTGGCTCCTAGCTGCCCTGAGTGCCAGCTGTGATCGGTGTAGTAAAACCCACAGGGGTCTGTGCAACTTCGCTTTCAAAACATCCTGGTATACTTTTTAATAGTGGGAGTTCCTGTTCTGTTGTACTGACCCAATATCTTGTTGAGACAGTAAGCTATGATCTTCTACATAATGAACATTTTCATTGTTTGCTTTATGTATCCAAATAAAATTGTTTAAATGCAGATGTTAAAATACATTATTTGGGATGCTTACAGAATGAATGAAACTTAATTGTTATAAAGCCAGTTATTTGAATCAGTTTATTATATCTCAAAGATGTACTTGTTCTCCTGTGTTAATGAAGATAAATTAAAGTGGACATTTAATAATGGCTTGTGGATAAGGTAGGAGACGTGTAAAAATATTAAAAATATATATATATAAAATTTTTTTAGTTGGGTCTTTAGCCTATAGCTTTGAAAGACACATATTTAATGTCCTTAGATGACTTGAACTTAGTAGTTCAAGTTTGGTCTTTTTGCTTTAGGAGATTCTAATAGTTTCCTAGAATTTTTTTATGTTAACTTTATCAAATGGGAGACGTAGCGGAAAGTGAAAGAGTTCTTTATGATTGTGATTTCCAAGTTGGGATGAAGTTTAAACAGGATGTTACATGAAGACCAGAAAGGAACATTTCTGCTCCAATCTGACAGTACTTCTCCGTAGCATTGCATAGTATAAGGGAAAGAAAGTTTATGGAAGAGGAGGATTTGGCTGTAGGACTTGAGATGATCGTGTTTGATTGGGGTGTATATACTTTTAACGGATAGTTTCCAGTTCACATTGTATCCTTTATGAGTTGGAGCCAGTCTTTGAGCTCTTGTTTCAGCGTCCGCAGGGGTTGTTTCCTGGCAGTTCTGTAGAATAAAGGCTATATGTATGTCTAACCCCTACACTGTACATCTGAAATTAATAGAAGTAATATTGGATGTAAACTGTGATAGAAAGATAAAATAAAAAGACTATGTGGATACATTATGTCTCATCATCTTGATAGATGTTTGATTTCATATCCCATAAAATAAGGCCCAAGAGACTCACCTTAAGTGTTGGGTGTTGTAATATTTTATTTACAATACATTCAAAAGCAAATCAATACTTAGCCCTGTGGAATGCTAATAGGTGGAGGCTACTTCTAATAGGACTTTATTAAAATATGTTTACATTTAAATAAAAGTATGAACTGTAAAGTGTTCCGTTTTGGATTCTGAGATATTTCTCATGGGTCAATTAACCTCTTTTTTTCCTCCTCTGCAGAACTGGCTAGATCCTGCAAAACAAATAAAGAGACAACTGCGAAGTGAGTATTGAAATAATCATACTTTGAAGTTATTAAGCTGATTTTCACATCTATCTTTAATGAAGTTCATGGGAACGTGGAGTGGAATAAGAAGATAGTGATGGAATGATCAGCTCTAGTTTGCATTATGTGTTCTAGGAAGTGAGGGATGCTAGTGATAATGTTCTGGAACCGTGACTTTATTTTGGGCACGAGGTCCAGAGGTTCTAGACTCACAGCCCTCAGTGTTTTCTCACAGGGTCCACCACCTCGAAGTACATCTGACCCTTTCTCTGAAGAAAAGAATGGGAAGTCGATTTTCTGTAAAACTTTTACTTTTTATGTAAATTTTACTGTATTAATAGTACTTTGTCTGCTTCATCTTGGAAGCACTTAGTTAGTTTGTTCAATAAGCATATCTCTGGTCCTGGAGTCTTACACATACAGTGTTTCTAGATGAACTGGAGTGAGGACTATAGGGGAGAAAACGTGCAGAACAGTCTTTTCAGTCCTCTGAGGTCATGGCCGCCTTTTTTTCCTATCCGGACTTTATTTACAACTATATTTCCCCTCTATTGTTATGGTTTTCTTTTTCAAATTTAAATTATAATCTACTTCAAAGTGATTTCGATGTGAGATCATGACGTTCTCTACACCCTTGTCTCACAGTCCAAGGCTGCTTGCCGCGCTCTCTGAGGCTGGCTTTGTCGTTAGTCCTGCCTGGCCCTTTCTCCAGTTTCTCTATGTGTTTCTCACCGCAGATTCCCAAAGTGACTTTGAGTGTCCTGTCCCAGCTGGCGTCAGTTCCCTCTGTAGGTTCAGCGTCTGCAGGTTGATTTGCTGTGTGGTGACGTCGTGATGTCTGTGCTGGGAAACATTCTCACCACAGGACCATCTCTCACAGGGGCCTGGATACTGAATTTACTGCCAGGTCTGCGAATGACTGAAGCAGATAAGTTAGCAAGCTGCTAACAGCTGCAGTTTCTAGGACAACGAATTCTTACCAGCCCTCCTGGCCTGTGCACCACAAGCTGTCCAGGGTGAAGCCACGTCCCTGGGTGCCAGCTGCAGGGTGTCCTTTGTGCTGTGGGTTTCATTTCCTCCTTACCGTGCTAACATCAAAACACTGGAGCAAACCTGTGCTTTCCCTTCTGTTCTTTTCCGTCTACCTTCTGTCCCACTTCAGGTTTTCCACATTTGTTTTTTTCATTGCTTTTCCTTTCTTTGTCAAATTATTAATCCTTTCTGTAGTTTTTCTTTCATTTCTTTCTTTTTCTCCTCTTTTTTAATCTCAGCATTTATATAGATATCTGTATCTTCTTCTCTTTTTTATTCTCAGCATATATAAAGATATCTATATATTGATCTATATCTTTTTTTTCTTCCTTTCCTTATAGACTCATCTTTCTTTTTATTTAAATCTTTGATTAGAATGATCCTTCTGATTTGCCCAGGCCTGAAAACTGAGGGGTTCTCAGGATGTGAAACTCTCACTGCTGAAACCTCCCCCGTCCCAGGCAAACCGGGATGGCTGGTCACCCTGTCTTTCGACTTCCCTGGCTATTATTCCCTGGCTTTCCAGCATTCCCTCCCTCCATTCCTCACACCCTCCCAGGCCCCCTGCATTTATTATCTATCTTGGTGTTTCATCTGTGTATGTTTGTTTCACGATGGACAAGGGGAGAAGAAAGAAAAGGAGTGAAATTAGACAGGGGTGCGTTATGCTGACATTATGGAAGAAACTGTACCAGAAAGCTGTGGAGCCTTTTCCTCTGTCCCTTCTGTAGTTACCACATTTTAACAAAGTGCATGAATTCAGAAAGGCACAGATGCGCATTTCTTTCACTTTCTCTGAATCCAGACCTGACACATGACCTCCACAGGAGAGAACAGGATAACCTCTGAAGCATGATTGATGTTCCATTGAGTTGCTTCCTATGGTTTTGTTTTGGCTTTTGTTTGATTATTTTTGAGTGCTGCTCATTCCAGAGTCATGGGGATTTTTCTGACTTTTGGAAGGCAAGACTCTTACTGATTATGAGTCACGGTCTTATGTTTTGATTATTTGTGAAGTTTTTTAGAGTTATTTCAGGATTTTTGCCCTTGTGGTTTGGCAGAAAGAGTAATAGTAACAAATAGGATTTGACTTTTGCATACTACTGGGGCTCGTTCTCTGAATTGAATCCTGTACTGCCCCGATCATGAAAGGAGGCTGAGGAAATAAAGTTTTGCTGTTGTATTTTACCTTTCGTTTTGCTGGTGTTAGAATGGGCGAAAGAACCGTTTGTCCTGTCTTAGCCTCTGCTGTGATTTGTTGTTATTCAGTTAATTGGCAACTAGCAAAGGTAAAAGTTCATCTTTTTTTGAGCTACTTTGACAACCAACAACCTATTGGTTCCTGTGTAATATTTTTGCACCTTAAAACCTTTAGATTTCAAATGTATACAGATAAGACTATTCATCTAAGGTTTGTCTATGATTAATATGTAAATAATCCATAGATAGATGGATTTTATATGTATCTAGGTAAAAATTATAATAATGTTGTGAAATTAAAATTAAGAGTCTAGCATTTTTGGTGCATTTTATCAATGGTAGAATTGGAAATATACCCTAAAATACATGTTCCGTTAGAAATTTATCCCCATAGTCACGTTCAGGTAAGCATGTGCTAGAAAACAAATAAATAAAGGATCCATTGAAAACTGACAGTCCTGTGATGACTTTGCTTAATTATGTGTTAGTGTGTAAGAAGTGTGTTTGCATCTCAGCCAGCAGGGAGATACAGGCCAAGAAACTGCTGGTCTCTCCATATTTAGGAAAATCCTGTATCCCTTTATGAAGTTTTAAATGTGTAAAGCAAAATGGTTTTTAAATCCAAAAGAATTGACTTTATTAGTAGAATAATGACGTTTTGAACCAAAATCCAGCAAAAGTGCTCATGTTCACAGTAGCCATTCATTGACTGTTCGTTGGCTTTGAGTAAAAGGTCACGTGCTGACAGTGAGACCAGGACAGTGACGCATTGAACAGGGACTGGGGGTCAAGACATTGTTCTTCAAGTTATAAATTGGAGCGATTGTGAGGCCTTCAGATATATATGAAATGAAAACACACACACGCTTTTCTGTTTTAATTTGAGAATGCTGTAGACTTTGAGCACAGCTCTAAATTCAGGGCACTGGAATTATTTGGATTCCATTAGGAAAATCATACCTTTCCTCTCCCCAGAATTGTATATTTTGTTTGTTTCTAAAGCCATCCAAAGCCTGTTATATAGAATGTTAAATGTTAATGTATATAGATGTTTAACTTTTAATGTCATTTATGACATGGTTGTTTGATATAGTTATTCTTTTTGACACAGTACAGCAAAGTATATATGCTATGTGAGTGTATTTTAGAAAACCTGGGAAATAATTTTATTGTCTTAAAGTATTATAACATTTTGTCTCTCTCTCCTTTCCTTAGTATTTCTCTTAACACTTCCTTCAAATAACCCATTAATACTTTCCTGAATAGCTGTACCGATCACTCGATCATTACCCTTCTTCCCCTAATAATATAGAAATTCTAAAATGCTTTTATTAAAAGGGTGGAGAATACTTAGCATATAGAGATTCTGTGGTTAAAACAAATCTTATCTCAGAATTATTTCATGGAGGTTATATTAACATTTTTGTGTAATAGATTACCTACAAAACATTTATTGAAGTACCAGTGAACGTAATTATAAAAAAATGTGATCCTATTATTCTTTAATGGTGTGTTATTTATATAATTGATTTTTATTTTTTAAATTATATTCTCTTTAAATCAGAAAATAAAGTTTTCTAAACTGATTTATGTAGAGACTAGTATATAGTGTTTGAATGTGGATCTGTAAGTTTTCCTAAAATAAATGGTGTTTCCGTTGGCTGGATAAATAACCATGATATTTAAAAATTACAGGTCTTCCCTGGCTGTTCACTTTTAATGTGAAGTTTTATCCTCCTGATCCTTCTCAGTTGACTGAAGATATCACCAGGTACTTTATATTTATGTCAAAAATAAACCTTTACTTACAGCTCTCATTTATTTCTGTGCCCTGGGGTAATAGTAGTAGTTTCATTACTCAAATGAAAACATTTTTTCCTAAGTTGAGTTGTAGAAGTATCTTTGGAAGTTCCATAATAGTTTGAAATACTGCTGGTTTCAAAAATTTTATTTACTTTTCTTTAATTTATCCATTTATATTTGAGTAATGGAGTATTTTTTAAGCCAGTTGCTCGCAACTTTGTTTCCTATGTTGTACTTTCAAAAATCATTGATATTTAATATTTCAGATTTTATTGCTCAGGTGGTTTTTATTATACAACCCACGTGTGCCTGTGCACCAGTCTCATGTTACAAGGTGGTGCATGTCACATCATGTTACAAGGGTGGAAGAATGAACCTGTTTTTAAAAGTCAATTGAACTATAATATTTTTATTGTTCCCCCTCTTTCAAACAAATAGTAAGGTAGGCTTTCGTCATTTCACTTCATTTCATTTCATTTCATTTCAAACTCCGAGATTGTCTGGGATATACAAACATATGCTTGAATTGCAAATCAAAGATCCAGTTTAGGAGCAAGAGAGCATTTCCTGATTCTGAGAGCAACAGAATATTTGAGTGGTAACCAAGGAACACTCTGTATCTATTAGTGCCTTCATATCTTAGCCTTACTTAACTGTGTACCAGTGGTAGGTAGGACTTCTTAGCTTTGGTAAGAGTAGGTCAGTAGGGTGATTTACATATTTTTTTAAAGGTTATTTATATGGCCAAAGAAAACTGTTCTCTCTGTGTGTGTGTGTGTGTGTGTGTGTGTGTGTGTGTGTGTATACTTTTAGAAATTAGGGGGTCTTATTAGAAGCTTCTGCTTTTGATTCCTATGGTTACTGTGCCTTGATGCTTTCTCCCAGACCCGTATTGTTGTCGGATATCAAGTTCCATGGGTGCTTATCAGTGATTGATCCCCATGTGAAAGAGGAATGAAGGAGATTTCTTTCCAGGACAGGTTTTTTTTCTTTTTTCCCCCCCTGAATGGGGATGTATACTGCGAACGAGTAAATAATAAATAGTAGCTTTTGTAACTGTACAGTGAGCTGCTTGGAGCTTAAAACTTGACAGGTTTGTGGGTGTAAGCTAAGAGCCTTGCTGCAGGAGTACCTTGAAACAGTGCAAGTAACTGGGGCTTTGCAACTCAACATCTTCTCCATACATACACTCCTCCGTGCAGTGCTTTGTTTGGGGGATGATAGTCCTTTGGCAATTGCAACTTACAACCCCAGTGAGTGCTTTGCTTTTTCTTTGAAATGGGGCTTTAACAATCTCCTGTGTGTAGTGGGTGGAATGATAGAGCCTAGTGAGCTAGCTAACAGCCTTAGCAGAGGGCAGCCTGAGACCAGCCACCTGCCTGTACATGGACCCTAGTAGTCTGCTTGTCATGATTGAAATCCTTACCACGATCTGAATGAACATTTAGAAGGTGACTTGGGCTTTTGAGGAGAACAAGAACACTGTTGAGAGTAAGGTTTAAAGAATGCTCTTTCCTGCCGTGTAAATTTGCCGTGTTGGGAAATACAGGGAGTTGTTGCAGTTTTTGTTTGGAGCTCTTTGGGCTTAGACTTAATCTTTGAAAACAGAGAACAGGACCAATGTGAAAAGTAGAGACAATAATATAAAAGGGAGCAACAAGATTTCAGTAATAGGTAGAATCTTTGTGGTTAGGTCTTAAAATGTGAAGAACTAGCATTATTCTTGATTAGTCTTAGAGGATTTGAGGATAACGTGAATCATTGTTTAAAATTTAGTTTTCTAAAATAACTACAGTGATATTCATGCTGTTCTAGGAGTCAAGGAAACATAATCCTCCATAGAAAGAGAGCTTCTGCAATGCATAAAAGCACTAAGACTATAGCAGTAGAGAGAACTTTCATTCTCAGAAAAGTATTAAGCACTCTCCACGTGGCAAGTACTTTGCTAACCGCAGGACTATGGTGGCGAGCCCTACCCTCTCCGACAGATTTGCATGGTAATCCGGGTTTGCCTGAACTACGTGATGGCCGATAGCAGGTGTTGGGTCGTGTTCTCTGACGCCACAACAGTGAGGCCTGGGCAAGAGGCAGCACACCTGTTTGAATGTGTTAGATAGAGGGCAAGAGGAGGACAGGGCCCTGAAATCCATGCTAGGCAGAAGTGTCCAGCATGCTTGCTTCCAGTAGGAATGGCAGTCATTAACAAATCTCAAAATGAAGGCAGTGCCATTTAGTTTGCAGTGGTTGTTGGTAGCCTTAGCAATTGGTTTTAAATTTGAGAGTAACAATCAGGTTTTAAAACGTCACCAAAAGGAGTTTGTTAGGGGGCAAAAAAAAAAAAAAACCCTTGTGGGATATAAATAACATGTTTCTTCATGTTATTTAGTTAAAAAAATCCTTTATAACTGTAGTAAGCTACCTGGGACATTGAATAATAACTATTATAACTAATAATAACCATAGCATTATTGTGATTGTGGCTAATAAATATTGATTCCCAGGTGCCAGGCCATGTGTTTTATTTGTATTATCTAATTTTTTTACCCTCAGCTTCAAAGGGAGGTAGAGTTTGTCTCCTGTTTTATAGGTGGCAAATTAGCCTTCCACAAGTAAATCAACTTGTTCCAAGTTACATAGTATCAGTTTTGCTTGACTCTGAAGCCCAAGCTTTTTTACTATAAACTGAACTAGTTGCCTCTTCAGATCAGGTAAATGGCCAAGTAAGGGCTTCAGAGTAGAGGCTAACTTATAATTGTTGTTAAAAGCATCTCAGGAAAATAAAAAGTTAGTATGAAAAGGTAGAGCAAATAAAAGGTAAGGTGACTTTAGCTTTTCTTGCCAGTGCTTAAGAGCTACAGCTATTTTTAAAATTTTATTAGTCTTTACAACTTTGAAGGTCATACTAATTTTGATTAGTTTTAAATCCAAGGGGAAAGTCTAATTGGAATTTTTGCCTTCAGTGACAAAACTATTTGTAGTAATAGTCACAGTCATAATAAGCTACTACTGCAATAGGAATTCAGAATTTCCATTCTATTGCTTTGATCACTAGAATCAGTTTCTGTATGTAAGCCACAAGGTTGGGTGTCCAAGGAGCAAGGTGGGCTTCTTACTAGAGAAGACGTTTTTTGTTAGTGGTGTGAATATTGAATATTGCCTATATTGCATATTTGTTTTCAAGACGAATATTAGAGCTCAGGGATTATGAGCGCTGCAGTCTTAACAAGTTGTTCTTCCCTACCCTTTTGTCCTGTTTCTCAGATACTTCCTGTGCCTTCAGCTCCGACAGGACATTGCCTCTGGCCGCCTGCCCTGCTCTTTTGTGACTCACGCCCTCCTGGGATCTTACACACTTCAGGCTGAACTTGGAGACTACGACCCAGAAGAGCATGCCAGTCAGGACCTCAGTGACTTCCAGTTCGCCCCCTCCCAGACCAAGGAGCTGGAAGAGAAGGTGGCGGAGCTGCACAGAACCCACAGGTCTGGTGACTTGTGTGCTGGAGAGGGAACGGCCGTGATAGATTGAAGTAGCTTCTCTTATAAAACTTGCTAGACATCAGAGCACAGTTGATGGGATTATGCAGTGTTCCTTTCAGAACTTCACATAGCACTAACCAAGATACCCTATAGCCCTTGAGATACTCTGTTAGGGTCTTTGTGACGGTAATATGAGGAATTTTGCTCACGAGGCTCAATGTTTTCATTTAGTGGAAAAATTTACTTTTCTTACGACATCTTCTTTCTACTTGCAGTCCTATCCCTGATACACACACACAAAACAAAACAAAAATAACCACATACTTGTTTTTATTACCATCTTTAATAGGAAAACCAGGGAGATGATGAGACATTAGGACTTAAATCAGAAGTGTGGAAGGTGATAGACATAGGAAGAATAACTGAAATATATAGAGGGTTTCTCTATTCACAGAAGATGACCTTTGCTGTAGGTGAGGATTACTTAATTACTTACATACCATCTTACACTTTGAGAACTTTTATATTTGTATGAAAACAAAATGCTTTTTTTCAGCATAAGTTTTAAAAACTCTAGCTACAAAATTATAGTTTGTTCCTAATGCAGAATTAAAGTTCTAAAAAATTTTGATGAAAATGATTTGATAGGAACTTTTAGAGATTAGAAGTTTTTAGACAAATCACATTCATTGACATTCTTTAAAAAAAAAAAAGCGATCTCCTCTGACCACAATGGTATGAAACACACAAAGACATGGAGGCTAAATAACATGTTGCCAAATAAGAATGGGTTAACAATGAGATAAAGGAAGAAATTGAAAGATATGTTGAAACATGAAAATGATAACACAACAACCCAAAATCTATGGGAGACAGGGAAAGCAGTCCTAACAGGGACATTCATAGTATTACAGACCTATCTGAAGAAACAAGAAAAAGCTCAAATAAACAATTTAACTTGATACTTAAAGGAACTTAAAAAGGAACAACAAATCAAGCCTGAAGTGATTAGAAGGAAGGAAATAATAAAGATCAGAGCAGAAATAAATGAAATATAGTCTTAAAAAATAATACAAAAGATTAATAAAATGAGGAGCTGGTTCTTTGAAAAGCTAAACAAGATTGACAAACTTTTAACCAGACTCATTAAGAAGAAAGGAGAGAATACCCAAATAAATAAAATCAGAAATGAAAGAGGAGAAGTAACAACTAATACAAAAAAGTACAAAGGATTGTAATAAAATATTATGAACAACTATATGCCAACACATTGGACAGTCTGGACAAAATGGGTAAATTCTGAAAAACCTATGATCTTCCAAAACTGAAACAGGACGAGTCGGAGAATCTGAATATGCATATTACAAGTAGTGAAATTAAAGCAGTAATCAGAAAACTTCCGAAAACCAAAAAAGTCCTGGACCAGATTGCTTCACAGGTAAACTTTGCCACATATGCAAAGAGGAACTAACACTCTCCTTCTCAAGCTATCCAGAAATTTCAAGAGGAGGGAAGACTCCCAAGCTCATTTTACAAAGCATTATTCTAATTCCAAAACCAGATAAAGACACTAGAAAGAAAGTTATAGGCCAATATCACTGATAAAGATAAATGCTAACATCCTCAATAAAATAATAGGAAACTGATTCAGTACTACTGAATCTTTAAAAAGATCATACACTGTGATCAAGTAGGACTTATTCTTGGGATGCAAGTTTGGTACAATATCTTAAAATCAATAAATGTGATACACCACATAAACAAAATGATAAAAACCATATGATCATATCCATAGATGCAGAAAAAGCATTTGATAAAATCTAGAACCCATTTATGGTAAAATCTCTCAGCAATGTGGGAATAGAGGGTATGTACCTCAATGTAATAAAGGCCATATATGACAAACCCACTGCCAACATCATACTCAGTGGGTGAAAACTGCAAGCATTTCCCTTGGGAACAAGACAAGGATGTCCACTTTCACCACTCTTACTCAACATAGTATTAGAAGTACAAGCCACAGCAATTAGACGAGAAGAAGAAATAAAAGGCATCCAAATTGGAAAGGAAGAAGTAAAACTGTCATTTTTGCAGATGACATGATACTACACATAGAGAAATTGATAGAGTCCACCAAAAAACTACTAGAACTGATAACGGAAATCAGTAAAGTAGCAGGATACAACATAAATATCCATATATCTGTTGCCTTTTTATACATCAATAATAAACTATCAGAAAGGTAAACTAAGAAAACAATCTCATTCACAATTACTTCAGGAAAAAAAACCAACAACCTAGAAATAAATTTTACCAAAGATGTAAAAGGCCTGTACTCGGAAAATTATGGCACTGAAGAAAGATATCAAACAAGGTACCAATAAGTAGAAGCATATACTGTGTTCATGGATGGGAAGAATTAACGTCATTAAAATGTCCATATTGCCCAAAGCAATCTATAGATTCGATACAATTCCTATCAAGATACCAATGGCACATTTCACAAAACTGGAACAAATATTCCAAAGATGTATAGGAACGACAAAAGACACTGAATAGCCACAGCTATCTTGAGAAAGAACAATAAAATTGGAGATATCACGCTACCTGCTATCAAACTATACTACAAGGCCGTAGGAAATGAAACACTGTGGTACTGGCTTAAAAACAGACATTTAGATCAATGGAACAGAATAGAGAGCCCAGAATTAAGCCCATGCCTTTATGGTCAGTTAATATTTGACAAAGTAGGCAAAAACATAAAGGTAGTGGATCCAGTAAATAATGTTGGAAAAATTGGACAGAAATGTGCAAAAAAAAAAAAAAAAAATAGACCACGTTCTTACAGCACACACAAGAATAAACTCAAAACGGATTAAAAACTTAAATGTTAGGTTCAAAACCATAAAAATTCTATAAGAAAATTAGGCAAAAAAAATCTCAGCGATGTCTCATAGCCATATTCTTTTTGATACATCTCCTCGGGCAGGGGGTAAAAGATAAATAGGTTGGACTACATTAAGCTAGAAAGTTTTTGCACAGCAAAGAAAACCATCAAGTAAAGGAAAACGCAGTCAACTGAATGGGAGGACATATTTGCCAACGATACATTTGGTAAAGGGTTAATATCTAAAAATTGTAAAGAACTTAGAAAACTCAACACCTAAAAACAAGCAATCCAATTATAAAATGAGCAAAGGAACTGAATAAATACTTCAAAAAGGACGTACAGGTGGACAATAGATATTTGAAAAGATGCTCAAGGTCACTAATCATTAGAGAAGTGCAAATTAAAACCACATTGAGGTATCATCTCACACCTGTAAGAGTGGCTGTCATCAGTAAATCCACAAACAGGTGTTGGCGAGGATGTGGAGAAAGGGCAACCCTCAGGTACTGTTTGTTGATGGGAATGTAGATTGGTATAGCAACTGTGGAAAACTGTATGGAGTTACCTCAAAAAATTAAAAATGGAACTGCCTTATGACCCAGTTATTCCATTTCTAGGAATATATCCAGTGAAACCTGAAATACTAATTCCAAAGAATATATCCACCCTGTGTTCATTGTAGCATTATTTACATTGCCAAGATGTGGAAGCAGTCCAAGTGTTCATCAGTAGAGGAGTGGATAAAAAAGTTGTGGTACACTTAAACAATGAAATACTACTCAGCCATTAAAAAAGGAAATTTTACCTTTTATGATAGCATGGAGGGACCTGGAGAGTATTTTGCTAAGTGAAGTAAGCCAGTCATAGAAAGACAAATAGCATATGATTTCACTCATATGTGAAATCTAATGAACAAAATAAACTAACACAAAGTAGAAACAGACTCATAGATAGAAAATAGGCTGACAGCTGTTAGAAAGGGGGAGGATTGGGGAGCTGGGTGAAAAAGGTGAAGGGATTAAGCAAAAACCAAAATGAAACAGAGCTCATAGACACAGACAAAAGTGTGGTGATTAACAGAAGAGAAGTGGGGGTGGGAGGTAAAAGGGTATGGGGTGTAAATGGTGAAGGAAAGAAACTTAACTTGGGGTGGCAAACACATGTTACCGTATACAAATGATGTGTTATATAGTCATACACGTGAAACCTATATAATTTTATTAACAAAAGTCACCCCAATTAATTCAATAAAATAATAAAGTAAAAAAAAAACAAATACAGCATTTGACTTTAAGTATTTTTAATTTGATAAATGATACATTTAAATCTTTTATTTAAAGTCAAATACTTTTTTATTTTTATACATGTCAAGAGATATGATAATTTGAATTTGAAATATCAGGTTCTGAAGTGCCTTGGGCAATATGAAGATTCATGGGACATGGTCCTGCTTTGCAGGAGCTTAAAATTTGTTTAGTTGGGGATATAGATAGGAAAGGAAATAATTGCAGAATGGATAGAATGTGATACGTGTCCTCTGCCATAAAATCAAATGCAAATACTTACGATCTTTATTATGATCAGTCTGAGTGAAAGAAAATTAGCACTAAGAATTTGTTTATTTCAGAAAGATAAAATCTTAAAAAAATTTTTTCATTTTATTATTTTATTTCTTATTATGTTGTATCTATTATTGCTAGGCCTTTTTTCCCCATTGGAAAAATTGAGAAACAGATACTTCTCTAGGGAGGACATACAGAGGGCCCAGGACATATGAAAAGATGCTCAGCATCACTAGTCATCAGAGAGATGCAAATTAAAACCACAGTGAGATACCACTTCACACCAGTCAGAATGGCCATCACAAACAAATCAACAAACAAGTGTTGGCAAGGTTGTGGAGAAAAGAGAACTCTAGTGCACTGTTGGTGGGACTGCAGACTGGTACAACCAATATGGAAACAGTATGGAACTTCCTCAGGAAACTAAACATGGATCTGCCTTTTGACCCAACAATTCCACTGTTGGGATTATATCCCGAGAACCCTGAAACACCAATCCAAAATAACCTATGCATGCCAATGTTCATAGCAGCACAATTTACAATAGCCAAGTGCTGGAAGCAACATAAGTGCCTATCTGTAAATGAATGGGTCAAAAAACTGTGGTACATTTACACAATGGAATACTATGCAGCAGAGAGAAGGAAGGAGCTCCTACCCTTTTTGACAGCGTGAATGGAGCTGGAGAGCATTATGCTAAGTGAAATAAACCAGTCAGTGAGGGACAAAGACCATATGATCTCACCTATAAATGTAACCTAATCAACAAAACAAACAAGCAAGCAAAATATAACCAGAGACATTGAAATTAAGAACAATCTGACAGTAACCAGAGGGGAGGTGGGGGGAATAACGGGGGGAAGGGTTTTCAAAAACAACTATAAGGGACACATGAACAAAACTGATGGGGGGTTAGAAGCAAGGGAGGGAGGAGGTGGAGTCTGGGGTTGTTGGGGAGTGGTGGGGAGTAAACACAGACAACTGTAATTGGACCATAAAATATTTTTTTAAAAATCGAAAGCAACTTTCTGAGATAAAAAGGATAGGGTGAAGGTGCATCTTCTGGTTATAAACAGGTTTATATTAGAGGATCTTAAGAGAAGAATGCTAGAGGTTGAGAGTTGAACCTTCTTACCTTTTTCTTACTCATCCGCAAGTTTGTCTGTGTTACTCCCTCCACCCAAATTCTCCAAGCTCATACACCCCTTTCTCTATCTTGGACACATTTTCTTTGCCTCCACCAGGAAGATAACATTGTTTCTTTTAATTCTTAGGGGCTTATCTCCAGCACAAGCTGATTCTCAGTTCTTAGAAAATGCAAAGAGACTTTCCATGTATGGTGTTGACCTACATCATGCCAAGGTAACGTAATGTAATGGGGAGGCGGCCTCTTTCGAGTCTCCTGACTGACGTTTGGAGAGGGCTCCAGTGTCAGAATAGCCTGGTCACCTTTAGTCAAGGGTACTCACCCTCACCCAAGGGCCTCTGTAATGTTTCTTTGTGGCTAGTTGTGGTGTTTATGGTTGTGGGAGGGTCCATTTATTCTACCCCCTACTTTTTCCTTCTTTTTCCAATATTTTTCATTAATATCCTTTTATAGGTACTCATCCTAAGACTCACTATGTGAGCCTTCTTGATCCTTCATCTTGGTTTATTCTGTGTCCCGGCTTTTGCTATGCCTAGTGCTGCCTCTGCTCCAGCTCCCTCTCCTGCCTCTGTCTTGGGATCAAAGAGCAAATCTTAGCCACAAGGACAGGAAAAGGCAGCATGGTCATTGACCACTGTCCAAAAAGCTTTCCAGTTGTTAAGGAGGTCTCCTTTTGTGTTTCTTCCTATTGGTCTGATTTGTTCCTCGTATAAGATAAAGTGGGCTGTCCCAGGCTCCAGGAGATGCAGCACCTTCAGTCTCATTGGAGAGGTGGGAAAAGAATGAACCGAAAGAAGATAGGTGATTGGGTTGGGAGGATGCTAGTAATAAACGGCACCTTCTTCATAATCCTCGTTTGGATGATTACTTAGTGGGGAGAGTCAAGGAGGACAAGAGGTAAGGTGGATTTGGCTTTGAAAAACACGTCCAGAGTCAACTTGACGTGCAGAGGGAACATGTGCTAGCTTGCTTGTAAAAGACCCTGTCAGTCCCTAGATGTAGCATAGGGAGTCAGATGAAATGATCTGTGAGATCTCCAGCAAAGCCCCCCACCCAAAGATATCTTTCCTTCCTAGGCCTTGGATTCATACTTCTTGCTTTTGTGTTACTAGTACTTCATATTTGCAAAGTGCTGTTTTTTCTTCAGCAGCTTCCTTTATTCTTTAAATATTTTTCATCATTACAAAAGTAATAACATGTTCATCATAGAAAACAGAAGCAAACAGAAGAAAATGACAACCACTGAACTCTCTGTGTGAAACAATCACTTAATATTTTGTTACTATTTCATGTTTTAAAAACAATCTTTGAGCAGTTGAATTCACACATTTTAAAAATGGGATCATGCTACCATTTGAGAGTTTTTTTTCTTGCTTTTATAAACACTTTCCATGTTAGCAGATATTCTCTGGCAGCAGCATATTTTAACTTGTAGGTGCTGTATACCTTTAATTTTTAAAAGTATTTTCACATATACTATCTCACTTAAGATTTGAATGTTTTTATTTTACGAAACTACATGAAACAGAGTGCAGCAAGTGACTTGCCTCAAGCCACATAGTGTAAACCTGTCCCACCTGTCCCATGTCTTGTGCTAAGCCACTAGCAGGTAAAACATCTTCTGAACACCTGAGTACCTTTCCGCTCCTTTGTTTGTGTGATGGAGGCAGGCTGCGCTAGGGGAGAGACAGGTGAAGGGGAGAGGAGTGGGCAAGTTTGGAGCACACCCCTCCTCCTCTAAACCTGGTGACACCTACGGCACGTAAACCCTGCCCCTGCCCCTGTGTTGGTCAGTAATTAGAAACCTGTCCTCTAGTGGCAATATTGGAAGGTTTCAAGATTCTTGATTTTGTAGTTGAGTCCTAGAAAAGTAGAAAGTTGACAATTCTATTATAAATATAATTAAAGTTCTTGCTCTGTGGTCAAAAATTCAAAGTAATGTTTATTTTTTTATTCTATCATCTGATGGACTCTGATATTTGAGAAGTGAAATGTTTGTAGCTCGTTTGAAAGAATATCTGTAGCAATTAAAAAAATTATGTTGTTTTTTGTGCCTTAATATGTTTTTGTTGTTTTGAGATTATATTTAAAAATATTTTAATTAATGTTTTATTATCAGAAGAGTTCTTAATGGCACATGCACATTAGGCCAAATTGGAGGATGTTGAATAAAAGGTCTCTTGACACAGGTACAGGGAAACCACAAAAGTAGTGATACTTCTGCGGTAGTATGACAGCAGTCCCCTCTGGATCCGAAGGGTGTGGGCAGAGTGGCTGCCGAACCGTGCAGAGGGCTGTCTTGAGAGGAGCTGTCATTGTCAAGGACTCAGCCAGCCAGATGGCAACCATACTGAGAGGGAATCTGGGTATTAAAAACCTCGAGTGCCCCTTCCCCCCATCCTTCCCTCTCTCCTCTCTCTGATTTTATTTGAGAACTTCCCATTGGCTGAACCTTTGGTCATCAGTGGGCATGGGATCCTGTTGATACCCACGCTGGGCAGCTTCCTGAGGCAGTGAGCAGGGCAGAGAAGATGCTCTTCCTCTGTTAGTTTTTTTCCTGATTTTGTTGTTGAATGTCAGAAGTCAAATATGGAGAATGAAGGCATGTTTTTTCCCTTTCAGTTCTTATCCTTTATCTGTAACTTCTAGTCATACAAATACGGATCATTTTAAAACAATGTGTGGAACAACTGAAAATCAACTGATTTACTTGGATCCAGAT
The DNA here is from genome assembly GCA_004024845.1 of Tonatia bakeri. Lineage (NCBI taxonomy): Eukaryota > Metazoa > Chordata > Mammalia > Chiroptera > Phyllostomidae > Tonatia > Tonatia bakeri. The sequence continues at coordinate 69,173 of PVIA01000307.1, read as the reverse complement.
TTTGTTTATTCTTAAGTCAGATAAAACAGCTTCAGTGTCCTGTCTAAAGATTGCTTCAGACTAGAGATGGCTTTGTTCAGTGTTTCAAATGAGGGTTGCCTCCTTACTTGTGGTGAGAACATGCTGTCTTGGGAAATCTTCTGGCCAGCTTCCTGTGGCCATGGCCAGTGATGTTTCTGGCAAACACACCATTTGTGTTTGGTGCCAAGTTCCTTGGGCACCTGTGCCTGATTCACCCCAGCCTTTTACTCTGTTCCTAGAGAGAATTGTGGCTGCCAGGATACTGGTGAATAAAGCACCTTATCAATTAGATTTTCAAACCTCCTCAGATGATCTAATATCATGTTATTTGTATATATGAATTGCTCACATATCAGCACCTAAAGCAATTGGCATCAGTTACCTAGCACTGTGCTTTTATTTTTAAAAAACTACTACAAACTGTGTTAAATTGTTCTCAATAACAAGACAGTCAAAATATTATACTTTTATTGAATTGAGACCTAGACTAAATGTACTGTTTGTTTTGGAATTTTTTTTGATAATTTGTTCTGTTAATGATTTCTGAAAATGTTAGTATCTCTAACAATATTCTTCAATTTTATATATTTTTAATGAGATTCAGTTTGTCCCTTAAAGATAAACAATAATTTGTATATTTTGAATATTGTGTATATTGTATTTACACACTACTTGAAAAAATGTGAGGAGCCAATTTTTTTACTTTAGTCTGTAAACATATTGGATAGTTTAAAATCTTTCAGGATCATGATTATTGTAAGTTGTCATCTATTCTAAATTAAAACACTGGGAAAGGAAAACAACTTTAATAAATTCAAGAAGAGCCTGCAATTCTTTGAAGTACACCAGCCAAAGGAATGCTACGAGAACTGGATGTCAGCACTCTGAGTTAGCGAAGAACTGCTTGGAAGAATTCAAAGGTTTTAACATTATCAGCCTAGAAGAGAAATTTCCTGTAAGGGATTGGTGTTTTGCAAAATACAGGCATAACTTCCACTATTAGTTGGAATAATCCATCTGAGATAAATTTGCGTAACGTAAAAGGCTGGACGTACGCTAGGCCAGCATACTGTCCTTGAGGGCTGGAATAGCCTCTTGGAAAACAGATTTTATCTCTCCTGTCTTCAGGATACCTGAATTGTGTTGTGTTTCCTTTCTCCCTGTTAGCTGTGAGAGCCGAGGCTGAGAACGTGAATTACGTGTTTAGAAGAGTATTGTACCCTGTTGTCATGTTTTGTTGTCCTTGGCAAACAAATCTGATTCCTGCACATGACTAGATTATTTACGATGTGTTGTGTGTTTTTATTAGCTTGTGTACTGTCACTGAAATTTAACTACAAACCTGTTAAATTGGCAGTCCTGGGGATGGTTTGAGGGGCAAATGAGCTTTGCATCTGTATGACTTTGACAGCTCTAACTCTGGTCAAATGGCTTATGCTTGGCAGGACTCAGAAGGCGTGGACATCAAGCTGGGCGTGTGTGCTAATGGGCTCCTCATTTACAAAGACAGACTGAGAATCAATCGTTTTGCTTGGCCAAAAATCTTGAAAATTTCCTATAAGCGCAGTAACTTCTACATTAAAGTTAGGCCAGCAGAGGTAAGCATGTTTCAAGCCATGGGCCTCTCCGGTCAGGCTTTGATAGTGTTCTCCTTTATGGCTGTGAGCTAACTGAATTCTTCTGCACTGGATTTAAGAAAATGAACTATCCTGTATTGCTCCATGGTAAACAAAGGTCAGGGTTCTCAGTGGTAAGCCAGCATATACGTATATTCTTGTTGCTGGAAAACAAGCAACAACCACACTTCCACAGAACAGGACAGGTAGTAAGTACCTGCACATTGTGGGGGCTCTTTTTTTGTTTTGTTTTGTTTTTATTTTTGAATCAGCTGTGTGGTAGAGATCAATGGGAAGGTGGTAAAGTGAGTTTCAGTGGACATTGAAAGACAGTTGCTTTATGTCAGTGATTGTATGTGTACTTTTCATAGAAACTAGTATTGAAGTCCATGAACTATTCATTTTGTATAATTATATTAGATATATTGTTTTTGAGAAGAATTACTTTTTAGAGAAAATCCGAATCCATGTTTTTTAGTAGCTTCTAATAACTCTTAAGGAAATATGCTGATTTACTTTATGGATTTATCTAGCTGGAACAGTTTGAGAGCACCATTGGATTCAAACTGCCGAACCACCGGGCTGCAAAAAGGCTATGGAAAGTGTGCGTGGAGCATCATACTTTTTACAGGTAATTGAAAGAACGCAGCCTAAAATTAATTACAGTAGCTCTTGGTACCCTCTCCATACTGGGAGGTGGTAGTTGACAGTGCGACAGATGCAGCAACACCCTCTGTTAGGGTGCTCTGCTCGCCTCAGTGTCAGATCTCCTTCGTCTTCAAAGTCCACTCTCATGCCTGTGTCTGTTGCCTGGGCCATGGCTTGTCATCACTCCAAACCGTCTGCCTCTGCAGAGGTCCAAAACTCCACTTTCTGACCACAGTCGCCTTTCCCTCCTCCACCGCCACCTCCACACTGTCCTAACCCAGCTGCTGTTCTTCTTTCCACTGTCGCGCATCTTAGGTTTCGTTTAGTAGTTCTTATCGCTGCCTTCCTGCTTGGCTTCATTCCTAAACCAGCTTGGTCCCTTTGGTCTGCCCGTCTGCTACTTTATCAAGAGCGTTCTAACCTCCTCAAGACCCTGCCCTTTTTGCACGTCCACTTGCCAGTGTGTTGGTCCTAGATGTGTCCTGTGTCCTGACCTCACCATTTCTGTACCTGTGCTGTCAAGTGCTACCTTAAATAGCACAGCTGTCCTGATACACACACTTGTTCTTTTTTTTACACATATACACACCTCCTGTATCAGAGAAAATCACACAACTCTGTGGGTTAGTGCTATTCCAGATACATCAGTTATATCAGCCAGATCCTCAGTGCTACAAGGCAATCGATCCTTCAGCTTTCTTTCCCATTCCAAGTATTCATGGCTGTCTCGAGCCCCTCGGTATCCCTGCCTCTGCTCAGATGCCCTCCGCTGTGTGATCCACTGACTGAAGCTGTGGGTCCAGAGTGCTGTTGGTTCCATGCACCTGCTCTTCTTCTCTTTTTCACTGTATTTGAGCATCACTGTCCCCTCTCTATTCATTTTTTCTTTCTCCTGTCTCAAGAAAAAAGTAGTCAGTCCTCTCCCTTTGCCCTTGTTTCATGTCTCGCATAGTACTATACTTTGTAAATTTTCTACTTTATTTCCAGAGGGTGCCTTTGATTTCCTCTTTGGCCAATAAATATGTGTATGTCTTGCTCCCTTGAAAACTGTAAGAAGAGAAGATCTCCTTAAACCTTCTAGCTTTCTTTAGCCTGTTTCCTGCCTCTTTTCATATTTTTGTTCAAAGGCATATTTCTTACATTACTATTCTTGGCAAAGGGTACTTTGCTGGCCTTCATTATCTCTGTTTCCTCAGCTTCCTATCACTGTGCTATATATAGCTGTGTATCTAGACTCTTCGTCTTTAAGGTGTTTGCTCTGGACTGTTAGGGTCTCACCCTGTTTCTCCACATACCAGGTATGGGACTCCTCCCTTCCGAGTCTCACTTTTCTCATTCATCTGATGGTAATAACAATTGAATCTACTTTACTGGGTTGTTTTGAAAAGCAAATGAGGTAACACACGTGAAACCAACTTAGAACCTCTGGTATATAATACTGTTTATCATCATCACTATGATCATTATTCTCATTATTCTTAGTTTGGTACCACAGTGTGCTTTTTATCTGTTTCCAAGACTGCCCTAATATACTCATTTTAGAGGAAAAGTGCAGCTCATAAAGTATACCTGAATCTTCTGACTTGATTACATCGATCATTTAAATCTTTGAAACGTTTGCAGTTTTTCTCAGTAGCCATGGAAACTTTCTCCTAAGACAACATGAGCCTGCCTCAAATACAGCTAGGAGGTAACATTTATGAGTGAAATGACACAGGTCCAGGAAGCACAGAGAGCCGGCTTCCCTGTTCAATAGTGATAATAAAAGCAATAACCATTTGACACTTGATCTTAGCCAAAAGACAGAAGTGATGAAAGCAGTAATCATTTTAGAGATGACAAGTGCTGCCATTTATCGAGCACATATTGTTGTCAGACAAAGAACTGATTGCTTCGCATAGCCCCCTCTTTTATTCCTCACCTCCGTGTGGAAGCTGTCCCTTCGGAGCACAGAGGCCAGCACCAAGCAGAGGTGGAGATCTGGCGTTCAGATTCTAAATCTCTGCACTGTCCTCCCTCATGTGTTCTAGGTATTTCCGAGATGTCTGGGAGCTCTGCAGAGTCTCAGGTCCTGCCATCATTTTTGCTCACATACTCCCACTTTAAAAGCTTGTCAGTTTCCTCCTGTAAACTCTTGGTATAATGATAAATAAAAACATTTTTGTATCTTTAAATCTTGTATAATTTTGCTCACAAATGGTATCAAACACATATGTAACACCAAACGGGCAAATCATAATTTGCCTGCAGAATGCTTTGAATTCAATCATTGGATTCTGTTCTGTTTTAGTTTATCACAAAAGGTGCAAAATATTAGAAAAATAAAATAGCGTTCAGATTGAAGCTCTACGCAGATCTTTGTATTGATTGACAGCTACTCAGTTAGACTAATATTAGTGGACCAAGAACATAATAAAGGTGCTGTTAAAGCTTGCTTGAGCATCTAATAGAGTCCATCACCATCCTGAGTGCTGTACATGATAATTTTATCAATCCCTGTAACATGTCTTATAGGGCAGGTGCAGTATCTTCACTCTACATATAAACAAACTGAGGAGCAGCGAAGTTGAGGAATATGCCCTTAGTCCTTTAGATGTAACAAGTGGTGATGGAATTCAGACCCAGGTAGTGTGGCTCCAAGCACCCAGAAGTGTATCTGCTGTACTAGACTTCCCAACTGAATCTGTAGCTAATGTGCATCCTGGTATTTTCTCACTGCCTTTTTGGGGGGAGGGGAGGTGTGTGCTGGTGTGTAAACAAGGTTAACATGAGGTTATCTAGCTTGACAGTACACTGCCATTTAAACCTGGCGTTGTAAATCCAGAGTAATCCCAAGTCAATCAGTGTCATCAGCCACTTCGTAGAGAGCTTTGCTGGAAACCTGTGGCACTTGTTAAATGTATGATTGATTTAGTAATTAATATGTGGGTTTTCCTAAATGTTCATTTTCTGTGGATAAACATTAGTAACATTTGTAATTACAGGATTTTTATAAAATTAAAATGTTCATATACTTCTTAAGCAGTAAAATATGTAAAAGTTGAATTTCTTTGTAACACATCATTACTACATTATCTTGCTTCAGGCTTTTAACACTCTGATGATTAGTCCCCTATTGTAGCTTTTAAATTTGCAAAAGTGAAATGATAGATGCCTTATAGTGGTTTTGATGTTATTCATATGAAGATAGTGTCTGATGTGGAAAATGAAAATACTACCAAAAGAAAATAAAGTGATCTTGAAGTGATAGTATTGAAATATTCCATTGATTGATCTACATTTTCTTAGAAAATTTATTTATATTACCATTGACTTAAATCACCCCAAAAATTTTTTTAGCGGTAATAAATGTCTGTGGTCAAGTCATCCTTTATTTTTGTTTTGATGTTTGTTTTGTATTTAATTGAAGCATAATTACTTAAGGATTTCTTTTTGTCATCAGAAAATTAATCTGTAAGCTAATACTTTGTGTATGTGGTCACCAGTGCCAGTCAGGCAAGAGAGTATTTTATCTCAATTTGAAATAAAATTAAAATGCTCTGGTTAATGATGGCTTCTTTTGTATTGTGATATACATCTTTTCAAAATCTATTGGCAGAAAATGGCAGGTTTTAAGAAACACTTCTACCACCCTACAGGCATAGATGAAAGCCAAGAGAGCCAAAGTGTTTTAGTTCTTCCTTCATTAGTTTAATTTTAACACTTTTTTTTTTGCAGGTGGGTAATACTCCTGAGAATCCTTAATAAATGGAGGATCGCCTCTTGTATTATTACACGTAGCTTTACCTTGCCTAGTCTTTTTTCATTGCTTATTAAGCAGAATAAGATTTCTAAAAAGTTGGGCAGAAGGTCTAGAAATACTTGAAATGATAACAAATTCTTAAAGAAATCACTCTTATTTGGAAAATGACAGGAAAGATTTTGGTAGTGTTTTCCATATTGTGGAATTGTCATCTAAAGCCTTCCTGTTTAATAAACTATTAGAGCTCTGAGATTTTTTGTTGTTGTTGTTAAGATGTTTTGCCAACTCTTGGTCCAACAATGAAAGTGAGGAAATTTCCATTGTATTCCAGATAAGATTGCTTATTTACGAAAAACATGTTTTCTCATATATGGAAGTATTTGACATTAAGTTTAATTTTATTCATTATGAACGTAGGTTTAACCAGTAGAATTTTGCTAGCAAAAGAGGATGTTAGTCATCTCTGCAGATCCACCACGTGCTGCGCTTTTCATGGGAAAGCATTGCTTGATGGAATAGCTTCCTGAGTTAGATGTTCTTTCCCAGGAGAAATAGACATAAATATTAAGAATTGCTAATGGTAATGGATTGCTACTTGGCACTTCACAGCTAGGAGCAAGAATTCAGACATATGTGTTTATCTAAACAATTTAAGCTAATACAAATAAATAACCTTTGATATACACTGAGAACAGCTGCACTTTTGCTCAGGTTGAGGAAAACATATTATTCATATATTCATGAATATGGATTTATTTATCACAACCATCAGGCTCTTATGTATATAAGTAATGTTCTTTTTCATTAGTTTAGTCATCCTTTTTTTTAGATTGAATACTCATGCTTAATAAAATCATAGTTTGAAAATGAATAAAGAATCCATAAATTCTAATTTTGTTCCTTTTTCTCCCCACTATAGGCTTGTGTCTCCAGAGCAGCCACCAAAGGCCAAGTTCCTGACCTTGGGGTCCAAATTCCGCTACAGCGGCCGCACCCAAGCCCAGACGCGCCAGGCAAGCACCCTCATTGACAGGCCAGCCCCACACTTTGAGCGCACGTCCAGTAAGCGGGTCTCCAGGATTCTAGATGGAGGTAAAGGAATTTATGATTGCTTGGATTTCATTAATCTTTCTAATCTAGGGGGATCAGAGAATGTTGATCTAGTTGATAAGGCTAGAGGCATAGCCATTTTTCTGAGTAAATCAAGTTCTATTTCTTAAACTCAAAAGAAAATTTGGTAGTTTGGAAATTGTTATTCTGAAACCTAAGGTTGTTTTTCTTTTCTTTTTTCTTTCTTTTTTTTTTTTGCAGGGAGGGTTTGGTGTTATCAGTGGACACAAATATTAACTAAGAGTTCTCATTGATAAGATGTTGGATAAACATGTTTTTATTGGTCTGACAATTATGATGTATTTTATGCGACTTAATTTTTTGCGAGAAATGTAATTTCAAGGGTTTTGGTGTGGTAACATCTGAACTTTTATTCAAAGGAACTTAAAACATTCAAATTTTTATGAGTTTAGAGATGCTGACAGAAGCTTACCAGACGTTCCACCATATGAGAAAGCATTCATAGCTTCAAAGGATTAGTTTAAACACAGTGTTTTAACAAAAGAAAGGAAATTTATTGGTTCATTCCTTCAGCCAAGGAGCGATATATATAAATTTGTATATTTTTCCTATTGGAATTCTAATTAGCTACATATTTGTAGTTTTATGTAAATTGTATGGAAATAAATTTGTGTTGCTTCCTTTCATGTATGTATCTTATTGCCCTAATTTTCATTTAATAGCAGGTTTTCTAGAACTAAGGTTAATTTTATATTAGAATACTTTATGGAGGAATTAATTTTTCTACCTAAAAGAAGGTAATTGGTATGGATGACTTTCTACCAGAAGAATTAGTTTAACAACGTTTTTGTTGATTAATCTCAAAACATATACAAAAACCATAATATAAAATTTGAAAATTCTATTTTAGCAGTGTTTTTTCAGCAAAAACCTTTTTTGATGGTTTGTTATTACTAAGACCTTTTGAAAATACGAATTTGAACAACTTGTATTTTAAATAATTAGCTAAAACAGACCGGATAAGCTAACAGATAAAAACGTTCTCTCATTAGTGAAGGTTTGACACCCCTGGGCCTTGGTCTGTTTTCCTGGAATGAACTTGGAAAAGAGGTCCAGGCGCACTCACATGGAGACACTTCTCAGGATGTGTCGGTGGGCATCCTGATATATATAGTCAATAAATCTTGTTTCTGGAGAATCTTCAATGTAGTTTTATGAGACCACCCCAAAAATGTGCAAGGCAACCATAAACTTATTCAAATGAGTGTCCATATTTCCGAACGCTGTGGTTTAAATTAAGTGAATTATTAATATAATATAGCTGTCAGTGTAACTTTTAGCTAATTTGGTGAGTGAACATTTTTCAAGTAAATGTGAAAAATGTGCCCAACTTCTATAAATATTTCACAAGCTCTGCCCCTTTTTAAAGAGAATTTATGTAAGTGCTGAATAAAAGCAGTCAGTGTTGTTTAATGCCCTGGGAGAAATCATTCCTCCTTCTGGAACACTGTTTCAGCCTTTGTTTTAAACTATGAGACTTTATAACCTATATTGCGAGTTTTAGAGTTTATAAAGAAAAGTAAACCACTGTAATTTCTATGAGGCATATCAACTATGCTCAAGGAAACCCACCATCTTCTATGGGCAACCAGTGCAGAGGGTTATAATAGGTTTGTATCTGAAAACAATGATTTTTACAAGTGAAAGCCACAAGCATGGCACAGTAATCCATTATTTTTTCTTTTGTGTTTTGGACACTGTAATTCATCAGATGGGCAAGTCATCAAAAGAATTATTGTGTTACAGAGAAAAATAGAAGGCTTTTCATGCCACTGTAGGACCAGACAGCTAGTGAACTATTCGGTTAGGGCTTGTGTTCTCCTTTTTTCCCTTCTTGAAGCAAAGCTGGGCTACAGCCTGGTACCGAGCTTTCTTTTTTGCCACCACTTCACATTACTATACCATTTTTTTGTTGTTGTTGTTGAAATGTGTTCCATTTTATTTTTCATGTTTAGTTTTTAAGTTAGGCTAGAATAATGTAGATATATGTATAAATAGTCCTCACTTTTTAAAAAAAATTTTTTTTTAAGATTTTATTTTATTTATTTTTAGAGAGGGAAGGGAGGGAGGGAGAGAGAGAGAGAGAAACATCAATGTGCGGTTGCTGGGAGACATGGCCTGCAACCTAGGCATGTGCCCTGACTGGGAATCGAACCTGTGATACCTGGTTCGCAGCCCGCGCTCAATCCACTGAGCTACACCAGCCAGGACTAATAGTCCTCACTTTAAGGTTTAACAAATTAAATCTTCTAGTGATTACATAGAACATAAAAATCAATGTGATATCTAAAATCAAATATCAAAATAAAAGTAAATCTAGAATAGCTGTTTTGGAATAGTGAAATTCCAATATTAGAAAATCAGACCAAAAAGGAGGCAGATCAATCATTTAAATAACCAAGGTGCATTTGAGAGCAGGGGAATCAATGATTTTGTGAAAGTGGAAAATACAATAAGCCAGGGACACTAGTTAGATTGGGTCATCTGGCAATGGAGATCTATCTGAGCAAGAACCATTTCATCTGAGACCTGAGAGACGAGAAGGGGCAGCCATGAGTAGAGCAGGGGGTACAACACTGCAGGCAGAAGGAGGAGCAGGTCTGAAGGCTTAAGACTAAGGAGAGCTTGACACGTTCCAGAACAGAAGGAAGACGTTTGTAGTCGGAGCTTAGTAAGTGATGGGGAGAGGTAGGCTGGGGGCAGGCCGTGCAGGGCCTTGTACACCACAGTCAGGGATGCGGTTTTTCCTTTAGGTGTTGTCGGAAATTGCTGAAAGTTTGTGTGTGTACATGCTTGTGCAAGCACATAAGTACACAGTGTTACCTTTTTAAAAAAAATGACTTTGCAGTGTTGAAAATGATTAACAAGGACAAGAGAGGAATCAGCTTGGGAATAGTCTGGTTCAGAGTAATGGTCTTGTGTTGGGGGATATAGTAGGTTTTTTGCCATTTGACTCTATAAGTTCAGTGCCTGGGGCATTACAAGCTTTTCAGTGTTCTGTAAGTGTTTAAGACCTGAAAAGAACTGGGTCCTTCAAAATGCAAAAATTAAACAAAAAAATCCTGCAAACTGAAATTAGTGTTTAGAAGTATGCAAAGTCAACATTTTGTCAACATCATTGTGTAACTTTAAATTTGAAATTCTTTAAAATTTTGACATTGTATCTGAAACCATTTCTAGGTCAGATTTTTCCCATTTTGCATTAATTTCTGAGTATGTGTAAGGCTGCTTAAAAGAGTTACTCAGAACTGTATATACTTTCCAAGGGAAAATTATGAAAATCTTCTCAAAAGTTAAAAAAAATCTGAAAAATAATTACACTTAATGTAAGATATGAGTTCATTTTATGGCATTCTGTGAGTTTTCCAAGTATGAGTACCTAGCGAATGTGAAAGGCTTCAGAGGACGGGACTGCTAAAGTAGAGATGGAAGAACGGGCCACATTTAGAAGCAGATCCGAGCACTCAGCTGGATGTGCTGGTGTTGAGGGTGAAGGAAGAGACTTCAGGGTTTCTGGCTTGACTAACTGGTGCAAATATGAGGGTGGCCAGAAGAGGGAAGGATGGAGAAGAGGGAAGTTTTGGTCAGGGAATGTAAGGGGTGTGAATCACGGGCTACTTGTAAAGCATGGATTAGAGGTGCTTGATGCCTCCAAGTTCAGTATGGTGGATCACACACACAGTCCCTGCCTTCCAGGAGCTTGCAGTGTAACGGCCTTTGTGGTTTCTGGGCTTCTCAGGGGGCGTGGAACTGGGCCAGTCAAGCACCTTTCACACGAGTGAAATGACCTCAGTGGTTGTTCCTGTGGTTTGAGGGAGAAACTATAGACAGACAGAGGCTTGCCAGCTGCTACTCACTTTACCTTGTTGAGATCTGAGGCCATCGTGGGTTGATCTGTCGTGTGACACAAACTCCGACTCAGTGTTCCTGCCCATCCGTGGGGGAGATGAAGGAATCACACGAAGGCCATGTTTCCTGGGTGTCTGTGTGTGAGGTTTACTGATGGGTCGTGTTGAGGCATCCAGGAGGGAGGTTAGAAAGACAAAAACTGTTAAATATAAATATAGAAGTTAGTTCCCTGAAATCTGCCTTTACTGTCTCATCACAGTTTTAAATGGCACTCAAATGAAAGATTCATCTATGGGAGAATTTTTAAACTTATAGAAGCAAATCATTTTAATAAATAGATAATTCTTTGTTTCAGAAACTGATTCAGAAATAAGCTCAGGCAAGATCAAAGAAACCATAGAGAATTAAAATAACACATTGTAATTCTGACACACGGCTTTGAGTCTCGTGTTTCAGCTGGTCTTAGAGCTCCTTCTACTGGCTAATTCCATGATCAGTGTGTATATCCTTCAAAAACCTTCTTTGAAAGCCTGGCGTGGTTTGGTGGGTTAAAATGCACAATCCTTTTAGAGTTTGGGAAGAGTTTAAAGATGAGTTCTTTAGATATGTTGGCATTTTCAGAGCTTGAACAGCGTTCCTGTCATCTACATGCTGCCTGTTCATCGGTGTAAAGGGGGTAAGTTTCGTAACATTTGACCACGTGAATGTCCTAACGTAATCCAAACAACGGTTCTTTACTAGCTCTAATTGGTGACGCCGACCAAAGTCTTAGGAAGGATTTTCCTGGCCCTGCTGGGGAGGTTTCAGCATACGGTCGTGGAGCTGTCAGCACTGCCGCAGCCCGGGACGGGGATGGCAGGAGGGACGTCAGGAGCCCCACTAAAGCCCCCCATGTGCAGCTCATTGAAGGAAAGGTACGGTGAATTAGTAGAATGTGTGACTTTGAATGTGTACTTAGACTAGAGGCCACCTGCTCTGTTTGTTATTGCAGAGCTCAAATATTATTCATAAATCAGTCAGTGTATGTTCTCTGTTGACATAATTTTCCAGTTTTCAGATATGCGTAGGCTCTTGCTGGTTTGGACAGGGTCTCTAACCTTTATCTGGTTGGTGTTCAAAGCAATATTTCAACTTAAATTAAATTAATGCAAGTAAGTAATTTATTGGCCTTTTTTTACTCTTTTCATAATCATTTTATTTATATCCCTAAATGATAAAAGGTATGATGGTTTGAAATTTATATTTGTTTTTATAAGCACATTTTAAAGTATAACCTGTTTCATTATTTTAATTATAATGACTTAAATTATATTAATGCAAGTGAGTAATTTATTGGCCTTTTTTTACTCTTTTCATAATCATTTTATTTATATCCCTAAATGATAAAAGGTATGATGGTTTGAAATTTATATTTGTTTTTTATAAGCAAATTTTAAAGTATAACCTGTTTCATTATTTTAATTTTGATGACTTAAATTTGGGGGGATGAACAAAGATGTTCTTGGTGAAAAATATTATTTTCATTAATAATCTACGACAGACGAAGTAGAAATTGTTAAGCAAAGGGGGATTGTTTTGTGAACAGTGAGAAGAAGGCATGTTGTGTTGGGCCTTATTTCGCACATACCCCATGGTGATGGGAGAAGTACCCTGTGCTGTGCTTCCAGATCTGTCACTGTTATTTCATGTCACCTCGGGCAAGTGCAGTCACTGAGAGATTGACTTGAAGAGGCTTTGAGTTCTTTGTCTATCTTTTTTATGTACGCACAGAGCAACCCCCCCAAAAAATGAAATCATTCTGTAAATTTATAATATTTTCTGAATCTTAACTTTGGAAATTCTAATGAGTGCCTCATGAATTCACGAAGAACCTGCTAGGTGCAGTAGCTGCCAGTTCCTCAGGAATTTGACAGCCTCTAATACTCAGCCTAGAGGAGGGTCGAGGGGGACCCTGGGGACTCATGCTATCAGATCACCTGCATGCCTTCGTTAAAGAATTGCCGAGTATTATATTTTAAAAGTTATGTGGTCGAAAATTTTTGAGTTAAAAATAATGGAAATCATGTCCAACAAGGTGTCCTTTAACTGCTGAAAAGTCATCCGAATCTTTTACGATCAGGCTGACCAGGTGCCTGGGATAGAGACTGGTGATGTCTGGAACGGGAGAGCCCAGCAATTCAGAGTCTCTGTTCCAGCTGGCCTGGTCAATTTCAGACATCCAGTTATTTGCTAAAGTTCTTTTAACTTCCAAAGGAAATTCTGCCTATCTTCAGCAAAATACTGAGTGTGTTGACCTTTTTCCTAATGCTTTGAATGTCTGCCAGCAACCTGGTTTAAAAGTAGTAATGCTATTTGAGTTTCATTGGCTCTATTTGCAACCAGTCAGAAAATAATAATTAAATTAGTATATGCCTGTACAATTTATGTGATAAAAGTAGTTTTCCTCTTTAAAAATGATCATTTGATTCATTTTCTAACCACACTGTATTAATACAATCTCTACTTCTGAGTAAAACTGTTCACTAACTATCCATTTCTTCTCTCCTTTCTCTCCTTTGCCTTTGTTTCTCCTTTGAATGCATCCGTTGTGTAATTTCACCTTCAATCATGGGTAGTGCCGAGAGCAGCCCGTTTTCATGTGCCCACCTTCACCATTCATCCTCCACGTTTCATCTCTTCCCCCAAAGTTGTTGCCAGTTCCTGAACTGGACTTGCTTTCAGACATTTCGGAAGAAGACCCCTTTGGGGAGGCCGACCAAATCACACTCGACAGCTTAGAGCTCCTTTCCACAGGGGAAACCTCAGAGCAGGGGGACTGTGAAGTCGCTGGCCTTGATTCTGTCTCGGATCCTATTATAGCCCCTTCTCAGGCTGACTGTCCTCCCACCCACGAGAAGCCTCTAAAAGAGGCTGACCACAAGGATGCTCAGTTTGGGTACTTCTCCTTCAGTTTCTGCAAGTGCTTGCCATCCAGCTTCCCCTCACTCCTCGATGAAGATGGGTATCTTGCTTTCCCCAGCCTCCCCAAGGTCTGGGTCTCCTTCCTCCCTGCTGACATCCAGCACTACGTTCCCATCACCTCCCCTTCATTCCTTCCTTCCCTCATCCTCATCTTTGGGCTACTTCTCTCTGCTTCTCAGTCAGTGCCCTTTTCACTCACCTTTTCCCTTCCTCTGGCTCTATGCCTCTGCTATCTGGAGGCTAAAGCCACTTCTTTTAATGTGTCTTATGACTGTAACTTGAATGACAGAACAGAGGAAGAGGAAGCAGTTGTTGGTACTCCTACATAATCTTCAATTTGTGCAGTCAACAAAGCTACACGTCATCTTGTCCCCTTCCTAATGTAGAGTGTAAACATGTGCATAAACTTTCCCACTGATTACTCTCCATATAGTCTGAGCCGTGTACATGTTCACACATACAGCATTTCAGTGCATGAGAAGCAAGCGTAAGCAACTTCCCTTTCGTTGATACCCATTGACCAGGTACACACATTCTAAGTTGAAAGCAAAGTTATAGGGTTATTTAATAAATATCTATAGACCTTTCTAGGTCTAAATAAAGAACTTAGAATGCAGTAGACATCACTGTAATTGTTGTATATTATTAGAACTCATTATTATTTCTTTTGTTAGAAAACCACACTTGTTTCTCTTGAATTTATGAGGATACATCTTTATACTTTTACTTCTGACTTGTAGGTCTAATCTCAGAAATTCCTTGTTTCCCTATTATTGTAGCATTTGGAGACAAGATGAATTTCAGGTAGTATTTTTCTTTTTAACTCTAAATCACATAACCGTATGACAGAGTTACCATCAGGTAACTTTTGTGGGGAAGATACTATTCTGTTATTTTTTCTTTAACAAATGTACATGAAAAATGGAACAAGGCTTTTTGAAAATTTAGAATATATAGCGCTATGTCTGGGCCTCTAAGTGTTCTTTTTTTAAAAAATTAGATGCCTAGTTTGAGGATTTTTACCTCTTTATAGGGCTATCTCTGTACTACTAGTCAGTCAGTGCTAATGTGTATTATGTTTTTGATCTGCTAAATGTGGTCTGGTGACTTAGTGTTTCAGTATCCTGAGGTTACTATCAATACAAAGAGTAAGTCACAAAACTTAGAGCAAACCGAAAGAAAAGTGTGAAGATAATGTGCTGTATGCTTAGGCCTCATGGGAGAAACCACGATTCTTAAAGGTTACCTGCGCATGTCAAAGGTGGACATTTTAGAGAATTCATTGTTGACTAAAGAATTGCAAATAATTCTTAACAGATTATTGAGTTGTCTGTGTCTCATTTTTGATAAAAAGATACTGTGGGTTTCTTGCTGATTTCTCAAAAATACTCAAAAGGCTTTTTTTTTTTTAAAGAGCATTTTGAGCTCTCAGATTTGACACTATCATTTTTGTAAAAGAAAAAATATGATATATGGCCCTGCTATCCATTACCATGTAAAGGTTAAAGTATTTTCCCTTAGTATCAGAATCAGGATTTTTCTTTCTTGCCATTCCTGTCCTTGAGTCTAGTCATCAGTATTTAGCTAGTTTTAAATTTACAAATTTATTCTTTTCAGATGTTAGATGCTTGGAATTGTCCAACTATGGAAAATGATTCCTGTTTAAGGAATTTTATGAAAGAAAAGTGGTTGTATTTCAATGAGTATTTTTAAATACCTACCATTTTAACATGAATGTAGCAAAGTAGACCAATTTCCCCTAAAGAAAGAGATGTTAAAAAACTGAATAATACAATGAACATTTGTCCCTGACATAAAGTGAAAGCCAAATTTTACATCATTATACTTTGCCCTCATCATTAGTTCATTTAGACAGTTCAAATGAGAACAGATTGAATTATGCCATTTTTACACTCTTCGATTTTCATTCCTGAGTTAAAAAAAAATATGTATGTATATATATTTTCAAAAGCAGTGCATATAATCTAGGGGCTGAGAAAGAGTGAAGCTTTCATTCTCCATCCCACCCTTGCAAAGGATCATTTCTATCATCTATACAACACTGTAGGTGAAGAGAGACCAAAGTGGCTTAAGATTCTGCATCTTCTGAGGGCCATGCAATAAGGTTGGTAATGCTGGTTCCCCACTGAAGTTCAAATACAGCTTCTTTGCACCGATTCTACAGTTTCACTAATACTTCCGTGTTCTGGCCATTTGCTGTGACTTTTCAGGTGAAGATGGAAGAAGAGGAAACACAGCTGGAGGAGGTGGATATTTTTTCTGCAAAGTTAAAACCTGGTGGCTGCTGCCTGCCACTAGCATTGTGTGGGGGGTGATGCATTTTCAGGGTTTATTTGTGAGTTTTGCTTGTTGTGGCCTTAGGTTCTTAGGATTTTTATTACTTTTAATGTCTTAGTCTGTCCAAGTCAGGGTTGTTTCTGGTGCTTGCTGATTCATACACTTATGTTTATTTGCTTTTTCCCCCTCTGTGTGTGATTTAATTTCACAGAAAAATTCCTTGAGAGTAGAAGGGGATAATATTTATGTCAGACATAGCAATTTAATGTTGGAGGTTTGTATAAATTTAAGAAAACAACTGTCCTGATGGCTGACAGGCTGCTGTGGACGGGAGGCCACTCACAGGCTGGCTGGCAACTTTTTTCAAGCACAGCGCATGAAATGCATGGGGAAAATTCAAGTCGGGAGTGCATGTTACCAGTCCAACTTTGTTCTTTTAAAGTGGCTTAGGCAGGGCTATATCGACTGGAAGTTCTCAAAGTGACAACTGGGAAAAAATTCTATTTTAGCCAATGAATAAAGTTTTTATCCATTAACCCTGAAGTTCTAATAAGTAAACTTATTCTCTCCTTAATGGGCTATCTCCAGGGCATGGAATCCGAAGTAACATGATCCCATCCTTTATATACATTAACCAGAACAGACACTGGTTGACCTGGCAGTAAATCATTTCACTCTTGATTTCTGTCCACAACATTTTTTTCGAAGGGTTTTAGTGGCACTAAAATCCATGCAATTAGGAATGTGGTCTGCTTAAAGTACTCAGTTTGAAAGTGTGCTAATTAATGGAATTGTTTTGATTAAGAAGAAAAATATAAATGAAAGATAGGAGGGGGAAAAAAAGACAACCTAGCCACCCAATTAGGAATGTAAATTATATTCCCCGTGTCACACGAGAACTTTTTTTCTCTCCTTATTTTAGGGTAATAAAAGGCAATGTATTTAGTGGCAAACTGCAATTCTGAGTAATCTGACTAATAATGTTGGTTGCTTTTGGCAGCTTTGATAATTGTTGGAAATGTATTTTTGCATAACTTACTAAACTGCTCTAAAGTGTAAAATATAACATTGCTTTGAACAAATACAAGAAATGTGCCTGATCTCAAGCCACAGTCATTTTTCCATGCCATGCAAAGATTTTTAGATTTTCATGAGTTTTTGCAAATGGCTGTAGAAGCTCATAGATGAGCAATTATGCTTGTGCATGAATGTGGAGTATCTAATTTCATCAGATGCATGGCCTGTTCCTCTGGTAGTGGGATGAAAGCTACAACCAACAAGTGGCCCTTATGATTTTTGAAATGTAAGAATATATTTAAAATTCAGTTAAAACCATTTCTGGAACAATAATTAGCTTTAATTCCTATAAATACTGTAGTTATCAGGGCCAATGTACAAATCCCATGAATACCATTCATCAGAGCCTACTACAGTGAAAATCAACATGGTAATTTTTTTCATATTTTTGTCTGTATAAGGACCATTTGCTAGGTGGAGCACTGGGCCCCACATTTGTGCCTGGCAAGTACATGAAACCAGTATGAGGTTCACTTATTTTATAGAGAGGTCGGTACAAGCAGCCTGTGGAAGCCACTGCTGGTATTTCCTGAAAAAGTCAGTCCCTGCCCCAGCCCTTTTTTCGGGCGGATGGTACTGGATGGGCTTTCCTGTCTGGCCTAATGTGGGTCTGTGTTCACCTTCCTCTCTTTTTACTTGATTTAATATGTTCACAGAGGGCAACTTTAGTAGCAGCCCTAATCAGAAAGGTGAATTTACAAGGACAAAGGCATAGGCTGCATTTGAAATCCAACTATTGGAAAGAAGAGTTATTAACCATTTTGAGTATTAGTTCTCTGACTTCCTTCTAATAATGTAAAAAGTTATTCCTTAAAAAATTCTAAACAGACAAGACATTAGAATACTTCAAAATGTGAGTCATAAAAATAATTGTTCATTGGCTTTATTTTCAAATTTTGAGGAACTCATTAAGGTTATTCATAGGTGATAATATGGCTTTTGAGACTTGGCATTTTTCTTGCTTTACTATGTTATTTTTAATTATAAGTTTGCTTTGTCATATTTTTTGGTTTTACTTTTTGATTTTATTTTTGTCCTACTGGATTTTTTTCCTTTTGGATCCCTCCCCCCCCGTCTATTACGTTACACATTGCTAGGACCTGGATAAGGCCCAGGAGGACATACTGAAACATCAGGCTAGCATTAGTGAACTCAAGCGCAATTTTATGGAATCCACACCTGAGCCGCGCCCTAATGAATGGGAAAAACGACGTATCACACCTCTGTCCCTACAGACACAAGGGGTATGTCACTAGCTGTTTGTTGGCTATATGTGTCCAGCTTTTCAGTAAAACTGAGGTTGCTAATCTCTGTTGTTGATTCCCAGAAGCTACAAAATGTTCCCAGTTTTTTGAAAATGTAATTGCTAACAATTTTTTAAAATACTAAATATTGATTAACAGTGTAATACATATTGACCTTGTTTTTAAATAAATTGAATGAGTTTAAAAATACTTTTAGAATAGTTTCAGAATAACTTTTACTCACATAAATTAGCAGCAGTGAATTTTTACAGAGGATGATGTAGGAACTGACATTATGTGGTTTTAATAAGCTTTTCCGATCCTGACTTCTGAAATAAGAAGGTTTACTTAACAATTAAATAATTAATGTAGACCATGTTTAGAATTGTTTAAGGTAATTACTATCAGGAAAATGAGTTAAACTTTACTTTGAAGACTGATGAGCCCTGTTGAAAACTCGCAAAACGTTTTGTCATGCAACTTAATACCGGAACTTGCTAGTCATGAAATACAGAAAAACATTGTCAACCAGCGCATTCTTTTTCTTTCACGATTGCTTCTTCTCACCAACATACATTTTGCCTTTAGAATATGTTCTGAAAGTATGTCTCCATTGATTCCCATCTGTATCTGTTCTTCCCTAACGCCCTCAACATCTCTGCTATCAACCAAGAACTTCCACGGGTTCGTGTATCACACTGGAGGAGACAGTGATTACGCTTTAGTTAATGTAGCTTAAAAAGTATAAGAGGGTGTTAACCTACCATTTCATCTTTCCCCCTTTCCTGAACTCCCACTTCTCCTTAAGTTCATCATCCAGACTGGCTTGAGTGTTGCCACATAGTACACATTTGATTTAGATAGTCTCATGCAATGATTTTATTAACCTTTTCATAGAAAGTGAAGCTGTTAGTCGCTTTACATTTCTAAGTTTGTGTCAGTGAGAGGAAAGGAGCTCTTCAGGAACAAAGGAGCAAAGTGATTGCTGAACTGAAACAACAACGTCTGAAAATGCCAACATTTAGAACACCATGGTAGGCTCTTACGAAGTTGTAAAGAACTTGAATTCTTATTTGTAGTTTTCAGAAGGCACAGATGATAGTGTCTCAGCAGTTGACTCTAGATTGTTAGGTTTTCTGGAGAAACAGTATCTGAGGTTGGCCCCCATGTGTGCTGCTTCATCCGGTTTGTTCCGCTGACCACGCAGTTTTGTGTTTGTGTTGCTGTCGATGTGACGTACTTGTCTTATTTGTTGATTATGTCTATTGTTTAAAACAATAGAGAAAAGGAGACCATCTTTTCAAGGATATTTTATCCATGAAGGAGAAGCATCAGACGGCGGCAACACGGACAGTTGAAGAAAAAGCCCAGGAGGCAGACAAGGTGTTCACCTTGCATCCTTGGATCTACTCTTGCTTTTTCCTCTTTTCCTTTTATTTCTCTTCACAGCCATAAGATACTCTTTTTTCTTATGAATCAATCTAAACTTTTTAAACATACTTTTTGAGCATTTCAAATGTTAAATCCCCATGTACAGAAACAGGATCATTAGGTGAGATGCTACAGAAGAACTTTATTTGCAGATTCACAGTTTGAAATGCAGACATATCAACCGAATTAATAAGTGACCCCTCCCCCCATTTTGATATATGTGGCTGGCAGTTGGGAAACCACGGGTTCGTGTGAAAATGCACTGTTTGTGAAACGTGCACACTGTGGTGGTGTTAAAATAACACATTATGTGCAATTTAGGTTACTAGTTTACTGACTATATTTGGAAAGCTTTTGGATTTTCATTTTTAAGATTTTTTAGTAGGAAAAAAAGATTTGGGTGCACCATAGCAACCCTTTGGGTCTCTCTCTTGCTTCTGCATATGTGAACGACCTGGCAGTGCTACGAAGTTAGCTTTCTGTTGCTTTCACACTCTTATTCTTCTGTTTCTCCTGGATTCACTTAGCCAGCTGGTCATCAGTTAGTTCCTGGGATTACAGAGCTTTGCTCTGTCGGAGGGAAAAGACGGTACACATGTGAATTAGTAATCAGAAAATGTGAGGTGCTAAAGAAGTTGGTGCTAAAGATGCAGTACAGTTTTGTGGGAGGAGGTGATTGGGAAGGCTGTTTTCCCCTTGTGGTCAGGAAGAGTCGGCATTTAAGTTGAGACCTTCATGAGAAGGAGGTAGCTGTGGAGATTTTTTCATTGATACGGAAGAGCAAATGCAACATCCCAAGGCAGGAACTTGTTTCAGGAGTTGAGAGACCAAATGACAGGGGCTTAGGAAAAACCACGGAGGTCAGACCCCAGATCCTGTCAGGTCTTAAAGACCATGTTGACATTTTGGCATTTGATGACAGGAGTCATGGGGAGCCACTGGAGCGTTTTCAGCTGGATCTGACAGAGACCCCTCTGCTCCCAGACGAGGAATGGGATACACAGGATGCGAATGAGAGCAAAAGTCAGTAATGTGCTTTCCTCCTGCAGAAGTCTGACTTTGTCAACGACCAGAGAATGGCATCATAGCGTACAGTAGGGTGGAGAAGGAGGCAAAATAAATTGAAGGTGAAGTCTCGTCCTAAAGGAGTTTGAGGTGTAGTTGAGGTGAAATACTTCTAGAATACTGCAAGTGAGAAACCTAGACCAAGTGGCATCTTTATGTTCCTAAATGTTAGTGCAAAGTCTAAAGCCAATTAGACTTTGTAAAATGTTGACTTTAATATCACATGATTTAAAATATTGTGTACTTTTTAAAGTTTAACCTCTGGAAGCAAGTCAAATGATAGATTTGTTCAATTTAAAGTAATGCCCATGTACTTTTTTGCAGTAGGAAACTTTGGAATTTTGTTGAACATGTATGATGTTTAAAATTACCATTTTTCTGGATGTCATGGTTTAGGAAGGTACAATATAAAATATGTTATAGAAGTAATCATTACATGAAAGTGATGTCACATAAAATTTAAACTGGAATTTACTCACTTGTTAAGTTTATGGTTTGTCTGCGCTTGAAGTTACTGCTTTTTTCTTGTTCTTTTCCTCTCCAACAATATATATAGACTGTTGTAACTGCAATCATCCATTCATCCATTCTCACAACAAACATTCATTTATCGCTTGCAATGTATCTTTTTTTCCCAAAAAACTTTTCAGTATTATTCGTTGAAAGTGTGTGAGTAGTTAAGTCTACTTCAGTGTTCTGACTTGTAACAGGATGTCTTACAAATTTCTTCATTGCATCTTCATTTTGCTACTGATTTGGCAGGGTTTTTTTTTTATTATTATTATCTTTAAATTGTAATCCTTAATGAAATGTAAAAGAAAACAATTATGCATGAGTGTAATTTGATCAAATTTTCCAAATTTCGGTAATATGTGTTCTATAGATTTAAAAAAGTAATAGTTTCTTGTTCAAAAGTTAATACATTGAATATTCAAAATGGCTTCAGTTTGAATATGAACAATTTTAAGAGTAGAGCAGAAAATTGGAGACCAAATCATTTAGTCTTTAATAGGCTAATTACTGTGTTGCGTATCCTCTTATGTATTGTGAGAATTATGATATACTTAAGCTTGTATAAAATATTCTCTCATGAGTCTAGTAGAGATTACGGAGACTTAGAGTTTTAAAGTACTTTTGAAGATATTTTATTGAATAGTTAAATGCATGGCACTTATTTAAATTCCCTAGTTATCCCTTACTGGGAAGGACACCCTGTCCACTAACTCAACCCCTGGGGATAGAAGTATGGAGATTATAATTAAAATGAATTAGTCCAGAAGCTTTTTTTTCTTCATGCATATTGCAAATGCTTATGTGCCTAGCCTTCCTTTCTCTCTTAGTGTACTGTGTCAAAAGGGGCATCCCCAAAATGTCATTCACTTACTCACTCATTCATTCATCTCTCATTAAGCTCAATGAGCAGTGGGGTTTATTAGGAAGTATTTTTGCACACTTCTGACATGAGGGGCTGCTTCATGGTGACTCTGCTCTCGGCATTTCAGGTACCTGAGGCAGTCCACAGTTATCCCGCTGTGCCCTCAGGAAGGTTAGGGACCATTGCTTAAGGGCCAGAAATGTGAAGATTAAATTTACCATAATGGTTTTTCAGGGACAGATGGCTTTAACATTGGTCACTGGGTTTTTGCCTCTTGAGTGTGTCTTCCTTTTTCTTGACCTGTCTTTCATTGAAAAAAGTAAATTTCTTCATTCCATGGCATATTTAGCATCCGAGGGAATTCCTGTGGGTTGCTATCAGATCACTTGTGTGTGAAGTAATGTGGAGAAGGGAAGAGATCCTAGGAGCTGGAATGGTTGGGGGAGGGCGCGCACAAAATATGAAATATCAGGTGTACCTCTGACAGATGAAAAAATTGGGCAGGGCACTGGAGACAGGAGGATAGGGTCACTCAAGCTGTGACACAGGAATAAGTGTTTCAAGTATAGGGGCCACTGAAGAGGCCGTTCTGTGCAGAAAGAGGCTCACGCTGAAGCGCTGCCTCAAGAATGTACAAATGAGTGGTTGGGAAGGTCATGCTCAGTTTGTGATTAAAGCTTCAGTGACCAAGGAGTTTTAGCTGGTTTTCATAGGTAGAGCTATCAAAGATTCTCAAGCAGGGTGGAAAGCTGGCATTTCAGGCAAAGCACCACATTCGCCTGCTGCAGAATCTTGCAGAATTCTCAACTTTCAGTTTATGCTATTCTGCAATTCTTTCTTGTGTAACCTTTCCTTTCTTTCACTAGGTCACTGCTGTCTGTTCCAACTTATTGTTAACCCTTTGCTCTTCCTTTTCTGACCTCTCTAGAGCCTAGAAGAGGAGATAACATCAATTTTGTTTAGTGCAAAGGGCTTTTCCGATAGCATGAAAGCCACCTTCACTTCAGCCACCACTTGGACAGCAGAGGGCACTGTTGTGAACTATAATGCGCCTTCTGAAATGCTTTCTTCCTCGTCCTTCTCACAGTTGCCTGAGGTGCATTTTACTTTGTTTCCCCTGTTTTTAAAAGCCACATGAAGAGTGATTTTTATTTTTATAATATTCAGAAACCCTTCTCATAAGTACTTACATTAGTGAAATTCATTCTTCTTGGGAGAAACATTCATGAAATAATGACTGAATTTGAAAAAAAGGATACAAGTTGGATGTTCGCCTGCTTCTTTTAGTTGCTCTGCCCCCACTCCCGCCCGCCCCATGCCCCCCACAAAAGGAAAAAATCTGTCTAAATTCAGAGAAGCATTTAAGCCCAGTTTTGGAGTTGTTGTGTGGAGGGAAACCCTCTGCCAAGTATAGAAGCTAAGGATGCTTTGCAGAACTAAAAATATTCAAAGCTTTAATGTCTTTTGATGGCTTATCACTTAAAAAATGGAAAAATTTGAGATGCCTGCCATACTCAGTGAAATAGTTGTTTTCATTTTTTAATAAACCTAAGGAATTCCCAGAGCTTGGGCAGAACCCATCTGACAGTGTGAAGTTAGGTAGTAATGAGAACCCACTGGCCTGCCATCATGGTGGACGTTTAGGTGCTGTACTGCTTAACTAGAGTGGATTTACTCCCAACAAGGAGACGTCTGCGGGGTGGGGGGCAGTGGTGAGCATCTCAAATAACAGAGTTGGTTCGTTTCAGTTTTTAAAGGTGCTGGTAGAGCAGCTAAATTCTAAGAGGAAGCACTTGGGGTCATCATTGACATACACCCAAATGAAATAATACCCTTTTTACTGATCTTTTATACAGTTGGAGATGTTAGTAGCCATTTTTTGGAATAGCAACATTTTTATATTAGTAGTTAGTCTGAGACCAACTATTATTTTGCCAGTTAAAGCTGTTTTGTTTTTTTTAATGAGCCAGCATAAAACAAAGGTTTCATCTTATAAATACTATTTTCATCTAGGAATCAGGGTTTCATGCAGGCTTTGTAGTTAAATTAAGATCAAAATTGTTAATGGAATAGGTTTTATAAGTTTTAAAATTTATACTTTAAAGTAATCAGTAAGCTTTGCTATAATTCCAGTTTTTTCCTTACCTTTTCAACTACAGAAGTAGAGATTATAGGTATAACTATAACAATAAAAGCACTTCATTTCTTTGGGAAGATGCTGGCTGTTTTGCTGTTTTGTTTCTTTTTGTAAGCTTTTCGCATTTGTCTTGATTAGCTTTTATGTGACCTTGAGCAAAGGTTTTTGTAGATGTTTATTCTTACTGTTCTGTCTTCGCAGTGTCAGATGTGTGCTTTGGTGGGTGTCGAGGTAAAACTTTATTGATTTTGTGTCCTCGGTTGCTTTTTGTTTCACAGAAACGCGCTCCTGAGTCAGAAGGGCCTTGCACTGGAGCCAGTGATGCTGTTAAGGTTCTCCCCTTTTCCATGTTAACACCATTGCCTGACGCTCTGACCCCTCACGTTCTCCCCGCTTCCCTTTCAGTCAGCCATCATAATCATCTTGTTTTCCTCCATGACATGAACGTACCATCAGTTAATTTGGGTTGCCGTCGTTTTTATTTATTCATGTATTTTTGTTTTCCCTCATCCACTTCTTTTCTGTGCAGAGTTCACATGAGACTCTGAATGTAGTGGAGGAGAAGAAGCAGGCAGAGGTTGGGAAAGACGAAAGAGTAATCACAGAAGAAATGAACGGTAAAGAGATATCACCTGGGAGTGGTCCTGGGGAGAGCCGTAAGGTGGAGCCTCTGACACAGAAAGACTCCACCTCCCTGTCTTCTGAGAGCAGCAGCAGCAGCGAGAGCGAGGAGGAAGATGGGGGAGAGTACCGGCCCCACCACCGAGTGACCGAGGGCACCATACAGGAAGAGCAGGAGGAGTACGAAGAAGAGGTGGAGGAAGAGGCCGGCCGAGCAGCCAAGGCAGTAGAGAGGGAGCAGCCAGTGCCAGAAGCCAGCCCAGGCAAACAAGCAGGTGCCAGTGTAAGCACAGTAGAGACAGAGGCCCAGGAGAATGTAGTTGCCCCAAAGGTATCTGCAGAGAAGAGTGTACATGAAGGCGCCCTTAAGCAAGACGTGAGCGAAGACACAGAGGACGAGCAGCATAAAGTTAACGGAGAGGTGTCTCATGTTGACATTGATGTTATGCCACAAATTATTTGTTGTTCAGAGGTAAATGGGAGACTCAAGCGGGAGCTAAACTCTGGAGCTATTTCTCAGGTGGAGAACACCTGCCTTTCTTCTCCTGTCCTCCCAATTCTTCCCTCAGCTTTTTCAGCAAGACTCTGATTTTGATCTCTCACGGGAGGAAGGGGAAGGCACTGCTTTGTAGATTTTCTGCCAGCTCGGGTTGCTAGCTTCCTTACTGCAACTGAACCACCTGATCCAGTAAACTTGCCTGCAACACCAAATCATTTTTCATTCTTAGTTTCACATCTGAATTTTTCTTTGCATGTTTTGGATGTTTTCAACTTTTTATCTTGAGTTGCACTGCTTCCTCAATACTTCATGCCTTTTTCATTGGTTTAACTAGAAAGTTGTATGTGTGTTGTTGCAAAACGCTCGGTGTGAGTGCGTGTGCTCCTTCTGCTGTGATTGGGTGTGACTGCTTGGCTCGTTGTTTCTTCAACTCAAGAATTTTGGAAATGGCAGTGGGCTCTGATTACCGTGGCGCTGTGAACTCAACATCTGGCAGTGATAAAAACAGTGTTTCCTGAATGCCACTGTGATTTCCATTTTTAGTTTCCAAGGATCATATGGTTTGGTTGAAGACTTTGCTTTCCTTTTAGACTGTCAGAGGTTAGGCTGCTTAATAGGAGCTTACTCTTCTCCTTCCGCCCCATCATGAGTTCTGGATTCCTCACAAGCTGATCGTATGTTTGGATCGTATCTGCATTGGATCTCAGTCTTTTCTTTTTTTTCTCTTCAAGAAGGAGAACTTTCCTCACTCTCCTTAGATTAAGTCTTGGCCTCTAGGTACAGCATCTCTGAATTGGAAGTTAAAATTTTGTTGAGGGAGGGCTTACTTCCAGGTGAATATGTCTTGATTTTAAAATCAGGTGCCCACAGTGTAGGAGTTATCCATATTTGCTCCCTTTGATGAGCTGGAGAATCTTGAAGTGACTTTGTCTTAAAGTAGTTAGATGGATTGTTATTATGTTACTTTAAACTTCCTGCTTCTCTGCAGAGACCACATTTGCAAGAGCCTTGGAACACTCTGAGCTATTATTTTCCACATTTACCGGGAATTTTCATTACACTTGGGAATTTTCTCTCAAAGTACTGTAGTATTTTGGAAGTGGTAATTAGTCTGATGCTGTATTAAACATCCGTGCTCAGCTGACTACAATATTAACAGGCTGTGAACCTCTCTAATGTTTTTAATTGTTCAAAGCAGTAATGCAATATTGGTGGACTAATTCTAGATAGAACAGTTTAACTTATGTAGCATAGAGGAAACACTGCAAGTTTTAGACAAGTATAATCGAAAACAGTTATACTTCAAGATAATCCTTCTGAAAATGAGGTCTCCTTGTCAGCAGAGCAAGAAGAAAAGAGCAAAACTTAGCCTAACCTAGGTGGTGTACCAATTAAAGGCCATGAGCCTTCATACAGACCACATAGTTCTTTAAACTGCAAGAAAAATCAAGGCAGGCCACTTCACATAGTTCATTCTGGTTTTTTTTTTCCTTTTTCAAATTTATCATCAGTAGCCCAAAGCTAAAGTTTTACTTTGTTTTTTATCACTGTATACCAGGCTTGACATGTAAGTAATTTGAGACCATCATAATTTGAAGCATACCTTAATTTATGGAGCCATTACATTAGCTTATTCTTTTCATATATATATATATATATATATATATATATATATATATATATGATATTTGAAGGAAAGTGTTTTTCTTTGGTTTCCTTTTTTGAGATTATTTACTTTTACTCTCTTTTGTGTATGAGTGTGTGTTTGGATATACATATTTATTCCAGTTATCTTTGAAGGTCCCATTAAGTGCGTTTACTTCATTGCCTCTAGAGCTCATTTTCTCTTCCTTCTCGCCTCAGCCACCCGTGGTGAAGACAGAGATGGTGACGATTTCCGACGCCTCACAAAGGACAGAGATCGCCACCAAGGAAGTCCCTATTGTCCAAACCGAGACCAAAACCATCACCTATGAGTCTCCACAGGTACAAAAGCTCTAGATTTGGACTGAGTTCTTTTTTACTTTGTTTCTCTTTCCATTCTGTCTTCCCTTAGTTTACATGTTTCTGACTTTGATGTAGCTTTTTATATCTTCATTTTATAATTATACTTCAACCATATAACTTGTTATACTTCTTAGATTGAGACAGAGAACTGGAATCAAATTGGTGACCCGGTGATCACAGGGAGGAAACATACACATGATTACTGAGGACAGGCACTCCCAGTCTTGTTCATGTTATTATGAGCCGCCTCTGACTCGATGTATCCAGGAGTGTTGATGTACATTTGGGAAGCAGGTCATCTTAGAGTTTATTGGATATGATGGCACATGTGGATTAGTAGAATTTAGGCATTCCCTCTCCCCGCCCCATGCAGACAGAGCTGACTCTTGCTTGCCAGTGTACACACGTGCACACACACGTTTGTGCTTCTCCTTCAAAAGGCATACGTCCTCATTCTTATGTAAATGGGATACTGTGTGTGTAAATAATCAAACTTGTATGTTTGGTTTTAGGTATTCAGACATTGATTCTGTAAAGATTTGAAATAAGCATTAAGATAGCTAACCTTAAGGGTAACAGAAGAAAAGAAAGTACTTATGATTTCAAAATGGGACTGTTTATAAATTTGTACAACTGTTTTCTCAACTGAGAAATTTAATGTTTCTAGTAGGATTGTACCATGGAGAGGGATGGCAGATTATTATCCTCTTGAAATACTTTTTAAAACATTTAGTGCGTGTATGTGTGAAACATTCCTTAAAGTTATTTTGGATGTGCTGTCCTAAATGCGCATAAGTCCCCCATGAGCGTGGACAGGTGTTTGATGAATGGGTGTGGTGGGAGAGCATGTACTCGTCTGTTTCTATGGCGATAAATGCCCTCGTAGAGAAATACATTGCAGCCTGGCTGAGTGGCTCTGTTGCTTGGAGCCTCATCCCATATACCAAAAGGTCACAGGTTCAGTTCCCGGTCAAGGCACACACCTGGGTTGGGGGTTTGATCCCCAGTCAGAGTGCGCACAGGAGGCAACCGATCTGTGTTTCTCTCTCACATCAATGTTTCTGTCTTTCTCCTTCCCCCTTCCTTCCTCTCTAAAATCAATAAATATATATCCTTGGGTGAGAATTTAAAAAGGGGAAAAAATACATTGCATGAACCAAACTTGAAAGAGATTTACTCTTAACTTGCAGTGATAAAGGCTCTGGACCTTCTAGTTATCTTCTGTGTCAGGAAGCAGGAGGCGAATATATACATGGCGATCTTAATGTAAACATTTAGTTTATGGTTTTAATGTAAACTAAAACTGTTAATCAGCTTTATTCAATCAGTAAACTCTAGAATTCTACATTTTCTAGTATCAAACAAGCTAAAACCTATTTAGATGTCTGCACAGGATAGAGACAGCACATGCATACATACTTGCATTTAATCTAAAGATACATATTTCAATGTGTATATATATTCATAACACAAACTATTACAGAAAAAAAGTCATTGAAAAGTCTACTAGAGATAAGCAAACCATGCGAGTTTAACCTATCCTAGTTAGGTTCTGTTGCTTCGTAATCTGAGAAGACATTCTATTTTTATCCACCTGTGGTAAAACAACAAAGCCAGCCCCTCCGGTCACTGTCACTGCAGAAACTTCTCTGCCTGGGTTTTTACTTTCTTTTTCAAGCTTCTACAGATGGCTCCAGTCAAATTGTCTCTTGACCTCCTGATAGCTTTCAGTCCCACCTCCTACTTCCACTCTTTTTCTCCCTCCCATGCCTGAGGTTTGCCTCTCCACGTGCATTTAGCCTTTGCTTTTACTATGTTTAAATGCCAACCATTCTCCTGGTCAGTAAGTTACCACTGTAAACATGAAAAGGCAGATAGCATCTTCTGCCAGCTGCAAAAATGCTAAATGGTGCATTTTCAATGGGGAGGGGTCTTCTGTGACAACATAACAGAAATTAAGCATTGCTTTGTATTTTCCCCAACTCTCCAAAGGTCGATGGCGGGGCTGCTGGTGACTCGGGCACGTTGCTGACTGCCCAAACCATCACATCTGATTCCATGTCGACAACCACCACCACACACATCACCAAGGTAAAGCAATCCAGGGGAATCCGAGGGAGAGGATGGTACATTGCAAACAGGATCTCTTCTGAATTGTTTCTTTGTTCCTATACACACTTCAAGTTATACACAGATAGTGCCAGTGGGATAAAAATGTGGGCATTTAAAGTATGGAAGAAATCAAGCTCCATTGACAAATGATTTAAATCACATTGCAATTTTGTGTAAAGTACAAGGGGATAAAAATGTGTTATGAATAGCTGTATTTAAGACAGTTACAGGTAAAGAAAGTATTTAATAAAACTGGAAGCACAGGTTTGGTAACCACAAAGTGAATGACGATTATTCAGAAATTTCAACAAGGTCTTCAAATAATGTAAATTTTCCCTCAAGGATTTAAGATTCCAGGATGTCGACTTGGGATGTATTTCCAGGTCATTGTCTAAATGTGTGACACCAGATGACCAGTGGTTCCAAAGGTGTGGTCTCTGGTCTGGCAGTGTGAAAACTGGCCCCACTCTGGACCTACTGAAACCCTGGTTGTGTTTTAAGAAGCCCTCTCAGTGATTCTCTTGCTACAGTCATCAGATTTCCAACTCCAGCCTTATTTCCCATATCAAGAATTAAGCAGACAAAACGATAACATCAAAGTTTGCCAAACCTAAAGAAGATACTGAAATTGTTAGAATTCCTTGTAACTTTACATAAACCAAACCATTATTTCTTCTCCTTTATTCTCTTAAAAATTGACCAATTGGGAATGAAGAAACTCAGGAAGTTGTAACAGAATGTCCCAGTGGCGGAACTATGCGGATTAAATGGCAGCTCTTTCCCTTTAATGTCACCTGAATCTTGATAAATTAGTTTAAGGTTGCTTTCAGTTGAAAAATACTTATGGATGCTACAACTTTAACAGGATTCTCTACTGAGCTTAAAAATAAGAAACATTTCCAGACCTCAGTTTTCCCCACTCAGTGTGCATTGCCTTAAAATGATCAGAAGACCCAGATGTGCTCCATCTCTGTCTCCGCTGATGATGTGTGAACATGCTGTAGTGATTGCTGTTCCCCCCCTTCTTTTCTTTATGCCCTTTAGACTATAAAAGGTGGAATATCGGAAACAAGAATTGAAAAACGCATTGTGATCACAGGAGATGCAGATATTGATCATGACCAGGTAAAGACCTGAGGTTCTGGTTCTGAAGCTGACTGTTTATTTTCTAAGTTTTTCACCTGTTGTCTCTCACATAAAATGCATCCCGCCTCTTCTCCCAGAGCCTCTGTGTAGAATCCCCTTCCTAACGCTGAATCAGCATAAAATATGGATTGCTTCTTATTTCCCACTGGCTTTCTGTGCACTTTGGGTCAAATGACATTTAAATCACATTGCAATTTTGTGTAAAGTACAAGGGGATAAAAATGTGTTATGAATAGCTGTATTTAAGACAGTTACAGGTAAAGAAAGAATTTAATAAAACTGGAAGCACAGGTTTGGTAATGACCCAAAGTGCACAGAAAGCCAGTGGGAAATCCTTTGGTGAGGATTCCTGGTAGCCATTAGGTATTCATGTGAGCCTGGTTTAAGGAAGGTCTTCAGTTACTAAAAAGTGAATAGTGGTTTAATGATACTGACTTCAAAAAATAAGAAAAGCCACTAATTTTGACTTATGCCAATTTTTAGGAACTAAAAAAAAATATTAGAGCATTAGAAAAGTTGGGCTATTTTCCATTAATTATTGCTATTATTGCAGGTAGGGAAAGGTAGTCCAAGGTCTCTCACAGAGTGAAAATTCAGCTGTATTCAGAAAAAAACTTAGAATTGTGCTTCCATTCTAATGTCAAGCATAATGCATGCCTTTAAAAGCAGGCGATGACTGGAATGACTGGGAACTTGGACAGTAGTTTTAATTTTGGACAGCAGTCCCACGTGATAAGTTGTTTTATTTTCTGAGTGATTTTAACTCAACTTTAAAGGGGGCCAAGCCATTTTTCCTTTACGAAAGGAAATCTCAAAGAAAAGGAGAAGAAATGTTCAGCTGGCTGCCCCAGCTGGAGGGTAGAGACCAATGTTCATTACCCAGCTTTCAGCACAACATTGAACTTGAGCTAGAGAATTTTAGAGAACAGAATTTCTCATTTAAGAAAGATGCACTATAGATGACCAAAATAGAAATACTGTGCCTTCAAGAAAAATTACTGTATTTTTAAATCCCCGTAGGCATGATTTTACTTCTATGTTTCACATGTACTGTTGTTATTTCCTTGAAATATTAGAGGCTAAAGGGTTACCCCAACTCTGTATTTTGACCTGAGGGCACAGATGCCTAGTGAAGGACCAGTACACGTGGCTCTTTTATCACTGGGAAATGAATTGCCTACTTGAAAACCAAGCCTCCAGTTCCCCGTGTAGAGGATTTTTCTGCTTCTATTCACTGATGCAATCTTGAGTTTTTACGACCTGAAGTCAGAGCAAAGGCATTTTTGCTTTTTTGCTGTAGGACCCTCGCTCTACAAGCGTTCATTGACTTCCCCCAGTGTGCTAGGCAGGAGCTGACATTCCTTTGACGCGGTGGAAGTGAAAATTGGGCTCTTCTCACAGCGGTCGTTTCCTTTACTCTCTGTCTTCTCCGAACCGAGGCCCCTCCCCGCTTTCAAAAGCCAATTTCCCCCTTACGGGTTATCCTCAGGTGTTATTCTATGTGCATTCTTTTGTGTTTTGGCCTGTTTTTAACTGAAAACGCAAATTCAGGCCATACTGCTTCTGAAAGACCAGTGGTAAAAAACACTGAAATCTAAGCACGCGCGCATTCCTCACTGTTGCCACAAAGAAGCGCGTCTCGTTTCTGTGGTGTCGTCTCGTTTCTGTGGCGTCGTCTCGTGTGATGTGGTCTCGTTTGTGTCACGTCATGCTTCGGCCACATTACCACCGAGGTCAGACATCCGGGGGATGAGAACAGAGGTGTACTTCTACATAACTTTCTCATGTCTAATTCTAAGATGGCATAAGCTTTTTTTTTTTAAATAAATTGGATTGTGGCTTTTGGTATGCTTATCACCAGAAGCTCATGATGAGTTCACTTGCCCTTTAAAACCTGTAATGAGATGATAGAACTATTTAAAATTAAAGGAAGTTAATCACCTCTGCCCAAAACTGGTGTTGATCAGGTAGTGTCTATAAGATCACTGACACTTTTTTTAGTTCCTTGCCTATAATTAAAAGAATCTGAAGAGTGGAGGGAATCCCTTCATCTGAGCAAAATAGGAAAAAAAGTGGAGTCTGTTTCGTGCAGGCAAATCAAAGCGGCGAGCTTTGAGAGAGCCTCGCTCCGTGCTTCTTCACCCTGTGCAGGCGCTGATGCTCATCTCTCTCCCGGGAGGTGCGGACGGCGTGGCCGTTGCTCCTCAGACAGCTGTCAGCTGAAAGGCACCAAGCCAAACCCAGTTCTAATCAAATAACTTCAGTTTGGCAGTGTGATATATTTTCTCACAGTCTCCTGTTACTGTAAGTTAACATTTAAGTTACTTAATTTCATGTACTGATATCATGGAATGAGAGCAACTAATGGCACACTGATTTCAACTCTGTTCATAGATGATTATAGCAATTTGGGGGGTTCACTGCTTTTCTAATTTAAAGCAGTTTTCACACGTGTTACTTTCCCATGAGCATCTTTTATGTTTTGGCTTTAACAATTACACTGCTCTTATGTAGCTGGATTTTCGGAGTGAACGCAAACTCAGAAGGATCTGATAAGTTGCCTGTAGCTGCATTTGGCTCCCGTCAGAGCTTGTCTTCCCGATTTGGTTTCCACAAACCCACATGGGGTAGACAGTGTTCATCCTTCCGGTCTTCCTCCTTCCTCCGAACACACATGAACGTCAGAGCCACGGGCCTGTTCCCATCGCAGCCCACACACTGGAGCACTATCTGCCCTTCTCTGAGCTAGATCCCTGCTCTTCTCCCCACCCCACTCTTGCCCCCCAGTCTTCCTGCTCTCTCCGCCTGACAAACGGCTGTGCTCTTACTCCAACTGGAGGCTGTTCCCTCGCCTGGCTTCGCTCTTGTCCTGACACAGGTCCCCTCGTACAGCTTTGAGCACCTGCCAGGTATTTTCCAAGCTTCTATTGCAAAAGATTTTTGATGTAAAAATCTGTTTTTGTAGTTTTACCTTTCTGTGTGTGTGGAGTGAGACTCAGGGTTTTGCTCAGTAACCTTCCAGCTGACAGAAACTGCATTCCGAACAAGAAGTGCAGTTGTCCTCTTAGGCAGGTGACAGCATCAGGAAAAAATTGTGCTGCTCTTTTGAGATGCATATTTTCCTTATGAGTTAGGGTGCTCTCTAGCCCAGTAGAGTTTCTTTTTTGTCTTAGAGATCCATCCTAGATTTTGAGTGTTGTTCTATGGTGGTTCTTTTACTTTTCCAGGACCTTGTTAAACATCTTTCCCCTCTGAAAATAGGATCTTTCCACTTTTCTGCAGCACTCGCCTACTGTGCACTTTCTGATAGAATGTGGAGAAACCTTGTGGCTTTTCACAGCCTGGTCCAGACAAGAAAAGCAGCGGAAGGACACCCGGGGTTCCCCTGCTGCCCTGCAGCCCCTCGGCAGGATGGCCTTGGGAAAGACCCATGGACTGTGCCTTCACTGCTCAGCCGTGAAATAGGGATCTGAACTATCGTCATCGCTGCAGTTTTAGTTGTTCTTTGCCTTCAATGTTTATAGATATTTTTACTGCAGCATTTTAGTTCAGTAAACATGTTACTCAAACAGTTACTTGAGAGCCCAAGAGGGCAGGAGTGAGCAGGGCTTGGTCCTGCACCCTGGGGTTTCAGGCAGTGGGGCAGCAGCAAGTGTGACTTGAGTGTACAGGGCAGGCACTGGGCTAGGTGCTGTACATCACCCCTTCCATCCTTAAAACAAGCCTTAAAATAACCTGTGCAACCTTCACTTTAGGCTCAGGTTATAGGTGCAAATACTCAGGTGAGATCCGTTTTCCCCAAGTGTCATGGTGAGGGTAGGGTTGGGATTCAGAGCCAGCATGTTTCTTCCATATTATTATTTAAAAATAGACTGGAGAAGTGGGGACTTTGGGAAAATGAGAAGCATTCTCTGAAGTGAACGGTGAGCCCATTCAGATCTTCCTGCTTCCTCAGAGAAAGCAGTAAAACCACCGTGGCTCGACACGGACTCCCAAGTGATGAGTACACTTGTGTTTTGCATCCTGAGAGGGAGCCTATTCCTGCGCTGACAGTGCTCTCTCCTGACCCTGGCAGGCGCTGGCCCAGGCCATCAGGGAAGCCAGAGAGCAGCACCCCGACATGTCCGTCACAAGAGTGGTGGTGCACAAGGAGACTGAGCTGGAGGAAGGGGAAGACTAAGCTAAGGTAAGAGCGCCCCTGTTGTCCGGAGCCCTTCTCGTGACTGCTCTGTGCTTCTGAACCTGCTGAGGGATGTGGGATGGGCTTCCAGGTCACAGTGTCTGTCCTCTGTAGTCCCATTCGAGTTTGTCGGCAGAGGTATCCCCAAGCACATCTGCTGAGATTACCTGCATAGAGTCATCAACTCTCCACCGACGGGCATTGATGACTGCCATGTACTGAGAGCTGCCGGTAATTGACGTTGCAGGGTACTTTACTACTTAAAAGCACACTGGTACAGTTACCCTAATTAATGGTTACAATGACCCTTTGAGGAAGGTGCTATTGCCTTCATTTAGATGAGGGATTTTCTTGCAGGGGTCACAAAGGGAAAGATGAGTTAGATCCTTTTCATGTAGACATTAATAATGATATATCAGAGAATGAACCATAAAAGGAAATGATTGCTTTGACCATATAAAAATGTAAAACTTTAATCAAATCAACAAAAGTAAAAGATAAATGACAACATTTAATATGCCTGGCAGAGAAAGGATTAATAACCTGAACATATTAAGAATGCTTATATGTCATCCAAAAATTTAAACATTTAAGTAGAAAAACGAGCTGAGGATTAAGCAAGTAAACCACATAGAAGCCAAGTGCACATTAACAGAAACATGGATTTACGCACTATTGCGTAAATCGATGTCAATTAAGAATTCAGTGTGCAAGTTTTCACTTATAAATCTGGCAAAGTTTATGCTTTTAGTCAGTGTTGGGGAGGTTGAAGGAGGAAAAATACATTCATATGCTGTTGTATAAATTAGTAATATTTTCTGGAGCACAATTTGGCAAAAACCTACATTAAACATGCCTATCATTTATACCACTTTTGAGAACTTAAATACACAGAGATGTGTACAAAGATTTACCTACAAGCATATGTGCCCCATTTTCATCCGTACTACAGTAGGGGTTGCATGTAGCTTATGCTGCCGTTGTAATGTGATGGCTAAATATAGCTATTGAAAGTTGTGCTAAAGAATTCTTAATGAGATTGTAAATGTTCATGATGACATATGTATTCAAATTATAAAAAGCAGGTTTTATCACATAGCATGTATACTAAGATTGCTGTTTTGTTTTTAAAATGACCCATGTGTTGATCAGTCAGTAGATAAATGCCCCATAGGGGCGGCTGGTCACAGAGCATACCTCACACACCTCGTGGCAAGGCCAAGTGCTTTTCCATCACAGGAACCAGGGACGTCCAACCATTGCACAGCATCTCTCTGTCTTTCTCGTTTTTGCCAGTTTGATAGATTTGAATCTGTCAAAAATCACAACGTTTTAATCTTGCCAGATCTCAAACTATGTGACATTGGGCAAATCAATGGGGATGGTTCAATCTACCTTTCTTAACTCATAGGACTTATTTTAAAGGTAGAGTAAGATAATGAATGAGAAATTAAGAAACATTGGGTATTTTTCTTCTGAATTCTATGAGTCAGTAGTAACCACTGTGAATATTACCAACATCCTACCTTCATTTGTGACATTTTCATACGTTTTAAAATGAATTTGTAGTATCAGTTATCCCTGGCACCTTACGTGCATTTTTGCAGTGGGGACAGACACACACACACGTGGCCTTTGAAGTCTGCCTGTCTTTGAGGTCATCTTTTATAAGTAACCTTGTTAAATGTATTTGGGAAGCTAAAGTATCCATTCACATTTAAGGTGAACAAACTGGATTAATTTGGAAAAATTTATTCATCCATTCAAAAAATATTTGAGTGCCAAAATGTGCTGTAGAAGAGCTAGGCATTGAGGATTCAAGCTGTCAAAATTGGTAGAAGAAACAAAATACAGATTTGAACTGCTATTTAACCTATTACTTGAGAAACAATGTTTGAGTTGAAATCTTAAGAAGGAATAGGAGTTACCTCAGCGTCACACGTCATTTTACCATCTCCACCCCCTACCTCACCCCCCACCAGCTGCAGCCTGTTTGTGAACATTTTCATTTGCTGGTTCAGGTTAGGGCTGAGAAGAGTGTGGTTCTAGTGCTTCAGCTGCCCTCTGGCTGCCCTGCCAGGGTTGCACAGGGGCAGCAGGTGGGCCAGGCGAAGAAGAGCACCAGGACAGTGTCTGAAGGTCAGAAAAGAGTAAACAACTGTGTGTCTGTCCCAGCTCCCCTTTTCAGATGTGAAAAGCTCTCCCCCTGACCTCCCCCTTTGGAGTAGTTCGAGCCCTGATGAAGCATTGGAAGTTGGGGTGGCAGTGGGGGTGGAGCAGACAGAGATGCTCTAAGGACAGTCTGCAGTGGACCGAGCCTCCCAAGTCCGAGGTCTCAGCTGAGTGTTGGCCAGCGGTGGGGCAGAGGAGCTGAATTCAGATACCGTGAAACAGAAAACACAGACTTCAGAGGAGCGCTTCACTAAATCTTTGTCACCTTTTCTTTTTGTCCCCTTATGGACTATCCTCTCTTGTCAATTTGTCATAAATGCATATTTATGAGCCCTCAAATGGACACAAAGTGTCACTGACCTGTCGCCGCTGGGATGGTGTTCCAGGCAGTCCTGATCAGGAGGGAGAGGCGTGCAGGCTGATGGTGTGGTCTGTGTGGCCTCAGAAAGAGTGAGCCCCAGCAGGGGGAGCTCATGACTCTGCTTCAGTTGTGTCTGTGAGCTCTCTTGCTCCGGAGCACTCATTGATGTGGGGTAAAAAAGCGAACACCGCCTCCTTTTCATCTGAGAGCAGTGAGCAGCCTCTCAGCCATTCACTCATTTTGTTCATTGATTTGTTCATTATACAGCTCTAAATGGGGTGCCCATTAGATACCTTTTACTGCTTTACTGTGGAGATTTCAAATCAAACAGGGTCACACGCACAGATAGTAGATCAGTGGTACCAGGGTAGTTTCAAGTTTTATGATATGTTCTCAACTGAGCTTAGTGGGAACAAAAAGCAAGGTCTCTGAATGAGAATGGGGCATCTCACTTGAGCGTCAAGGTGAGTAGGAGTTCGTTTAGTGAAGAAAGGTGTACAAGGGGGCATTCCAGGCAGGATATGGTGCTATGAACTTGACATTCTAGGAGCAGCGCAAAATCAGGTGTAGCTGGATTGCAGAATCACTCACAGGAGAGTGATGGGAGATGAGAGGAGCAGGGAAGCAGGGCCCCCATCATAAAGCTCATAAGCTGAGCTGAAGAGGCTAAACTTCATCCTGAAAAGCTGAGGGCACTCCTCATGTACTTGAGAGATGGTAAGTAGGTGCAGGCTTGTGACTGGGTGACTGCATGGAGGTATGCACGTCAGTAAATTGAGTATGTGGATGAGCAGGGAAGAATTGCAGATAATGCCCAGGTTTGTAGGTTGAGCAAATGAATCGATAGTGGTTCCTGTAATTTGTCATGGAATATGTGCTTTGTTTTTCACGTCATGTGTGTTATCACCAGTCCTCTGCTCTGTCTTAAAACAAAAGTGTATTTTATTTTTGGTTCTGTGATACTTTATAGGAGAAACTGACTGTCATAGGAGTTATGGAGGAAGCTTGGAAGGGAATCTCTAAGGCCCCGTCTTTTGCACACACAATACTTGGGTAATTGGAAAGTTACCAGATAGTGGAGCATAAAGTGGAGCATAGCATATTCACAGGGTTCAGACCCACTCCCTAGTTGTGGGACCTGGCTAGGGTACTTCCTTTCTCTGCCTCAGTTCTGCCACCGGTAAACTGTGGGTGATGATGGAATTTACAGAAGGGTCTGTTTCAAGGCAGGCCGTAAGAACTTTTTGTAGCATATAGTCAGCCACAAATCCTTCTTTTTTTAAAAAAATATTTTTTATTTTAATTGTTGTTGCAGTACAATTTTCTATCTTTTACTCCCACCTTTTTTGGTCTTAAGAGTTAAATAAAAACAAAGTCTCTATCCCAGAGATGTGACTTTGAGAAATGTCTTACATGATGAGGCACAGGAGGCAGCCAAGAGTTGAGGGAGAGCAGTACAGGCTTGGATGGGGACATGGAGAGTTGAAGGTCATCTAAATGTGTCATCTGCTGGTGAAGCCTTTGGTTTCAGTGGTGTCACCCAAGACCAGGTCAGAGTGTTGAGACCTGGGGAGCAGAGGACACAGAGGAGGGGGATTCAGAGGTTGGAAGAAAACAGGGAGAAAGGGTGTCAGGAAAACAGTGAGAGAGGATAACTTCAAGGAAAGAGTAGTCAGGTGTTAAATATGGCAAAGAAATCTGGTGACTGTGTCCTCTGAAATTGTTGGAACAACCTGGGGGCCTTGTCGGAGCTACTTGAGTCAAGAAGTAGGGACAGAGCCCTGTCACAGGTTGAGGCAAAAGGGATTTTCCGTGGAGAGTGCTTTCAAGGAGCTGGAAAACAGTAACAGGGCCTTCGGCTTTTCCGTCCGCCCTGCCCGCCTTCATCTCCGAGGATGGAGAGCACCGCAGTGGGGTTGGCAGAGCCTCCAGAGCTCGTGCTGCGGTTACTGAAAACCTGGCAAATCCGTCGTTCTCAGACCCCATGAGACACACCAAGTCCCAATCCCCAAGCCACAGTGAATACGTGACTAAACTAGTGGCCTTGTTTTCTGTGCTATTGTGCCTTTATGAACACCAGTTTTTAAAGATAATAATGTGTTCAAACCAGCATTTCAAAGTCAGGGTGATGTTCAGAGCTTCAAGATGAACTCACAAGCCAAATAGGAAATACTCATCAGCTATCTAACTGACTCGACAGGAGAAAACCATGTTGGCCGATCAGAGCTCCAGCTAATGGTAACCTGCTCAGTTACACAGGGGCCCGACGAGCACCACCCTGTCCTCGGGGTAGGAACACAAGCCTGTTGCCTCCTGGGGACTGTTTTCAGTTCGGGAGGTCTGCGGGTACAGCAGGTGTGTTGCATTCCTAAAGTGAGCGTTTTATTACAACTTAGTTTTCAGTATAATCAAACCTAAAACGAAGACTCCTTGTACATAGAAATCAAAAGCCATTTTGGATTTAGTGAGTTTTAAGCATAGCCAGTTTTTACTCTGGAATGCTGTGGAATGTTCCATTTTAATATTTGTAAATCTGGCAGCTGCTGTCAGTGAGGTAGTTGCGGTGTATTGGAACTACCCGCACCGAAAGAGGTGCGGGTGCCACTGCTTTAGTGGCGGTGTTCGTGCCTGCTAGTCACTAACTCCCCAGGGTTTGCCCTCAGACAAAATCGTTACCAACCTACCTTTATTTGTTTTGGTTTTTTTCTTCTGGTAATAAGAAAACAGAGGTTTTATTTATTTATTTATTTATTTTAAGGAAAAGAACATAGAAAACGAAAGTGACCCATAATTCCCTTGCTCGTAGAGATAATTCCTTTTCACTGTGCAGTTATATATGGACACACATACACACACTCACATCTCAGGTTATGTAGGCTGAGACTGTGGATTCTGTTGTTTGGCGTGCTCTTTTTCTTCACTTAACAGTACATTGTAGACACCTTTCCTTGTCATCACCTGACATTTTTCAACAGCATTTGAATGGATGCATGATGGTTCCTTAACCTCTATTTAGATTATTCCTCAGTTTTCACAAGTTACACTTATGTTTACATTTTTGTGTATTAATTTCATTGTTTCTCTAGGGCAAATATTTTCTAAAATCAGACTTGGTGTGCCAGCAAGGATTTTGACGTATTGCTAAATGTCTTTCTTAAAGATTCTTAAAGTGAGATGCCCACCGGCAGTTTGAGTATCCCTTCTCAAGCCCTTGCCAACACCAAAGATTATATAATTAAAAAAAATCTTTCCCAATCTCATGCAGACAGATTATTTCCCCGTCGTTTTTAAATTGCGAGGAAGGAGCATTTTTTAATTGTATTTCGTTCAGTGCTAGTGCGGTTGAAATACACACAGAAACACCTACACAACCCATATATCTCTGAATTGCCAGTTCGTGTCCTGTGTCTGTTTTTCTACTCAGGTGTTTGTTACCATTTATCTCTCACAGGTTTAAGGTTATTAACCCCATGCAAGTGCTGTGTATTTTCCCCAGTTTTTTATTCATGTTGATGGTTAAAAATATCACCAATAAGGGGAAAGAGGGGCAAGACAAAATCTGCAGATCGAAGACTTGCATGCAGGTCATAGCTAGAGTTTTCTTTTTTAGCCAAAGCAGTGTTTTTTAGAATTCGAATTAATTATTAATGCCTAAGATGGGAAGATCTCCAGCCGTTTTGGCAGTGTTAGAAGCTCTGCCAGCACTGAGCCTGCTTTCTCCCAGGGCTGCAGTGGCTGAGCGGGGC
Source organism: Tonatia bakeri (assembly GCA_004024845.1). Lineage (NCBI taxonomy): Eukaryota > Metazoa > Chordata > Mammalia > Chiroptera > Phyllostomidae > Tonatia > Tonatia bakeri. The sequence continues at coordinate 27,734 of PVIA01000307.1, read as the reverse complement.
TGCCCCCCTCGCACAGGGGGAGCCTCCCAGGCACCAGCCTTTTCACGTTGAGGTCCTTGGCACCTGGTCTCCTAGCTCGCTTGTTACCCTCCTGGTCTCTAAGGTGGGTGGGGTAGTGGTTATTACCTTATTATATCCTAGTCTAGAGCATATTTAAGCATATGGACATTTAAAAGAATATTTAATTTACAAATACATATAGAGCATCTTCTCTTACCCCACCCTTTTTAATGAGGAAAAAGAATTCTAGAAATTAATTTGACATAGTTATACTCAAGAATCATAAAATACTGTCTACTTGTGGCACCGAGTATAATTTCATTTTTCTCAAGAACTTCTCTAATGGTAGACGTCCCAGATACGATTTTTTAAACATAAACATTTTTCATGGCTGTAGGAGGGAACTTGGCTATGGCAACTAGTTAATAAGTTTGTGTGTTTATGTGTGTGTGTATTTTTAAGATAACTCATGAGGATTACATTCCAAGGACACATTAGCCCTATGTTTATTTAACTCTCACATATCAAAATAGTTGTTAGCATTAGAGCAAGTGGGAATCGAGACCTGTTCTGTTCAGTGTTGGTAGCCGGTACCCAGTGTGGCTGTTGGGAGTTTGAAATGTGCCTGTGCCAAGTGGGGATGTATTTCAAGAATAAAAATATCACACTGGGTTTCGAAGATGTAAGAAAACAAGGTAAACTGTTATGTCAGAGAGTTGAGTCTAGAGATGAGTTCTTTTGATTGCTACTACCTTTCTATAGGGAAAATTTTAAATGAAGACTTAGCAAGTTCTTTTTATAAATGCTTCAAAGATAGTCTTCTGAAAGGTAAAGATTTTGTTACTATTTTTTAAATGCAACTTTTATTTGATGCTACAGAGAAATTCTTCTCAACTCTACTTATCTTGTGAACCTAAGATTTATAAAGGCTAAGCTGGAATAAAGTATGTTGAGTACAACCTTAACTGTAGTGCATTTCTTATTTAAAAGAAGCTTTAAGACTTTGTGGAATGCTTTCCTAGCAAGTTCCCACAAGATCTGAACCTAGAAGACCTGACTTGAGCTTTCGGGCCAAATAATAACTTCTCTTAGAAATCTTTGTTAAAGCTTCAGACATTAGGGAAAAACTTTTCTTTTTCTTAAGAAGTAAGAGTCCTCCTGGAATTTCATAGATGTAGTTGTTCAACAAAAGAGAACAGGAAAAAAAAAACAAGTGTTTCCACTTAAGTCGGAAGATGAAAGTAAAGGTGAAGACAGGCATAGTGCTTTCTTCCTCGACACATAATGCAGTTCTGATTTTCCCCTCCCCAAGCCTATGTTTTTGTCTTGCCTTGAAGATTTGTCCCTGTTACTTCAATTCATGGATTCTTTAATATATATTGTGGGCCTACATGTTCAAGGGACTATCATAGTTGGTATAAAAAGACAAAAGAATAAGAACATGTATACAAATGGCATACAGGGTAAAAAAGAGTATTTTTCAAGAGAAACCCGGATAAAAGGCTAAGAAGGGATAGGAGAAACTGTCTCTGATTGGCAGATCAGGGAGGAGCTCCCTCCCTGATAAATGGTGGCTGGAAAGCTCTTCCCTGCAGAGCGCTGGGGAGGGTTTGAGTAATGGGTAGACAGGAAAGCACGTGGAGAAAAACAGTAGAATGGATATCAGGAAGAGCAATTCCTACATTGTAGCTTTGTGTTGAGTTCCCAGCAGACCTGGAAGGATTTGTCAAAAGCAGATTGCAGAGGGTATTACATTCCAGGTTAGTACCTTAGTTTAGACGTTGCTCTGCAGCTCTTCTGCACAGGGTGTTGGAGCCTGGGAAGAGCAGTGTCCTTCAGTAAGACGTGTTCATCAGTGGTGTGCAGGGTTGATTGAAGTGATGCGCAGTGAGGTGGAGGACCCTGAGAGGAAACCATTACACTGACCCAGGCAGTTATTCACGGGGAAACTGGACTGGACATCTCTGTCTCTCAGAGTAGAACTGAATTTCATTTGAAAGCAAAACTAGGAGTGAAATCATGTATGGGAATCTATTAAAGGAATATTAGCTAACATTTTTTGAGTGCATGCCCACTGTGTGCCCAGCAGTATTTGAGAACCTGGCCCTGTATTACCTGAATTGGTTCTTACCGTCATCGGTGACGTAGATGAGGGCACTGAGGCCCGGAGAGCTCTGTCTCTTGCCCAGGTCACACAGGTGGCGACTGGCACTGCCAGGACCGACCCTCAGTCGGTTTGAATCCACGTTATATGTTGTTTTGTTCAAGAATCCATGATCGGAATCTTTGAGATAACAAACTCCCAGCCATGTACTTGAAACACAACTCACTTTAGAAACATTTAATGTGTACAAAATGTTTTTGAGGTTACAGCTGTGATATAAAGGTAAGTGAACAGGTCAAACCATATTTTATAAAAAAGTCATGCTTCAAAATGAGGTAAAATTGACGGGGTAGTCTAAAATTGCTACGTGGTAGTTATTCTTTAAGCAGAGTGATTTGAATGTGTCAGGCATAAAGATTCTATAGAAAAAATCCTAATAGCTTTAAAGAAAACTCATTTAATTGGCCTGAAGAAATCACTGATAGCTCACCCTTTTCTCACAGGAAAGGGATTTTAACTGGCTTTAACACAAAAAGAGAGCTTAGACCATCCTGGGGTGAACAGGAAGGGGGTAGCTCTTCCTGGAACCTCCTCAGAACGGGAGGCAAGCTCAGCTTTGCAAATACGTGCATTTTTTTAAAAAATAGAAATTTTGGGAAAACATCTCAAAATAGACTTTTCCCCAAAGCAGAAATACTTAAGTGACTTGTTACTCTAGCAAACTTTGAGCTGAGTTTTTGTCTTTGAAGTGAAATTGTGTTAGTGTGCGGGTTGTCAAGTGCAGTGCGGTTGGCATTCAGAGGAGACGGAGACCAGGGATTCCAGCCTGTCCTGAAAGGCCTGACTCTGAGTCTGGTTCTCAAGGGGCCACATGAGAGCCTGGGGAGGAGAGAATGGCACCAACACAGCATTAGTATGTTCAGGCAAACCCACTGTGCTGAATCATCTGTACTATAGATGGTGAGTTTCATGTGACTGAAAAGGAAAAAACACAAGATTCAGTTTTCCCATCTGTATGTAGCCGACACACAAAGATGTCTGTGAGAGAAGGAAACAGCAATAGGTTGGCGAGAAGCAGATTCAACATAAGCAGTACTGGAGCTTCATGGCCTCGGGACCACTTTACATTCTCACAAATGACTGAGCCCAAAGAGGAGCTTTTATGTGAATTGCATCTTTTGAGATTCACCACATTACATATCAGAAACTGAAATTTACCATATTATAAATCAGTTTTTAAAATATGTATTAAGCTAAACATTCTTAGTGAAAGAAGCCTGTCTGAAAATGCTGCATTACTATATGATTTCAATTGTGTGACATCCTGGAAAAGGCAAATGAATTGATGGTAGAAAGATCAGTGGTTGCCACTGGTCTCATCAGAAGAGATTTGAAATATTGGGAAGCTATAGGAAGCTCACAGTGGCCAAAACACAATTTTCCAAAATTCTAATTTTTTACCTGAACACTTGAGTTTGTATCATTGGCAACAAGTCACTGTTTATTGTTTCCCCTGAAGTGACAGTCTCACTTCATTTCCAAGAAAATGCCTGCCAAATATCCAAATTGAACAGCAGTTTGTCAATAATTCTCTCAAGTAAAAGGTTTTTTTATGGAAAAAGTGGCTTCTTTACCTCACAGTTCTAACATTTGCACAGATGGGCATCGTCTGGACACCCACTGCTCCTCCGTCAGCAGCACCCTGTTTTATGCGTGGTTCCCACTTCACCACACAGAGGGGTAAGACACGGCCACGGGTGTGAGACGTAAGAACAGCGTACTTATTAAGTGAAACTGGCTTTCTTTGTATTTCACTACGAGAGCCCGGAGGGTAAAGACAGTTTGTTTTGGTGCTTTGACCTGTGCTAAGGGGCCAGCGGTTCACTCACCATCCTTGTGCCATTGGTGAAAGTGACATCACTCTGAAAAGGATGATGTCTTAGCATGACTATGAAGTAACTTTGACTTCCTGACCTCCGGAAACAGTCTTGGCCACTTCCAAGGACTACTGACCACTCTTTGAGAACTTGGTGGGTCTTAATTATAGTGGTAACACCACCACTGTAAGAATTGTCTATTTCCCGGATTGACCAAATGGAAATTTATCATACTTGCATTTTTGGTTCTAGGATTCTTACAGTTTTACAATGGAAATTCTGTTTCAAAATTGAAACCATATATGCAGATTGAAAACCAAGGAAGAATAAAATAAAAGGTCAGCATTAGAAATACCTGAAATTCATAAACTATTATATTTAAAACTGAACTTACATCTGAGTACATGGGCCTGATTTTTATTTAAGAATTAGTTGCATTGTGCCTTACCTAAATATCTTATTCATATGTTTGTAATCTCTGCTTATATTATGGCCCTTTAGTAATCGAATCTCCGTTAATCTGAAGAAATGCTATATTTTCTTGCATTGTTTTAATTATTTTGTATAAAAACCACAGTCTGCCATTTTTTACTGAGATTCTCCTGTGGGAATCTTTACTGCTAAAAGGCAATGAAATGTTTCCAGTGGTTTGTGTTAAATACTTTCTTAAAAGGGCACTTTTGCAATTTACTGAATCAATTTCTAGAGCAGAGCACACTCAAGATTGAGACCACTATGTGAGTGGGCCCCTTTTCTCTGGAGACTGAGGTTGTGCTTTTCAGGTGAGGTACAGAGCTTCTGTGCTTGAACTTGACTGGTTTCCCATTGCTCATTATGGCACCCCAAGAAAGATAAATTTGAGAACACTGTGGACCCACAGTGAGGGCATAAAGGAAAGCAGGTAACGGGCACGTATCCTTGAAGAGTTTGGACATAGAATGAAACCTGTGATTAGATGAAACAGCCTTTTAATCACAGTGTGTCAAACCTATTCTCCCACTGGCCAACAGAGGGGGACACAGGCTATGGAATGTCCCTGTAGGCGTTAGAAATGTTCACTGACATTGTATAGTCTAAGGTTGGGAAACTGAAGCATGAAAACAGTGCTGTGGGGTTTTGTTTGACCAAAATTTTAACATAAAAAGTGTGTATAATCCATGTACTTAACAGCTTTGATCTTATCCGAACTCCAGGTGTGAATGTTATGATGTTGTCAAAAGTGAAAGCAAGTTGAGTTAATGCCGATAATTAATGCCTGTCAGTTTATATAAAGATATCAAAATTTCCATGAATGTGAGGTAGAATTCAAAGAGAATTAAAAGGAGACAGAGTTCTTGAACCCTTACAGCTCATACATGAAGAGCGAGTGCCTAGTTTTCACTTCAATTGGGATACGTGCTAAATAATTTAGACCCAAAATGTAGTCTGTTAAGAATGGCCAAATATTTTTTTTTCTCATAGATACATGTCAAAACAACAGAAATTAAAATGGCTAGTGCTATTTCATCATTATCTTTGCTCCTTCCCAGCTCAAAAGTTAGATACTTGCTACTAGGGAATATGTTTTTATATGTGTTCAAGTACAGAAAGCAGTCCAAAAGATAGGTGGCTGTATAAATAAAAAACTTCATGGGATAAGTTACTCCTTATTCATCTGGAACAATAAGGAACTGGCTGTTCTGAAACACTGAATATCCCATTAACTCACAGTCATACTTGATTTACTGTTTTTTTAGAGAACAAGAAAAAATGCGTTTAACATTAAAATTACAATAAGTGAAATTTTCTTTGATTCTGAAACCTTATTTGGAATACAAAGAACACATTATCACTTGTAATACTTATTATCAGAAAAAAATTATTTACTTTACTTTCCAGTGGTTTGATTGTGAATAAATGAAAGTAAATGATATTTGGCTGCATGTGGATGACTGTGTCTTTTTCTTGGAATGTATTTCAATCAGTGTTGAAGCTCTTTGAAATCAACGTCTTTCATTCAATTCCAACACATTCCTAGATTCCTGTTTGTCTACTAATGACTTTTAAACAGATTTAATTTTACTTTATCTTACAAATTGAAATTTTATTTTTGGTGAAAACAGATTCAGTGAAATAAAGCGATGAGGAGCCCAAAGGAAATGGAGACTAGAATCCTAAGCCTCGCCCTGTCTGTAGGTCTCCCGGCACCGTGATGCCAGAGGTTCATTTTCCACAGCGTAAGCCAGACAAAGTGGCAGCCCTGTTCAGCAAACAATGTGTGTTTGCTAAGCAAAGAGCACAGAGCTAACAGCCGGTGAAGAAAAAGAATAGATAGCTAGGTAGCGTGACTGAAGGTCACAGATAACTTCTGAGTCCGGTTCCATTGGTAGTTTTGTCCATTCCCTCCTCACCACCCCCCACATTTCTTTTCATAATTACCAACCTAGAAAGAGACGGCTTTGTGTTTTCTCCATTGATTCCCCCCTGCCGAGAATCAGACAGAAGTACTAATGAGTAATGAAATAGCCTAGAGCAGACAACAGGGTGGGAAAAAATGAATTTGATTAATCAATCTGTCCTGAATAATCAAGAGGTTATAATAATATCTGTGATAAATATAAACGGTGAGGAGTTTTTTTCATTAAAACAAGTCTTAATTTGGGACCTGTGGGCCTTAGAAAGGACCTTAATTATCACACTCTACCATCGTCTGTAATCACCTACCTTTTGCCAAAACTTCCAGTCCAGCTGAAATACAAAATGAAACAGTTGTCTTCTTAAACACTTTCTCTTTCTGAGACAACGCACCATCCTTATTTTTGTCCACCTCCCAGTCCACTCTGGTTTCAGTCCTTTCTCCGACCTCCTTACCTTTGATTGTGGGCCTCCAAGACTCATGTCTTTCATTTTTGGGCACACTTACATGAGACAAATTCCGTCTGTTGGTTTCACTTGTTCCTTTGCGTCGACACATCTCTGTCTCTGGCCCTGAGACAGCCCGGGGCTGTGCGCCTGCCATCCTGCCTCAGAGTCTGAGGTCCAAGACTGCACACATGACAGCACTCCCTGGGGCTCCCTTCCTAGGCACCGCCTCGGAGTCTTCTCCTTCAGTGCTGTCCCTCGAAATCCCCTCGTCCACCCGATTTCTGCAGCGACGACTCACGTCTGGGTTTTTGCCATCTAGCAGTCATGCCTGTCTTTGTCACCTTCCTCGTGCAGCCTGCACTGCTGCAGTGGCCTCCAGACTGGTGTTCTCTTTTCCTCTTAGCCTGTTCATCACACTGAAGCCACAGTGATGTCGAAACATGAATCTCAGGCCGTGTCAGAGCTTCCTCAGAGCCAAAGGAGAGTCAGTCCCAGCCTCCTCCTCTCCCGGACTGGTCATGCCCCACATGAACTTGCCACCCCCCAGCCCTCTGACCCGTTGGCGCTCCTCTCACCCGCTACTCTGGACCATTGCAGTAGATTGACATTTGGTCTTTTTACTTAATGTTCTTTCTGAATTCATTCTTTGTCCATTAGATCAATATCATACTTCTCAGTCTGACATTAAACAATATACCTCATATTTTTACCTTACCTTCATTTACTCAGCATACCATTACTTTGCTTCAGTAGCATCCGTTACTTCACTGTCCTGTCCCTGCCATCCATCCCGGCCCATGCCTCTGTGCGCCCGTCTCGTGCCACGCACTGCCCCCTTCCAGGCCTCTTTCCTCCTCTGCTGCTCCGCACCTGCATGCCCTTGCTGTTCGTGTCAGGGAGGTCAGCACGGACTTTGTTTTTCTTCCTCCCTTGACTCTACTTTTAAATCCTGTTTGGTTTCTCTTTTCTTTTTTTACCATGTGAATGAACCTCTGTCTTTGTCATTTACTCCCTTTTGGTCTCTTCTCACTCGCTGGTTGTTTCTGGTGTGCTCCATCTCGAGGGCGGAACTGGGTCTCGTGTGCGTCTTCGGGTGAACCCATTATTTTTTCAGTTCTATAGACCTAGTCAGTAACCATTGTTTGGTTTGGAATTTGGTACGCATTACTTACGCTTTTCTTTCAAGTCTCTGACTTTGGAATATTTAATTAAGCCTTGTCTCCTTTTTTCCTCGTAGAAAGTCATTTATCCAACAACATTCGACTCTGTGAACCTGAAGAGTGTTGACCGTTTCAAATCTTAATGCCACACCACTACTCCAGCGAATTTACACTACGACTGGTGACGACGACCAGAAGCCTGAAGAATTAAAATGCCAACACCAGACCTTCCCTTAACAGCTCTGGTCTACACCGTTCCCTCGCATTTTAATATATTATTTTGTTTTATAACCACTTCTAAATATGGCTTGATTCTTTTCTTCTTTTTTTTTCTTTTTAATTAGAGAGTTTTGTTTTGTCTCCCGTTTACTTTGTGTACAACTACCTGCTTTTTATGACTCATCTTTGATCCAATGACAGTGAACAAAGCCAGCCCCAGCTGGCGAGGTGCTGTTCGCTCGAACAGGTGCTGTTGTGCGGAAAGGAAACTCTGTGACTAATTTAGGTAGTAGCTTTCCTTCTTCCAGGTTCTTCCTGTTGAGTTCCCGCTGAACTCCCATAAATATTGACAGAGTTTTCAGATTGCAGTAAATATACTCTATGAGAAAATATTAATACGAATTAAAAGCATTTCTTACATCTCGAAAATTTTCTAATGTTTGAGAAATTCATTGGGGATATTTTTTATATTGCACCCTTTTTGACTTTCCAGTCCTGCGACTTTTTACTGTTCGTAGAAGGTCGGAGACTCTCCCGACTGGAGAATTAGGAGGAAGCCCGCTGACCGCGCACTGTGTTCAGGGGCCCCTCGCCCCCCAGGGCCAGCGCTTCCAGACGCGTGCTTCGGCAGCACTCCAGGACCAGGAGGGAGGACGGAGAAGGCGATGTCTTCCCTTCTACTAAAATATTCAGGCAGCTTAAAACCTTAGTGCTTTCTTCCTTAACACATCCATATTTCAATACTGTCCACCGTCGGGACATTTGGGTAGAACACTTGCTTTGTATTAAACCTCCTTGTCTACATGTAAAACTGACCTTATGTCACCGAGCAGGTCTGTGTCTTTCAGAGAGTTTGACGATCCGCGCAGGTTCAAGGACCCTGGAGGGGTGTGGGTGGGGGCTGTGGCGGTGTTCTGACGCTTAAAAGAAAGCGAGACCAGTTAAAGCTGACACCAGAGACCTGATAGGGATGTATTAACGGTATTGAACATTTTGTCCTTTGCTTTTGACCCTATGTATAGTTATGATGCCAGATTAGATTATAGCAGCTTCAAGTTGTATTAAATGATATTTTGCTTTCTGTAATACTGTTATAAAATAAAGTTGGTTTATTCTCTAACCTTGTCATTTCTCTTTTTATAAAGGTTTAAAAAGATAAATTCAAGTGATATTTTCAGTCAGAAGTCCTGTTATTTTGTGGGATGTAGCATTCTTGAAATCTGTCATTCAGATCTTGGATAATTTGGTGCTGCCATGAACACCGCTGATTTCAAACAGCCAGGGCAGTGTTGGAAGTCTGTAAATCTAATGTTCGGAATGGCAGACGCCTCTGGCTTTGTTTCGCAGTAGTCCACAGCTTTCACAAATCCTCCAAGGGGTAATTTTGCTTGTTTTTTTTTTTTTTGTGGGGGGGACTTTTTTTGTTTGTTTTTATTTAGGAAATATTTAGCTGTATCACCAGAAGCCTGCTTCTGTTTCATGTTTTGCTTTGCTTTCCACGGGGCCTTGAGGTATCAGGCAGAAGGGGCCGTGCCGAGGGCTGCATCTGGCTAATCGGGATGGCGTGTCGTGGAGCTTTCGCTGAGACCCACCAGATTAAGTGCTGAATTTTCCTTTCAACATTAAAAGCATTACACAGCAAATGACCAACGAGAATATTCCATTTAAAATGTTCTGTAGAATTCCTGTCCCACGCCATTTAAAGTGAGGTGTTAGATATAATGTGCATGGCTACCACCTTTGGGACCTGTTCCCACTGAATTCTCTCTCACCTGTGAAAGGTCTTTCTCACTACAATGGTTACAAAATCAACTCTTCCTCTCTGAAGAAGCCTATTTCAGTACGCCAGGACTTAGAAATATTATGGAACCAAATGTGATTCGGTATATTTTTCATCAGAAAGCTTATGTATGTAACATTCATTTTTAAAGCGGAGGTTGATCTTGCCAGGGATTTTTGAGAACAATATCCTTCCATGCTTCTGAAGACGGTTTCAGTGACAGGAGGTGTGTCCACGGCCCCACCAGTGGATGAGGAGATGCAGTGTTCATGTAGGGCTCAGCCTGATTCAGCTCAGACAGCAAGGACAGGGGGCCCAGCGACATCAGGGACACCTGTGGGGGACAATGTTGATAATGTTACCTGTTATTAGAGCAGCAAGGTTGGCTTATTTGGTATAGTTTGTATTTCTAACAAACTATTTCTCAGAATGTCATAATCTTTATAAACTTCAAAACCCCAAATGATAGAAAGCAGGTCAACGAGGTCACCGAGGTGAGACATCAGGTGCTAGCTGGGTATCGGTGCGTCACAAGCAGCACAGTGTGGAGGTGACGCTCAGTGACCCCTCCAGTTTCATGGGGCTTGTGTAAATGCGCGTTGTTCTACATGATTCTCACAATAGTCCTGTGTGGAATGCAGCAGACAGAGCGATGCATTTTCCACAGTCATGGCAGGATAAAAAATAAGTTTACAAAAAGTGCATGGAGTTGGTTTATCTTGGGTATTTGACTGTCTCGAATAGCTTATCTTTTTGTTTATGACGTACACTGTCACATTACTTACTGCACAGACCACATTCATGGAGTAATTACTGCCAGGACTCTGGCCATGAAGCAGACTAGCCATAACTCCTGCCCGGCACATACTTCATTAAGTATATCCCTTCTTAGTGGATGAAATTATGTGATTTCTGAGAATATTATATAATTGAGAATTCAAAATGATATGAAGCTAGGGAGGAGTGAGTCCATGGTTCAGATGAAACAAGATTATCCATGAGTTAATAATTGCTGAGGCTGAGTGATGTAAATGGGGATTTGTTATATTATTTTGTTAAAATATTCCATCACAAAGGCTAAAAGTGCCACAAAGCCCCATAATTTTAAACAAGTCTGCCCTCCAGGCCCTCCCTGTGAGAGCATACGTTCTGCATTGTACAGCGCTCTGCGCGGTTCCCACCAGGGTCTCACACACATGAGAGGTTAGGACATGTGGTCGTCACTAAAAGCAGGGAACGTACCCCCGACAATTTGTTCAGAAGTCAGCACGGATCCTGGCCTGCACGTGTTCAGACATCTGCTAGGATTAGGCCGTGGTGGAGAGCTGGCCCCAGAAGAGAACGTGACCAGCTGGCAAATCCGAGGGGTCAGACTCCTGACCCTTGGCCACGGGTTTAAAAATAATGATCCTGTGTATTTATGATTCCAGACTAGATTCATAGAAGCTTCAAGTTATATAAAATATTTGCTTCAAACATACTTGCTTCAGAATTCCACAGATGGGCATTTGAATCCCTTACTCCAAGTAACAGCCATGGAACTTTAATGAAGGCACTTAAGCATCTATAAAGGGTAATAACACATTCTAATATGGGGATATTCTGATGCTCAGATGAAATAAAAATGTATAAAATGCCTAGTGGAGCTCTTGCCACAAAAATGCCCCCAAGAAAATGGTAATCATTTTCTTGAGTAATAATACTGTGCATGAGTTAATCCACCAAGGGCAAATTCACAGGAGATGATCTCCAGTCTGAGCTGTTCTGAGGCCTTTCCATAATAGAATTCTGTACTGTTAGGAGGTTACTGGGGAAGCCTGTTAGGGAGGTTTTAGCTTTGGAGGTGAGTGGACTAACCTCACTGAGCCCTGCATTGTTGGGTGGAGGCAGCTAAGGAGGCTGGTGTAAGAGCCAGACCTTTTCTTAAGACTCTGGCTGCAGACTTCCTAACCAGAGACTCCTGAATGGATTTCAAGGGGCTAAGCTTTTCCCTAATATTTCCAAAATCATGATTATATTCATTTTTCCTAGAGGTAAAAGATGATTCCTGGCTTTCACCCAATTCTCAAAATTATTTATTACTTAATTAAAGGTTAAGAACCTCTGCTCATAATCTGGTTCTGGAATGTGAATTTGCAATGTGTAAAAAGTAGAAAGTACTTTAAAACTCCCCATCTGGGGGTGATTAAAGTGTCTTGGATACACGTTTCTTGTTTACTTTCCATCACTCATTTGCCTGCGTGAATGCCATTGTGCAAACCCCGGTACCCTCAGAGGCCTCTTCTGAGTGCCATGCTAACTGTAAAGTCGGAAAGCAAGGATGGCATGGGCATTTTGTTTTGAAAACAAACCAGCAAATTGAACTGTGATTTCCGAGACCCAGTTTTGCCAAAGAACTCAAATTTCAAGAAAAAGTTCTTGGTGTACAGAAGTGTTGATCTGTTCTCGATTTTCCAGTTGCTACTAAATGCTATCTAGAAACTAATAGAGGCTGTTCCCTGGTTAGATTAATTCTAAGTCTTCATTTTTATTTTTTTTAAAGATTTTACTTATCTTTCTAGAGGGGAAAGGAGGGAGAAAGAGAGGGAGAGAAACGTCAATGTGTGGTTGCCTCTTGTGCACCCTCTGTTGGGGACCTGGCCTGCAACCCAGGCATGTGCCCTGACAGGGAATTTAACCAGTGACCCCTTGCTTTGCCGGCTGGCGCTCAATCCACTGAGCCACACCAGCCAGGGCCCATTTTTATTTTTTTTAAAGGGTTACAAATAATATTTCAGGGAACATAATGTGTGCCCGTCCTCATCTCTTTTATCTGCTTGTGCAGGATCAGGATGTAAAGGGAAGGTCATGGGTTTGCAGTTTCCTGGGATCAAATTTCCAAATTACCAGCACTGTTCATGGGGGAGATGGAAGATGATATTTGCAACTTTAGGTTAGTTCTGTTTCAAAAAATTCTTTGGTAAATTTTCATGGACTAAATGACAACATAACAAAACGTAAGGTGTTTTATTGAAAGTCTCACATGGGGGAAGCCACAGGGAATTATTTGTTCAGGTACAAGAACATTAGAAATAAGGTTAGGAACTTTTGGGAAGTAAGATTAGGAAATGAAAGGCCATTTAGGGTTGTGAGAGCATTTTTGGCCCCTGGTTAAGGGTGATGTAAGACAAGGTAGGAAGACTTGGCCTGGTCGAGGTGTCAGCCACGATGAAGATCCGAAGCATTCTTCATTAACTGTACCATGGGTGCTGAAGAGTGAGGCATGGCCATGCGGCCACTTGACTGTGCTCTGAAACGCTGTCAGATTGAGTAGCAGTGCCTACAAGCAGATTATAGTGAAACCCTTGGACTTGGTCGCTCCATGGGACAACTAACATATTTCTGTTCCTGTCTACATAGAAAAACAGTCACAGCTCTATTCAGGGTTTCACTGGAAATTCCTTGCTCTCCTTCCATTCAACAGCAACAAAAGAGATAGGTCTTACTTTAAGCTAGCTGGTTATGCTTATCACCAATAACATGGATGTTTAGATCTCATGTATTTCCACCGTAGCTGGGAAGGCCGAGATGGTGGAATGGCATCCCCTGAAGCCAAAAGTCAGGCTTCTGAAGTGCTCATCCCCAGAAGGTGAACAAACGCTGGTGGCCAAACCACGGATTTGACTGGCAGCTGGAAATACGATGCATCCTTTCACGCCTTCTGTTCCAAAGAGCATTTTTACAGAAGCTGATTTCCACCAGAGGCTAAAAAGAGTTTCCTCCCAGAACTGAAAAAATACTGTTCTTCCATATGGCATGAATACTGCTATTCTAAATTACCCGAGTCTGAAAGCCCCTGCACGCATTTTCATTGTGATCAAATGCACGAAAACATAGAACTGAGTGTCTTCAGTCAGAGGGTGAGTTTTGTATTTTTTGAGAAGCGCAAAGAGAGACCAATAGCTCCCTGGATGCATATGAAGAATTTGAGGGTAGGGGGAAGAAGCAGAAAATACCCAGCCTGAGTGGTAGATTCCTGCTTTTCTTTATTATCCATATGATCTTTTGTATGATAGTATGTCACTATGGAAATTGGTGCATTTTTACAGGTGAACAAATTCATTATGTTTTAAAGTTCATCACTCTAATAGACTGTTAGATTCATATACAAATACTGGAATATAAACAGACTGACACTTAGGGCATGTTAAGCATCTTTTCATGTTAACTAGGAATAGTAATCACTATTTTAGCTACCACTTTGAATGAAATATTCAAGTTTTCTATGTTGGCTGTTTGGGGCTCTCACTGAGAGAGTTCTGCCAGGGTAATGTTGAATGCCTTCCTCATTTAGAAATAGCTCCCTGCTGTTTTGGCTTTAAAGGCAAAATCTTGAATTATTCTCTCATGAGTTAGGTGAATATTCTGCTCTCCTTTTGCCAACACCAAATTGCCAGATTTTCCAAGTCATGTCATGCTGAAAGCCTTGTGTGGGTGCACCATACCCAGTGTCCAGAGGTGGCACTCGTCCACTGATTGGTGACGTGGTTGTAGAAGCAACTGGGAGAAGGAGAGAAGCAAACGCAGGGCCAGGATGATGCTTATGAAAGTGTCAAGAGCTGTCGAAGTGCAGGAGGAGGAGGAGGTGTCAAATCCTCTCGCAGGAAATGCTTGGGGCTTGGGGCCATTCACCTTCTGCCGTCTGATTGATTTCTACTAGTTTCTTTACTTGTAAAATAATGTGGGCTTCCACAGGATTAGGTGATGATGGTGTTTAGGGATTTTATTTTTAAAATATGCCCTTCAGAGTGGACATAGTCCTATAAAAGTTAGAAAGTTACAATGTGTCCAATCTATAAAGCACCTCCAAGAAAATCTTACAATTGTGGGGCTCTCTGAAGAACTGCTATTTAAGCTGAGTCTCAAAGAAGTCTTGGATAATAGTTGCCACTTTTCGATATGATTCAGAACAGGCATCTTGCTGTGGCTCTTGTTTATGAACCAGTGTAAGCTAAGTGGTTGACCATTACTCTCTGAGCAGAAGTTCAGTGCTCTCCAGCCGTTGATCGGTCCCCAAGGGTCACGTCCGTTTCTTATGCTGGTATAGGGAAGAGCCAGCCTTGCTATTGTGGCGGTGATCAGGAATCTGGGACAGTTCTTCTCTGACTGAAAGGAAGAACATCAGTTAGTACTTTAGAAACAGCTGAATGTCACAGTGGTTACTGTCTAGCATTTCTACACTGGTGGCCCCTGCAGGTTATAGAAGTCCAGGTCTTCTGAGCAAATCCTGGTGCCAGAACTCTGCTGACCTCCTCAACCATTTCCAGAAACCAACACTTCTTTGTAAAGAATGGTCCCAGGTAGAGTGGACAAATAAGCATTGCAATAAAAAGTTGTTACATGCTGAGTGTGTTTTATATGTAGTAGATTAAGTATGGAATAAGTTTATTAAGATCCTCATATTCAATGAGCATTTATTAAGCAGGTCTCTAGGCCAGGAGCTGGGGATATGGAAATGAGGAAGATCGGTTTTCTGTCCCTGCTGCTCCCCTCACCCCAGATGTGCCTGGGCCTGTGCAGTCCTTAGATGTGTCAAGTTGTTCTTTCTTTACCTTTTGGCATCTTTCACTGAAAACTGACAGTGTCAAATTTTTACCATTAACACAGTGCTTAACTGCTTAAAATGTAACTTCAATGAAAGCTACTCTCACTAAAATCTTAAAAACTTACCAATTATATTCTAGTTATACTGAATCTAGTGGCACATTCCAGTCTCCAGTTTTCTTCCTCTGTAGCATTTGTCCTGTGCCTCCCCCCACCTCCCAGCCCTTTTCCTCCCTGTGCTTCTACTGTGTCCGTCTTCCCGCATCCTCTGTTCTGTAGCTCGAACTGTTACCTCTCGGCAATAGCAGATTTGATCTTTAGCTCTGAGATGTTTCTTGAGATCCCAACAGGCATCCCTTGAGGTCTAGTATATCAAAACAAACAACAAAAAACCCACAAGTAAACCTGCTTTTTTATGCTTGAAAGGTTTATCTTCAGAATTATAACTCACAAGTTATTCAAGCCAGAGAGCAGGAGCTTGCAGTCATGGAAGCTAACACACGTCTGTACAATTGAACCTGAAAGTCTTCCTTTTGGCTCCCATGTTAAATCCAAGCAATTTGTCCCTGCCAGGCCACTGTACATGCCAGGCACCCCAGGTCACGGATTCTTTGAGGCCTCTGCTG
Organism: Tonatia bakeri; assembly: GCA_004024845.1. Lineage (NCBI taxonomy): Eukaryota > Metazoa > Chordata > Mammalia > Chiroptera > Phyllostomidae > Tonatia > Tonatia bakeri. Next base: position 11,541 of record PVIA01000307.1, on the reverse strand, counting down.
CTTGTCATCGTTGTCTGGAGAAGGTACCGATGCATCAATGGTGACAGACTCTGGGCTCCGTGAGCCTCGGGGTCTAATAGCTAATATTTGTTGAGCAGTTATTATGTGCCAGACTCTGTGTGAAGCCCCTTGCATTCCTTATTTAATTCTTGCAATGACATTTTGTCGTAGTCACCATTGTTACACCTTACAGATGAACAAACTGAGGCAGAGAGAAATCAAGGGGAAGCAGTTTGCTCAGGATCACAGACATGGGCAGATTCAGGATTCGATCCCAGACAGTCTGACTCCATGGCTCACACCATCAACTGCTCAGTTACACTGCCCTTCCTCATTAGAGTATTGCTGGTCCAGAGGTGTTGCTTGAGATGGCCCATGGCTTAAGTCACAGGTGGCAAACACAAGGCCCACAGGCCAAATCCCGCCCTCCACCTTGTTTTATCTGTTCTGGCACCTTGTTCTACCCGGTGGCAGCATCGAGCTCCTGCTTAACTGTAAAGGAGCAACTACATTTACACAGTCCTAAAATTCCATTCAGCCCTTTGAAAGCAACCATGAGGCTGATGTGGCCGCTGGTGAAAGTGAGTTTGACACCCCTGGCTTAGATTATATAAGCTCATCGGAATATGAGTAATTTCTTTCCTTTTAATTTTAAAAGCTAAACTGCATGACCAGTGCTTTGAATGAGGAACTAGGATGCAAACCGTAGGGCTGAAAACAGTTGACCTGAACACAGAGACTAAAAGGAGAACCCTAAGAGTCAAGAACAAAATGGGGAGACCAGGAAGCAGCTCATCAGTTGACAATGAGTTCTCTCTCCGGTACATAGTTTGTGCTCGGCACAGTGCAGAACGCAAGAGGAAAATTTAGCCTTCTGAGAGAGCTTGCACTTTGGCTATGATTTTATTTCAGTGCATCTACAGTGGAGGCAGAGAAAGGTTAGACGGGTGAGAGTAGGCAGGTGACACCCTGTTTGCTACTGTGGAAAACTCTACAAGTAACCCATTTTTTCCTTTCGGGGAAACGTGATCTTCTTGACCCAGGGCTTTGTCATTATACAGAGGAATCACTTCCATCAGGAATTATAACTACTCTTGTTACAGAAAGGGATTGATCAATCCTTTTAAAGCTTTTGTAGAATTATTACCTTGTTTCAAATTCTCCTAGCTGCTTTTTTTTTGGATTTATTTATTTATGTATTTTCCATCACCATTTATCCCCTCTATACCTCTTCGACCTTTCCCCCTTCCCTCCTCCCCCACAATTACGACACTGTTGTCTGTGTCTGTAAGTTCTTTCCCCCACCCCCAGTTGCCTTTCATATTGGTGGTGAGTCTATTGGTCCTGGTCAAAAGGATTCATTCATTCAACAGACATCTATGGAACACCTACTCCATGTTCAATACTCTAAGGGTTGCACATTGGCTGAGAGGGATAGCTCTGGAGCCAGCTAGCCAGGTTCAAATCCTGACTCTACCATTTTCTAGGTGAGTGATCTTGGGAAATTTCCTTAATTATTGCAAGATAATTTTAATGACGATTATCATGGCATAAACACTTCCTTCTTGGAACTGATAAACCAGCAGGGGTAATAACGGCTGAAAATTGTTCAGAGCAGGTGCTGTGAAGAACCTCATATGTGTCGCCTCACATCATCCCCACAGCAACCCTATAGTTACACCCTGCTGCTATCCTTACTTTACAGACGAAGAAACAAACCTCAGGAGGCTGAGTGGACACTGTTAGAGATGCAAACCCCATCTGGTTTGACTCCATAGTCTGAGCTGTTAACAATTGCACGCTGCCAATCCTTAATTATTCTGATTTTTCCCAATACTTCTGTGATTGCTGACTACTGAGTGTATATATATGAAGTTCAGTGAGGGAGGTCTGGCCACACTGCACATATTCAATGCTTGAGATGTCTGTCTGAAAACGTGTGCTGCAGAAGGCCAGAACCTGATTACTAACCTGACCTTATTTTGGACCTCATGCCGTATAAAAAGCTTTCAGGCATTTAATAGATACTTTTTGAACAATAAGAATAGTTTTGGCAATATCAGTTATTTTCTAGAGCAATTTGTTCTTGCTCAGAATGACAGTATTTTGGGGGCAAAAAGTGGCACTTAAAGTAGAGGTTTGGGAATTTCAGGATTTGGGGAGGCAAGGCAATCCAAAGTTCCATCCTGCGAGATGTGGAGTGTCCATGGCCTGGCCGAGGAAGGGTTTGCCAACGGGAAGTTCAAGACTCAGACCTCCACCTCAAGGGCTACTCCTCAAGGCCATTGACAGATTGAATAGTACAGGATGTTAGATAATTTTCTTCCTTTTTGAGAAAATTGATGTTCTCTACATACTAATTAAATTTACGTGCACCATTACCTCCAAAGGCTGGCGGTGTAGGGATTAATGTTGAATAATTACAATACCTCCACATGCTTTCCATCACACCTTAAAATGCCTCTCCTGTCTGATGGGCTGGGGCCAGGCAGACTGCTTCTCTGTTTCAGAATGCAGGACTCTGGGGTTCTGTGAACACACCAGTTAATCTGTCAATGTCCCTTTCTTTACAGGAACAAAACAGGAATGATTACACTTGCCATAATCCTGGTTGGAAGATTAACGATGTGACATTAGACCATCTGTTTACAGTTTTTAAGTGGGAGCTGCTAAATAGAGACACACACTGGTGATAATTTTATTTGGGGCCAAGCGGTCACATTTGTCCTCACACTGGAGAGAGGGTATTACAACATTCCCCTAGGAAAGCGACTGCAGAAAAGAACTATATTTTCAAAAGCTGTATGTTTTTAGAGTTTTTATTTTAAAAAGACAGGAAAATTTGGAATTAAAGGGACTAGATCTACATAAAAGTGAAAACATGCTGAGTCCAAGGCTATTTGCTAGTGCTGTAAAACTTAATCAAGAATTACTGCAAAACAAAGTTTGCCCAGGTCCCACTTGGACGGGGTGGCAGGCGGAATATAAGCAAAGCGTGGTTTGAATAGTAAACTCCTCAGATGGTAACATAGTGCAGCCTGCCCCTCAACTGCCCCCCTGGCCAGGGTAACTGTAAGGGAGAGTGCCCAGGGCTCCAATCTCTCCACCCTGCCATGCTTGGGAACCAGTCTCAACGGGCTGAACACTGACAGCAAGGAAGACTCAGTCCAGTCAGCTGGGCAGTCCTGTCTTAGGAGCCTCCAGGTGGTTCATGGGCAGGCCACTAGTGACGGAGTGCTAAGAGTCATTAGTGTTCTTTCCAGCAGTAAACTTCCGAGGGGGCCCCCAGTACAGGGAGTGGCTGATGCACAGATAGTTGTGAGCTCCTTTCACATCCCCACTCACTCCTCCGTACTCCTTATCTGGAGCCTGGAAGGCCAGGCACACTTCAGTGAGAGCCAGTGGAGAAGAACCACAGAATGTGGGGGCTCGTTACATTGCGGGGTGGGGGTCATCCCTTAGCTGTTTGGAAGATCCTATCTCCGGTGGGAATGTGCAACTCTAACTTTGAGACAAGACTCAGGAGAAAGGCAGGTCATTCTCACAGCCCTTTGACCGGACATCTGACAAGGCCAGAGCCAGAAGCATGCAGATTGCAGCATCTCTCCTCCACCTTCTAATGATTGTGCCAGATGCCTTTCATGGTTTTTGAGAACTGAGTTTGTTTTCTTTCAGTTCTACAAGCCCATGGAAAAAATCTATCCCAGTATCTAACTAAGACAATCCCTGGTTTATGGTGCAATAGGTTCTTAAACATTTGCTGAATGAATGAAGGAGTGAGAACTCTTCCTACCCAGAATTATAATGCAGATTTGGGGCTGGCCTCAGAGTTGGTGAAACGGTCCAACCCAGAGAGCATTCGCCCTCATCGTGTGAGGCTGACCTTCTTGCCGTCCCTTGGGTTAGATGCTATATTGCAAAAAATGGAGGCTTCGAGGGGGATAGGACAGACCTATAATTCAGCAAGTCTAGAAGTCCAGAAAAGCTCAGTCACCTATAAGAATTTAGAATAAAGAGGAGTGAAGGAAATGCGACGAGAGAACAGGTCTGTGGTGCCCTCTGCTTCCTTTACGCACACGCTTCAGAAGCAGTTCCAACTGGATTGAGCTACCAACTGAAGGTGGTTCTTTTTGTCTGAGACCCAATTCTAGACAATTTACATGACAAGGAGGTGTTGATGTTGAAGGTGGAAGGGTGTCACCACGCAGTGATCACGAGGACGTATACACCAGGCAACTCTGGGCCTGGGCCTGGGAGCAGCGCCCTGTCTGTGTTTTCTCCAGCATCAGCCCCTGGGATGCTGGGCACGCTCTCAAGGGCAAGCTGATTTTTCCAGGGCATTCTGAAGGAATGTGATTGATATGCTTGTACCTCAGAATTATCTAAAAGAGTAAAATCCTATAGACCCATTTAAATTTTGCACACTATAGATGATTTCCCCTGAATGTTACACAGGGATAAAGCTATAAAACCAAGATTCATCCTTTTTTTTTTTTTTTGCAGAGTTTGTCTTAAATACCAGATGTCCCGCTGAATGATCTGACTTATGATAACTCATAAGTAGAGGCCAGTAAGAGACCGGGACTCAGGAGGTTATCTCGGCCTATTGTTCGCCTCATTAATGCTTGGTACATTTTTGAGATACTAAAATTTTATCTCACTAAAGAGGCAGCTAGAGATGACACTTGGAAGTGACATGAGCTATGCAAGTCCCTGACTATGATATCAGCGCCCCATCACTGCTCCATAGGGTGCTCAACAGCAGTGGGAGCCTGGCGTGCTTGTGACTAACAGTGACCATTTTAACAGCTTTAAAAGACCTTCAAAATGGAAACATTTGCAGTGGCTAGGAATTAGACCTACACGGAAAACTCTGAAGGGGCCCTGCTATTAGGAGCTTGGGGATTTTTAATTTTCCTTTTTCAGAGGCTCTTTTCCAGGGCTCAGTGGTAATGAATGGCTGAGTGGCAGGACATCCAGCCAACTGGTCTTGGGGCAGCGGAGGATAAACTGACTTAAAAAAGAAAACGATTTATCACCCAAATGCTGTGGAGCAAGGCGGACCATGGCTGGGTAGCACTCAATAAGAGCTGTTCATAAAAATGAGACACAAAAAATGAAAATCTGGGGGATATTTGAGCACATGATCATCAAAAACTTAATGATTCCACAATGTACTCTCTGTCCTCTAGGATTTTGTATGTTCTAAATCTCATAAAAATGAATATCCCCATTTGTACTTCTATTCGATTTTAGAGCATATGTGATCGAATTCAAAATTCTGAACATCTGTTTATATAGTACTATCCATGAAGGCATTGCTTGGACTTGCTAAGTGTTCATGAGAGAGGAAGGGTTTTTAAACTTGTTTTATTTAGTACTTCAATATGATACCATCTAACTTAAGAAATATTACTGTTTTCATTGATCTTGTTAAGATACCATTAATGCCTAGGATATTAATCCATGTTTTGCTGGGCACACTATTAACAGTCTCTCAAGTTACAGTCCTATTTTATTAGTTTCAATTTTATGGCAGAATAAACGGTCTCAACTTAGGACCCAACTGCCCACATCTAAATCACTGTAAGTTTCCTGAGGTTTGTTTTTGTTTGTTTGGTTGATTGGCGTTGGTCTTAAGTCTACGGCCTCATGGAAAGTTTACACCAAGCACCAGATGTCTATCAGGGCTTGGCATGTTGGCAAACGCTGCAGTGTTAGGTACGTTTCATTAGTAGAAGTTCAGTGGCTGAGAAAGAAGTGTGCACACACACTCACAGGCACACACACATCTCACAGAGAGAAAGCAATGAAAACTATTTTAATGTTTACGAATCTATTGCCCTGAGAGACAGAGACAAGCAAATCACACACTGAAACTGCTGCTTGGCAGTCTGAGTGTGAGAGGCTGCCATTAAGAGCCATCCCCTCCCCCCTCACCCCCATCCAGGAGGCCTTAAGAGCCTGGCCGTGATCCGCACCGGAAAGAATTAAACTTTGCCCCATTCACCAATGATGATATCTTGAGAGAGCTTTTCTCAAGAACCTACAAATCAAAGAGATGTGTTGCTCCAGGCTTCCCAGAAAACACGGCACTCCCGTTGGCTTGTTGCAAAATTGTGCCATGGGAAAGGATGTCCAGCCCCTGCCTTGTGTGGCTTCACACTTACCTTCCATCAGTTTGATCCTGAAGTAGGCAATGAGGAGGAGCAGCAGCAAAGCCACGGGCAGGAAGACCCCGGAGAGCAGGAACCAGCCCGGGAGCTCCCTCAGGAATGCTGACGACAGCGCAGGGCTCATCGCCAGCCCCGCAGCCCGCCCGTGAGGTGTGCACCAGGGATGAGGGTTGCTCACCCTGCTCCTGTTTTCTTCTGGGACTCTGGCCTTTGCCCAGTCCATCTCAGTGGAACTTTTTGTGGACTTTGCTCTATTTAAACAGCCCCATGGATTCTGAGAGGATTGCTGGCAGGTTACTCTGTAACTCAGCGTCACAGGGTCGAGGAATTCAAAGGTGATTCTCCCACTTCACTCTGGAAAGGAGTATTTATCTGGCAGGGTTGGAGATGACACCAGGAGGCCTAGATTTCTTTGTATTCAGTTTATCTGGAGTGAAAAGTACCTGACCTCAAGCAAACCTCGTTTTATATATATGTATTCATATATTCCCTGAAGTAAAAAGCATTTTCCTACATTTTTTAAATTTCAGAGTTAAGATGACTTAGTAGCCATGTTACTATACCTGTGAGTGAAACTTTCTTTGTCTAGAGAAAGTGAATTTTCCTTCATACTTCGTTGATACAAGTAATCTCAAGTAAAGAAAAACAATATTTTTTCCATATGTAAAAGCTCTTCTTAGCGTGTCTCGCTCTGAATGCTTTTCTGAGAGGTGTACTCGTGTATCCATTTATCCAACAGACATGCAGTTCTGCTGGAACACAACCTCTTGACTAGATGCTGGGTGTGCAAAGAGGAAGTCGTGGTCCTGTGCTCTGAGAGGAGACAGGCACAGAGACAATGGCCACAGCTGGTAATGACAGGATGGATGGTAACGCGGCCCCTCCTCCTCCCCATGATGCACGAGGGTTTGCTTCTCGCATTGGGAGTTGTGTTCTCAGCTCCCTTCTGCTTACACACTCCTGTGGCCCACCATCTGCAGTAGAAGGGGGCCCTGACTGGTAGTGATGTGGGCTGTGTGGTAACTATAAAGTTTCTGGGAAAAGAAAGGGTAATATACTCTGTTAACTTGTTGAGTAAGTTACATTGCGACTGACTGCTTTAGCAAAAAATTTTCAAACATGCTAATCTATTAAGCTAAAACCAACTGCAAGAATGGCTATCACATTGAAAGGATTTCTGGGAAAAATTGTACCATTTGTGGGGGGAGGGAAATTGGCAGCTACCTTCTTGGGTCCATGCCTCTTCTTATGGTCTAACCCCCTCTCCTGCCCTACTGGGCAGCAGCTTTGGTGAGTGGCCGACGGTTGAACTTGCTGCTGGCAGTGCCTCCCAAGTCCTTTCAGGAAGGATTTTGCGTGGCCATGCAGTCTCAGTCCCAGCTGTGAAGTGGGTCCCCTAATTATAAAATAATAGGGATGGGGAGGGTCTTGGAAATGCTTGGCTGGAATTTCTGAGCAGAAGCTAGTAAACAGCTTCCTCTCAGGAAAGAGACATCTTAATTTGAGAAAGGCACTTAGAGTAACCGAGATTAGGCATTTGCACTTTCTTTGCCTCCCTTCTCCCACTCCACAAATCCCGGAGTGGTGCTGCTGCTCTCCCTCCCGTGTGCCCTCCAATAGGGGCCTCTCGGAGGCTTTTTCAGCTTAAACAGGATGCTAATTTGTAAAGTGTCAATCTATAGGAAACTTCCATGACCAGGTGACATTACCAGGGAGTTGTCAGGCAACCGTTAGGCAGACTGTTTGTCATGTTCTTTCTCTCTGTTTCATTCCATTCAGCAAGCCTGCATCGAATGCCTAGACAAAGGTAAGTGAGGGGAACCAGCAAATATATACATGACAGTAGAGTGAGCTCCCAGACTGACATAACAATGAATGTGATGGGAGCCCTGAATAGAGACTAATTAATTCCCATTATGGAATTGGGCTGAAGTTGTGAGAAATAGGATGTGAGCTGAGCCCGAGAATGAGGAGCTGAGGGATGCCCTCCTTAAACTGACGTGTGACAGTAGGGCTGGACGTGGTTTTGGGGGGCAGGGAAGAACTGAGAGTGACTAAGTGAGATGGGGTTCAGGCCAGAGAGTGTCTTAAGAGGTGGATAGTGGGGTAGCATCAAAGCGTATAGACTTGTGAATGCTCTGTGAATGCTCTACTAAGGTCTACACTGTTTGGACAAGGAAGACCAGTCGATGGTCTTTGATCATGGAAGTGCATGATCTGACCTGGTTCATGAGCACTTAGTTAGTGCTTAAGAAAATGGACTGAAGAGAAAAGAGATCAGAATAGGTTGTCTCTATGGGATAGCAAGATACAAAGAGTCGAGAAAGGGGGTGGCAGAGGGAAGGGGAAGAAGGGCCAGGCAGTCTGCAGAGATGACCCGAACAGTCCTCGGTGAGTAATTAATTATACAGAGATAAGTAGATGTCACCAATGATACTGGTATTAAAATTTTTCTTTATGAAAAATGCTACATTGCTGGGAACTCCTAAAGGATTAAATGTCAGAATTTATTAAAACATCCTCCAGCGCTCAAGAACTTTATCTATAAAGGTCCTTATCTCAATCCAAACTGGGTGCTTGGGGTTCTGCTCTGCAGGCACATAAAGTATGGAAAGATGGGCATTAGAACACTGGTAATACACTCACTTTACTGAATTTCAGGGTGAGGTTCCATAGAGAATGTGTAAATTGCTACCACAATGATGGCAACTTCTTTGCCTGGCTCTCTACTGTGTGTGGGAATTATCATTAATAACCTTGGAAAATATACATCCATGAAAACAGACATATTGCATTAGGGATTAAACTCCCCTGTTGACTTCCTTAATAATGAATGCTCCCTTTGTTGATTTGCATAACGATTTAAGGCACAAGTGATTGTGGATGTTAATATTTGGGAGTGAAATTCCTCAAGTCTTATTCTTAGACCACCTATTGAATATTCTTAGTGACAGCTGGGCAAAAGTCTTCCTTAAATAGTTGTGACCTATTGGAGGTTTCGATGCTACCGAACCCATTGGGCCTCTGGTTTGGATTCCACATTCATCTGACTGGGCCATAAAGTGTGACTCATTCTAATGACATGACACAGAACAGTGAAAGTCCGTCAGTCCGTCAGTGGAAAAGTGCCAAAGTGCCATCGACTGATACCTGTCTTATCAAAGCACACACAGCTATAAAGCCAGTATAAGAAATTAAAGGCAAACAAAACTGAAAGATTTCAAATAAAGTGTGTTGACTTCATGAGGCTGTTGGTGTTTTGCTGAAATGCAGCACCACACACAACGCCAATATGGTACTGACTTACTCTAGTGGGAGCCTTTGAGTGGGAAAACCCATCTTCTTCTGCCTCCTGTTAACCGTCCTGCTGAGCTGGGCTCACTAGTGCACGTCAATTACAACGGCATCACTTGGCACCGGTACTACAGTCATTACGAAATGGGGACTCTGAAATCGTGTGGCTGTGGTGGTTTATAAGGTGCTCGTTCAATAAAAAATATCACGGAGGTGACAATTAAAAATGTAAATTCTTTGTAAACTTTGAGAAAAGGTCCACCAGCTTTCATTTATTCCTGTCTATAGGTAAGAAATAGCTACTGAGGGCTTAACACGTGCTCTGGAGGCACCGATTTGTGGGCTATGAGCATGTCCATGGATAAGACAAAGTCCCTGACTTTATGAAACTTGCATACCAGGGGAGCAGACAGATAATGTGCAATAGTAGAGAACACGGAACACCTGTATTGTGCCAGGTAGTAATCTAAGCACTTCACAAGTTCTGTCTCACTCCAGGCTCATGTCAATGCCTTTGAAGTAAGCACCATTTCCATCATCACCATTTTATAAGAAAAATTTCATGGCTCTCTCATACTCACCAAGGACCTCATTGTGGCAGATCCAGGCAGAGTGTGAACACGGAGCCCAAACCCTCTTCTGCTGTGCTAGACTCACTGCCTCTCTGCCTTCTAGAGATATACACATTCAGTGTTAAATAGTGACAACTGCTCTGCAGAAAAATGAAGAGCATGGTAGAAAATGCTAGTTTAGGTGTAGTGGTCAAGGAAGGTATAGGCCTGTTAGGGCTGTCATGACAAAATACCGCAGACCAGGGTGCTGAAACAACAGAAATACATGTCCTCACAGTTCTGGAGGCTGGAAATCCCAGACTAAGGTGTTGGGAGTGTTGGTTTCTGTTGAGACACCTCTCGTTGGCTTGTAGATGGCGTCGTCTTGCTGTGCCCTCACACGGCCTCCTCTCCGTGAGAAGACACTCCTGGTGTCTCTTCCTCTCCCCGGGAGAATACCAACTGTATGGTGTTAGGGTGCCACCCTACGACCTCTTTTAGCCTTAATTATAATTACCGTTTTACAAGCCCCATCTCAAACATAGTCAGCACATTGGGGGTTAGAGACTCAGCATATGAATTCCAGATACCATTTAGACCATTGCTACACATGATTTTTCTAAGTGGAGACTTCAGTGAAGTGAAAGAGAGGCTGTGTGCTTACTTAGAGGAACAGAGTTCTAGGCAGAGGGAACAGAAAGGACTAAATTCCTGAAATGGGAATTTTTTTTGGTGTGACGGAAGATACGTAAGGAGATCTGTTGTAGCTAGAGCATACTGAGATAAGGAAAAAGTGAAATGAAAATATGAAAGCACACTTTTGAGACACGTTGATCTAGGAACTTGACCACACTGGCAACAGGCCAGGGAAATGTGCCCGCGGCACGGTCTGTGATACCTGCGTCCACTGCCTTGATTAGACATGGCTTGAGAGTGGCGAGATGGGTGCAGAGAGCACTGCGGTGAAGGTAGTACAAGGGAAACTTCACTAAGTGGTTGTTTAGTGCAATGTAATATAATGGCATTTTCAAAATGCATCTCATTCCTTTTGGAATGTCTTAATTTCAAATTAGTTTTGTGTTTTCAAAATTATTGATTATATATGAATTCAAAGATGATGAGAATGAAATTTCCCAGTGGAGACCAAAATTAAAAACAGAAGGATTGACAGAAGCTCCAGAATGTAAAAGAATTAGGTTTCTCAGTCTATCCAAATATTCACTTTCATTCAGGATTTTGTGTTTGCAATTTTGTATTCTTGTCTCTGAAATAGGGCCCCCCCTGCCCACCCACACGTATGAGTTTCAGACCTACAAGACCTGGATCTGTGGCTGAGCGAGAGTAGACACTTTAAAGAAGAATAGAGCCTGAGGAGAGTCCCAGAGAGGCTGGCACACCATTCTGTGGTTTCCAAATTCTCCAGTTTCTGCTTCTTGCCGTAATTTCTGGAGGATACTGACCCTTCCCTTATCTGCCTCTCTGGGTGTTTGGGGGCCCTGGGAGACATGTCTAATTTAATG